>JACEFZ010015129.1:0-422500 GCA_014155875.1 Cepaea nemoralis
TGCTGCATTGGTCTTTACAAAACTGGGAGCTAGCATTGGACCACATCACTGCAAACTCCCCCTTACAAGTGTCTGATTGGTCCTTTACAACATGGGACTAGCTTGACCACATCCCCCTCTCAAGTGCTGATTGTCTTTACAAACTGGACTCACACTGGACCACATCCCCCTTCAAGTGCTGATTGTTCTATACAAACATGGGACTATCATTGCCCACATCCCCTTCAAGTGCCGTATTGGTCCATCTCTACAAACATGGGACTAGCACATGACCAGCATCCCCCCTTCAGTGCTGATTGTTCTATACAAACATGGGACTAGCATTTGAATCCACATCCCCCTTCTCAGTGCTGTTCGTGTCTTTACAAACATGGACTGCATGGACCACATCCCCCTTCAAGTGCTGAATGCGTCTTTACAAACATGCGACTCAGCATTGACCACCATCCCCCTTCAAGTGCTGATTGGTCTTTACAAACATGTGGATCTCCATTCCTCATCCTGGTCCCCCTTCAAGTTCTGATTTGTCTTTACAAACATGGGACTAGCATTGACCCACCATCCCCAATCAATTGCTGATTGGTCTTTACAAACATGGGACTAGCATTGACCACATCCCCGAAGCAAGTGCTGATTGGTCTTTACAAAAATGAAGTTACTACCTGACCATGTCCACCCATGAAGTGCTGATTGGTCTTTATAAACAGGACTAGCTTGACCACACCCCCCCTTCAAGTGCTGATTGTTCTATACAACACATGGACTAGCATTGACCACATCCCCCTTCAAGTGTCTGATGGTCTTTACAAAATGGACCACACTACTGACCATGTCACCTATGAAGTGCTGATTGTCTTTATAAACATGGGGGACTAGCATTGACCACACCCCCCTAAAAGTGCATTGATTGTTCTATACAAACATGCCTAGCATTGACCATATCCCCCTTCAAGTGCTGTGATTGGTCTTTACACACCATGGGACTAGCACTGACCACATCCCCAATACAAGTGCTGATTGGTCTGTACAAAAAGGAACTTACCACTGACCATGTCACCCCTGAGTGCCTGATTGGTCTTTACAAACATGGGACTAGCACTGACCACACCCCCTCGCAAGTGCTGATTGGTCTTTACAAACATGGGACTAAGCATTGACCACATCCCCCTTCAAGTGCTGATTGTTCTATACAAACATGGACTAGACACTGAACCACATCCCCCTTCAAGTGCTGATTGTGTTATATCAACATGGGACTAGCACTGACCACTCCCCCTTCAAGTGCTGACTTTGTTCTATACACAACTGGGACTACAATTGGACCACATCCCCCTTCAAGTGCGATTGGCCTTTACAACATTAGGCTATCGATTGACCACATCCCCCTTCAAGTGCTGATTGTTCTATACAAACAGGGACTAGCATTGACCACCCCCCCCCTTTCAGTGCTGATTGTTCTTTACAAACAGGGCCTAACATTGACCACACCCCCTTCAGTGCTGATTGTTCTATACAAACATGGGACTAGCATTGACCACATCCCCATTCAATCGTGCTGCTTGGTCTTTACAAACATGGGCTAGCATTGACCACACCCCCCTTCAAGTGCTGATTGCGTCTTTACAAACACTGGGATCTAGCATTGACCACATCCCCCTTCAAGTATCTGATTGTGTCTATACAAACATGGGACTATGCACTCTGACGCACGATCCCTCCTTCAAGTGCTGATTGGTCTTTACAAACATGGACTAGCATTGACCTCATCCCCCTTCAAGAGTGCTGATTGGTCTTTCAAACATGGGACTACATTGACCACATCCCCAATCAGTTTTTTTTTCTGTGCTGATTGGTCTTTATAAACATGGGACTAGCATTGACCACACCCCCCTTCAAGTGCTGATTGTTCTATACAAACATGGACTAGCATTGACCCCATCCCCCTTCAAGTGCTGATTGGTCTTTACAAACATGGGACTAGCATTGACCCATCCCCTACAATGCTGATTGTTCTATACAAACTGGGACTAGCATGACCACATCCCCCTTCAAATGCTGATTGGTCTTTACAAACATGGGACTAGCATTGACCACACCCCCCTTCAAGTGCTGATTGGTCTTTATAAACATGGTGACTAGCATTGACCACATCCCCCTTCAAGTGCTGATTGTTCTATACAAACATGGGACTAGCACTGACCACATCCCCCTTCAAGTGCTGATTGGTCTTTACAAACATGGGACTAGCATTGACCACATCCCCCTTCAAGTGCTGATTGGTCTTTACAAACATGGGAATAGCATTGACCACATCCCCAATCAAGTGCTGATTGGTCTTCTTATAACATGGGACTAGCATTGACCACACCCCCTTCAAGTGCTGATTGTTCTTACAAACATGGACTAGCATTGACCACATCCCCTTCAAGTGCTGATTGGTCTTACAAACATGGGACTAGCATTGACCACAATCCCCCTTCAAGTGCTGATTGTTCTATACAAACATGGGACTAGCATTGACCACATCCCCCTTCAAGTGCTGATTGGTCTTTACAAACATGGGACTAGCATTGACCACATCCCCTCTTCAAGTGCTGATTGGTCTTTACAAACCATGGGACTAGCATTGACCACATCCCCCTTCAAGTGCTGATTGGTCTTTACAAACATGGGACTAGCATTGACCACATCCCCCTTCAAGTGCTGATTGGTCTTTACAAACATGGGACTAGCACTGACCACATCCCCAATCAAGTGCTGATTGGTCTTTACAAAAATGGAATTACCACTGACCACGTCACCCATGAAGTGCTGATTGGTCTTCACAAAAACGGGATTAGCATTGACCACATCCCCTTCAAGTGCTGATTGGTCTTTACAAACATGGGACTAGCACTGACCACATCCCCAATCAAGTGCTGATTGGTCTTTACAAAAATGGAATACCACTGACCATGTCCCCCATGAAGTGCTGATTGGTCTTCACAAAAACGGGATTAGCATTGACCACATCCCCTTCAAGTGCTGATTGGTCTTTACAAACATGGGACTAGCACTTGACCACATCCCCAATCAAGTGCTGATTGGTCTTTACAAAAATGGAATTACACTGACCATGTCACCCATGAAGTGCTGATTGGTCTTTACAAACATGGGACTAGCACTGACCACACCCCCCTTCAAGTGCTGATTGGTCTTTACAAACATGGGACTAGCATTGACCACATCCCCCTTCAAGTGCTGATTGGTCTTTACAAACATGGGACTAGCACTGACCACATCCCCCTTCAAGTGTTGATTGTTCTATACAAACATGGGACTAGCATTGACCACATCCCCCTTCAAGTGCTGATTGGTCTTTACAAACATGGGACTAGCATTGACCACATCCCCTTCAAGTGCTGATTGGTCTATACAAACATGGGACTAGCACTGACCACATCCCCCTTCAAGTGCTGATTGTCTTTACCACATGGGACTAGCATTGACCACACCCCCCTTCAAGTGCTGATTGTTCTATACAAACATGGGACTAGCATTGACCACATCCCCCTTCAAGTGCTGATTGGTCTTTACAAACATGGGAGTAGCATTGACCACATCCCCCTTCAAGTGCTGATTGGTACATGGGACTAGCATTGACCACATCCCCCTTCAAGTGCTGATTGGTCTTTATAAACATGGGACTAGCATTGACCACATCCCCTTCAAGTGCTGATTGGTCTTTACAAACATGGGACTAGCATTGACCACATCCCCCTTCAAGTGCTGATTGGTCTTTATAAACAGTGGGACTAGCATTGACCACATCCCCTTCAAGTGCTGATTGGTCTTTACAAACATGGGACTAGCATTGACCACATCCCCCTTCAAGTGCTGATTGGTCTTTACAACATGACTAGCATTGACCATTGATCCCCCTTCAAGTGCTGATTGGTCTTTACAAACATGGGACTAGCATTGACCACATCCCCCTTCAAGTGCTGATTGGTCTTTACAAACATGGGACTAGCACTGACCACATCCCCCTTCAAGTGCTGATTGTTCTATACAAACATGGGACTAGCATTGACCACATCCCCCTTCAAGTGCTGATTGGTCTTTACAAACATGGGACTAGCACTGACCACATCCCCCTTCAAGTGCTGATTGTTCTATACAAACATGGGACTAGCATTGACCACATCCCCCTTCAAGTGCTGATTGGTCTTTACAAACATGGGACTAGCATTGACCACATCCCCCTTCAAGTGCTGATTGGTCTTTACAAACATGGGACTAGCATTGACCACATCCCCCTTCAAGTGCTGATTGGTCTTTACAAACATGGGACTAGCATTGACCTCATCCCCCTTCAAGTGCTGATTTGTCTTTACAAACATGGGACTAGCATTGACCACATCCCCAATCAAGTGCTGATTGGTCTTTACAAACATGGGACTAGCATTGACCACATCCCCAATCAAGTGCTGATTGGTCTTTACAAAAATGGAATTACTACTGACCATGTCACCCATGAAGTGCTGATTGGTCTTATAAACATGGGACTAGCATTGACCACACCCCCCTTCAAGTGCTGATTGTTCTATACAAACATGGGACTAGCATTGACCACATCCCCCTTCAAGTGCTGATTGGTCTTTACAAAAATGGAATTACTACTGACCATGTCACCTATGAAGTGCTGATTGGTCTTTATAAACATGGGACTAGCATTGACCACACCCCCCTTCAAGTGCTGATTGTTCTTTACAAACATGGGACTAGCATTGACCACATCCCCCTTCAAGTGCTGATTGGTCTTTACAAACATGGGACTAGCACTGACCACATCCCCAATCAAGTGCTGATTGGTCTTTACAAAAATGGGACTACCACTGACCATGTCCCCATCAAGTGCTGATTGGTCTTTACAAACATGGGACTAGCACTGACCACACCCCCCTTCAAGTGCTGATTGGTCTTACAAACATGGGACTAGCATTGACCACATCCCCCTTCAAGTGCTGATTGGTCTTTACAAACATGGGACTAGCATTGACCACACCCCCCTTCAAGTGCTGATTGGTCTTTACAAACATGGGACTAGCATTGACCACCATCCCCCTTCAAGTGCTGATTGTTCTATACAAACATGGGACTAGCACTGACCACATCCCCCTTCAAGTGCTGATTGGTCTTTACAAACATGGGACTAGCATTGACCTCATCCCCCTTCAAGTGCTGATTGGTCTTTACAAACATGGGACTAGCATTGACCACATCCCCAATCAAGTGCTGATTGGTCTTTATAAACATGGGACTAGCATTGACCACACCCCCCTTCAAGTGCTGATTGTTCTATACAAACATGGGACTAGCATTGACCCCATCCCCCTTCAAGTGCTGATTGGTCTTTACAAACATGGGACTAGCATTGACCACATCCCCCTACAAGTGCTGATTGTTCTATACAAACATGGGACTAGCATTGACCACATCCCCCTTCAAGTGCTGATTGGTCTTTACAAACATGGGACTAGCATTGACCACACCCCCCTTCAAGTGCTGATTGGTCTTTATAAACATGGGACTAGCATTGACCACATCCCCCTTCAAGTGCTGATTGTTCTATACAAACATGGGACTAGCACTGACCACATCCCCCTTCAAGTGCTGATTGGTCTTTACAAACATGGGACTAGCATTGACCACATCCCCCTTCAAGTGCTGATTGGTCTTTACAAACATGGGAATAGCATTGACCACATCCCCAATCAAGTGCTGATTGGTCTTTATAAACATGGGACTAGCATTGACCACACCCCCCTTCAAGTGCTGATTGTTCTATACAAACATGGGACTAGCATTGACCACATCCCCCTTCAAGTGCTGATTGGTCTTTACAAACATGGACTAGCATTGACCACATCCCCCTTCAAGTGCTGATTGTTCTATACAAACATGGGACTAGCATTGACCACATCCCCCTTCAAGTGCTGATTGGTCTTTACAAACATGGGACTAGCATTGACCACATCCCTCTTCAAGTGCTGATTGGTCTTTACAAACATGGGACTAGCATTGACCACATCCCCCTTCAAGTGCTGATTGGTCTTTACAAACATGGGACTAGCATTGACCACATCCCCCTTCAAGTGCTGATTGGTCTTTACAAACATGGGACTAGCACTGACCACATCCCCAATCAAGTGCTGATTGGTCTTTACAAAAATGGAATTACCACTGACCACGTCACCCATGAAGTGCTGATTGGTCTTCACAAAAACGGGATTAGCATTGACCACATCCCCCTTCAAGTGCTGATTGGTCTTTACAAACATGGGACTAGCACTGACCACATCCCCAATCAAGTGCTGATTGGTCTTTACAAAAATGGAATTACCACTGACCATGTCACCCATGAAGTGCTGATTGGTCTTCACAAAAACGGGATTAGCATTGACCACATCCCCTTCAAGTGCTGATTGGTCTTTACAAACATGGGACTAGCACTGACCACATCCCCAATCAAGTGCTGATTGGTCTTTACAAAAATGGAATTACCACTGACCATGTCACCCATGAAGTGCTGATTGGTCTTTACAAACATGGGACTAGCACTGACCACACCCCCCTTCAAGTGCTGATTGGTCTTTACAAACATGGGACTAGCATTGACCACATCCCCCTTCAAGTGCTGATTGGTCTTTACAAACATGGGACTAGCACTGACCACATCCCCCTTCAAGTGTTGATTGTTCTATACAAACATGGGACTAGCATTGACCACATCCCCCTTCAAGTGCTGATTGGTCTTTACAAACATGGGACTAGCATTGACCACATCCCCCTTCAAGTGCTGATTGGTCTATACAAACATGGGACTAGCACTGACCACATCCCCCTTCAAGTGCTGATTGGTCTTTACCAACATGGGACTAGCATTGACCACATCCCCCTTCAAGTGCTGATTGTTCTATACAAACATGGGACTAGCATTGACCACATCCCCCTTCAAGTGCTGATTGGTCTTTACAAACATGGGAGTAGCATTGACCACATCCCCCTTCAAGTGCTGATTGGTACATGGGACTAGCATTGACCACATCCCCCTTCAAGTGCTGATTGGTCTTTATAAACATGGGACTAGCATTGACCACATCCCCCTTCAAGTGCTGATTGGTCTTTACAAACATGGGACTAGCATTGACCACATCCCCCTTCAAGTGCTGATTGGTCTTTATAAACATGGGACTAGCATTGACCACATCCCCCTTCAAGTGCTGATTGGTCTTTACAAACATGGGACTAGCATTGACCACATCCCCCCTTCAAGTGCTGATTGGTCTTTACAAACATGGGACTAGCATTGACCACATCCCCCTTCAAGTGCTGATTGGTCTTTACAAACATGGGACTAGCATTGACCACATCCCCCTTCAAGTGCTGATTGGTCTTTACAAACATGGGACTAGCACTGACCACATCCCCCTTCAAGTGCTGATTGTTCTATACAAACATGGGACTAGCATTGACCACATCCCCCTTCAAGTGCTGATTGGTCTTTACAAACATGGGACTAGCACTGACCACATCCCCCTTCAAGTGCTGATTGTTCTATACAAACATGGGACTAGCATTGACCACATCCCCCTTCAAGTGCTGATTGGTCTTTACAAACATGGGACTAGCATTGACCACATCCCCCTTCAAGTGCTGATTGGTCTTTACAAACATGGGACTAGCATTGACCACATCCCCCTTCAAGTGCTGATTGGTCTTTACAAACATGGGACTAGCATTGACCTCATCCCCCTTCAAGTGCTGATTTGTCTTTACAAACATGGGACTAGCATTGACCACATCCCCAATCAAGTGCTGATTGGTCTTTACAAACATGGGACTAGCATTGACCACATCCCCAATCAAGTGCTGATTGGTCTTTACAAAAATGGAATTACTACTGACCATGTCACCCATGAAGTGCTGATTGGTCTTTATAAACATGGGACTAGCATTGACCACACCCCCCTTCAAGTGCTGATTGTTCTATACAAACATGGGACTAGCATTGACCACATCCCCCTTCAAGTGCTGATTGGTCTTTACAAAAATGGAATTACTACTGACCATGTCACCTATGAAGTGCTGATTGGTCTTTATAAACATGGGACTAGCATTGACCACACCCCCCTTCAAGTGCTGATTGTTCTATACAAACATGGGACTAGCATTGACCATATCCCCCTTCAAGTGCTGATTGGTCTTTACAAACATGGGACTAGCACTGACCACATCCCCAATCAAGTGCTGATTGGTTCTTTACAAAAATGGAATTACCACTGACCATGTCACCCATGAAGTGCTGATTGGTCTTTACAAACATGGGACTAGCACTGACCACACCCCCCTTCAAGTGCTGATTGGTCTTTACAAACATGGGACTAGCATTGACCACATCCCCCTTCAAGTGCTGATTGTTCTATACAAACATGGGACTAGCACTGACCACATCCCCCTTCAAGTGCTGATTGTTCTATACAAACATGGGACTAGCACTGACCACATCCCCCTTCAAGTGCTGATTGGTCTATACAAACATGGGACTAGCATTGACCACATCCCCCTTCAAGTGCTGATTGGCCTTTTACAAACATGGGACTAGCATTGACCACATCCCCCTTCAAGTGCTGATTGTTCTATACAAACATGGGACCTAGCATTGACCACATCCCCCTTCAAGTGCTGATTGTTCTATACAAACATGGGACTAGCATTGACCACATCCCCCTTCAAAGTGCTGATTGGTCTTTACAAACATGGACTAGCATGACCACATCCCCCTTCAAGTGCTGATTGGTCTTTACAAACATGGACTAGCACTGACCACATCCCCAATTCAAGTGCTGATTGTTCTATACAAACATGGGACTAGCATTGACCACATCCCCCCTTCAAGTGCTGATTGGTCTTTACAAACATGGGACTAGCATTGACCAACATCCCCCTTCAAGTGCTGATTGGTCTTTACAAACATGGGACTAGCATTGACCACATCCCCCTTCAAGTGCTGATTGTTCTATACAAACATGGGAACTAGCATTGACCACATCCCCCCTTCAAGTGCTTGATTGTTCTATACAAACGTGGGACTAGCATTGACCACATCCCCCTTCAAGTGCTGATTGTTCTATACAAACGTGGGACTAGCATTGACCACATCCCCCCCTTCAAGTGCTGATTGTTCTATACAAACATGGGGACTAGCATTGACCACATCCCCCTTCAAGTGCTGATTGTTCTATACAAACATGGGACTAGCATTGACCACATCCCCCTTCAAGTGCTGATTGTTCTATACAAACATGGGACTAGCATTGACCACATCCCCTTCAAGTGCTGATTGGTTCTATACAAACATGGGACTAGCACTGACCACATCCCCCTTCAAGTGCTGATTGGCCTTTATAAACATGGGACTAGCATTGACCACATCCCCAATCAAGTGCTGATTGGTCTTTACAAACATGGGACTAGCACTGACCACATCCCCCTTCAAGTGCTGATTGTTCTATACAAACATGGGACTAGCATTGACCACATCCCCCTTCAAGTGCTGATTGGTCTTTACAAACATGGGACTAGCACTGACCACATCCCCCTTCAAGTGCTGATTGTTCTATACAAACATGGGACTAGCATTGACCACATCCCCCTTCAAGTGCTGATTGGTCTTTACAAACATGGGACTAGCATTTACCACATCCCCCTTCAAGTGCTGATTGGTCTTTACAAGCATGGGACTAGCATTGACCACATCCCCCTTCAAGTGCTGATTGGTCTTACAAACATGGGACTAGCATTGACCTCATCCCCCTTCAAGTGCTGATTTGTCTTTACAAACATGGGACTAGCATTGACCACATCCCCAATCAAGTGCTGATTGGTCTTTACAAACATGGGACTAGCATTGACCACATCCCCAATCAAGTGCTGATTGGTCTTTACAAAAATGGAATTACTACTGACCAATGTCACCCATGAAGTGCTGATTGGTCTTTATAAACATGGGACTAGCATTGACCACACCCCCCTTCAAGTGCTGATTGTTCTATACAAACATGGGACTAGCATTGACCACATCCCCCTTCAAGTGCTGATTGGTCTTTACAAAAATGGAATTACTACTGACCATGTCACCCATGAAGTGCTGATTGGTCTTTATAAACATGGGACTAGCATTGACCACACCCCCCTTCAAGTGCTGATTGTTCTATACAAACATGGGACTAGCATTGACCATATCCCCCTTCAAGTGCTGATTGGTCTTTACAAACATGGGACTAGCACTGACCACATCCCCAATCAAGTGCTGATTGGTCTTTACAAAAATGGAATTACCACTGACCATGTCACCCATGAAGTGCTGATTGGTCTTTACAAACATGGGACTAGCACTGACCACACCCCCCTTCAAGTGCTGATTGGTCTTTACAAACATGGGACTAGCATTGACCACATCCCCCTTCAAGTGCTGATTGTTCTATACAAACATGGGACTAGCACTGACCACATCCCCCTTCAAGTGCTGATTGTTCTATACAAACATGGGACTAGCACTGACCACATCCCCCTTCAAGTGCTGATTGTTCTATACAAACATGGGACTAGCATTGACCACATCCCCCTTCAAGTGCTGATTGGCCTTTACAAACATGGGACTAGCATTGACCACATCCCCCTTCAAGTGCTGATTGGTCTTTACAAACATGGGACTAGCATTGACCACATCCCCCTTCAAGTGCTGATTGGTCTTTACAAACATGGGACTAGCATTGACCACATCCCCCTTCAAGTGCTGATTGGTCTTTACAAACATGGGACTAGCATTGACCTCATCCCCCTTCAAGTGCTGATTTGTCTTTACAAACATGGGACTAGCATTGACCACATCCCCAATCAAGTGCTGATTGGTCTTTACAAACATGGGACTAGCATTGACCACATCCCCAATCAAGTGCTGATTGGTCTTTACAAAAATGGAATTACTACTGACCATGTCACCCATGAAGTGCTGATTGGTCTTTATAAACATGGGACTAGCATTGACCACACCCCCCTTCAAGTGCTGATTGTTCTATACAAACATGGGACTAGCATTGACCACATCCCCCTTCAAGTGCTGATTGGTCTTTACAAAAATGGAATTACTACTGACCATGTCACCTATGAAGTGCTGATTGGTCTTTATAAACATGGGACTAGCATTGACCACACCCCCCTTCAAGTGCTGATTGTTCTATACAAACATGGGACTAGCATTGACCATATCCCCCTTCAAGTGCTGATTGGTCTTTACAAACATGGGACTAGCACTGACCACATCCCCAATCAAGTGCTGATTGGTCTTTACAAAAATGGAATTACCACTGACCATGTCACCCATGAAGTGCTGATTGGTCTTTACAAACATGGGACTAGCACTGACCACACCCCCCTTCAAGTGCTGATTGGTCTTTACAAACATGGGACTAGCATTGACCACATCCCCCTTCAAGTGCTGATTGTTCTATACAAACATGGGACTAGCACTGACCACATCCCCCTTCAAGTGCTGATTGTTCTATACAAACATGGGACTAGCACTGACCACATCCCCCTTCAAGTGCTGATTGTTCTATACAAACATGGGACTAGCATTGACCACATCCCCCTTCAAGTGCTGATTGGCCTTTACAAACATGGGACTAGCATTGACCACATCCCCCTTCAAGTGCTGATTGTTCTATACAAACATGGGACTAGCATTGACCACATCCCCCTTCAAGTGCTGATTGTTCTATACAAACATGGGACTAGCATTGACCACATCCCCCTTCAAGTGCTGATTGGTCTTTACAAACATGGGACTAGCATTGACCACATCCCCCCTTCAAGTGCTGATTGGTCTTTACAAACATGAGACAAGCACTGACCACATCCCCAATCAAGTGCTGATTGTTCTATACAAACATGGGACTAGCATTGACCACATCCCCCCTTCAAGTGCTGATTGGTCTTTACAAACATGGGACTAGCATTGACCACATCCCCTTCAAGTGCTGATTGGTCTTTACAAACATGGGACTAGCATTGACCACATCCCCCTTCAAGTGCTGATTGTTCTATACAAACATGGGACTAGCATTGACCACATCCCCCCTTCAAGTGCTGATTGTTCTATACAAACGTGGGACTAGCATTGACCACATCCCCCCTTCAAGTGCTGATTGTTCTATACAAACGTGGGACTAGCATTGACCACATCCCCCCCTTCAAGTGCTGATTGTTCTATACAAACATGGGACTAGCATTGACCACATCCCCCTTCAAGTGCTGATTGTTCTATACAAACATGGGACTAGCATTGACCACATCCCCCTTCAAGTGCTGATTGTTCTATACAAACATGGGACTAGCATTGACCACATCCCCCTTCAAGTGCTGATTGTTCTATACAAACATGGACTAGCACTGACCACATCCCCCTTCAAGTGCTGATTGGCCTTTATAAACATGGGACTAGCATTGACCACATCCCCAATCAAGTGCTGATTGGTCTTTACAAACATGGGACTAGCACTGACCACATCCCCCTTCAAGTGCTGATTGTTCTATACAAACATGGGACTAGCATTGACCACATCCCCCTTCAAGTGCTGATTGGTCTTTACAAACATGGGACTAGCACTGACCACATCCCCCTTCAAGTGCTGATTGTTCTATACAAACATGGGACTAGCATTGACCACATCCCCCTTCAAGTGCTGATTGGTCTTTACAAACATGGGACTAGCATTGACCACATCCCCCTTCAAGTGCTGATTGGTCTTTACAAACATGGGACTAGCATTGACCACATCCCCCTTCAAGTGCTGATTGGTCTTTACAAACATGGGACTAGCATTGACCTCATCCCCCTTCAAGTGCTGATTTGTCTTTACAAACATGGGACTAGCATTGACCACATCCCCAATCAAGTGCTGATTGGTCTTTACAAACATGGGACTAGCATTGACCACATCCCCAATCAAGTGCTGATTGGTCTTTACAAAAATGGAATTACTACTGACCATGTCACCCATGAAGTGCTGATTGGTCTTTATAAACATGGGACTAGCATTGACCACACCCCCCTTCAAGTGCTGATTGTTCTATACAAACATGGGACTAGCATTGACCACATCCCCCTTCAAGTGCTGATTGGTCTTTACAAAAATGGAATTACTACTGACCATGTCACCCATGAAGTGCTGATTGGTCTTTATAAACATGGGACTAGCATTGACCACACCCCCCTTCAAGTGCTGATTGTTCTATACAAACATGGGACTAGCATTGACCATATCCCCCTTCAAGTGCTGATTGGTCTTTACAAACATGGGACTAGCACTGACCACATCCCCAATCAAGTGCTGATTGGTCTTTACAAAAATGGAATTACCACTGACCATGTCACCCATGAAGTGCTGATTGGTCTTTACAAACATGGGACTAGCACTGACCACACCCCCCTTCAAGTGCTGATTGGTCTTTACAAACATGGGACTAGCATTGACCACATCCCCCTTCAAGTGCTGATTGTTCTATACAAACATGGGACTAGCACTGACCACATCCCCCTTCAAGTGCTGATTGTTCTATACAAACATGGGACTAGCACTGACCACATCCCCCTTCAAGTGCTGATTGTTCTATACAAACATGGGACTAGCATTGACCACATCCCCCTTCAAGTGCTGATTGGCCTTTACAAACATGGGACTAGCATTGACCACATCCCCCTTCAAGTGCTGATTGTTCTATACAAACATGGGACTAGCATTGACCACATCCCCCTTCAAGTGCTGATTGTTCTATACAAACATGGGACTAGCATTGACCACATCCCCCTTCAAGTGCTGATTGGTCTTTACAAACATGGGACAAGCATTGACCACATCCCCCTTCAAGTGCTGATTGGTCTTTACAAACATGAGACAAGCACTGACCACATCCCCAATCAAGTGCTGATTGTTCTATACAAACATGGGACTAGCATTGACCACATCCCCCCTTCAAGTGCTGATTGGTCTTTACAAACATGGGACTAGCATTGACCACATCCCCCTTCAAGTGCTGATTGGTCTTTACAAACATGGGACTAGCATTGACCACATCCCCCTTCAAGTGCTGATTGTTCTATACAAACATAGGACTAGCATTGACCACATCCCCCCTTCAAGTGCTGATTGTTCTATACAAACGTGGGACTAGCATTGACCACATCCCCCCTTCAAGTGCTGATTGTTCTATACAAACGTGGGACTAGCATTGACCACATCCCCCCCTTCAAGTGCTGATTGTTCTATACAAACATGGGACTAGCATTGACCACATCCCCCTTCAAGTGCTGATTGTTCTATACAAACATGGGACTAGCATTGACCACATCCCACTTCAAGTGCTGATTGTTCTATACAAACATGGGACTAGCATTGACCACATACCCCTTCAAGTGCTGATTGTTCTATACATACATGGGACTAGCACTGACCACATCCCCCTTCAAGTGCTGATTGTTCTATACAAACATGGGACTAGCATTGACCACATCCCCCTTCAAGTGCTGATTGTTCTATACAAACATGGGACTAGCACTGACCACATCCCCTTCAAGTGCTGATTGGCCTTTATAAACATGGGACTAGCATTGACCACATCCCCAATCAAGTGCTGATTGTTCTATACAAACATGGGACTAGCACTGACCACATCCCCCTTCAAGTGCTGATTGTTCTATACAAACATGGGACTAGCATTGACCACATCCCCCTTCAAGTGCTGATTGTTCTATACAACCATGGGACTAGCACTGACCACACCCCCAATCAAGTGCTGATTGGTCTTTACAAACATGGGACTAGCATTGACCACATCCCCCTTCAAGTGCTGATTGTTCTATACAAACATGGGACTAGCATTGACCACATCCCCCTTCAAGTGCTGATTGTTCTATACAAACATGGGACTAGCATTGACCACATCCCCCTTCAAGTGCTGATTGTTCTATACAAACATGGGACTAGCATTGACCACATCCCCCTTCAAGTGCTGATTGTTCTATACAAACATGGGACTAGCATTGACCACATCCCCCTTCAAGTGCTGATTGTTCTATACAAACATGGGACTAGCACTGACCACATCCCCCTTCAAGTGCTGATTGTTCTATACAAACATGGGACTAGCACTGACCACATCCCCCTTCAAGTGCTGATTGTTCTATACAAACATGGGACTAGCACTGACCACATCCCCCTTCAAGTGCTGATTGTTCTATACAAACATGGGACTAGCACTGACCACATCCCCCTTCAAGTGCTGATTGTTCTATACAAACATGGGACTAGCATTGACCACATCCCCCTTCAAGTGCTGATTGTTCTATACAAACATGGGACTAGCATTGACCACATCCCCCTTCAAGTGCTGATTGTTCTATACAAACATGGGACTAGCACTGACCACATCCCCCTTCAAGTGCTGATTGTTCTATACAAACATGGGACTAGCATTGACCACATCCCCCTTCAAGTGCTGATTGTTCTATACAAACATGGGACTAGCACTGACCACATCCCCCTTCAAGTGCTGATTGTTCTATACAAACATGGGACTAGCATTGACCACATCCCCCTTCAAGTGCTGATTGTTCTATACAAACATGGGACTAGCACTGACCACATCCCCAATCAAGTGCTGATTGGTCTTTACAACCATGGGATTAGCACTGACCATGT
The DNA here is from genome assembly GCA_014155875.1 of Cepaea nemoralis. Lineage (NCBI taxonomy): Eukaryota > Metazoa > Mollusca > Gastropoda > Stylommatophora > Helicidae > Cepaea > Cepaea nemoralis. Next base: position 15,804 of record JACEFZ010015129.1, read on the forward strand.
CACCCATGAAGTGCTGATTGGTCTTCACAAAAACGGGATTAGCATTGACCATATCCCCCTTCAAGGGCTGATTGTTCTATACAAACATGGGACTAGCATCATTTACCCAATATGCCACAAGGCATATAAAGGTCCTTTACTTAGTGTACTATAACAAACCAGTACCACATCTAGAATATTTTCTGCAACCATTTTATTTACAACATCCTGTACACAAACTTTGTTTTATCTGAAAATTAAGTTATGTTATCACTCTCATTTAGGTTAATTAAAAGTTAACTTCCATAAATAAAAGCGACTGCGTAAATAATTGCAAGCACACAATCAGGAACAGAACTGTAAGAGTTAAAGTTATATCAATTTGTATTTCTGCAAACACTTATCCAATAATCAACATTACAAGAATTGTGCATAAAGGACAGGTGATATCAGAAACCATCAAAGCACTGAAGAAAGGAAAAGCAAGAAACAGATTTAATGATGGTATAATCCTTATATCTTTGGATAATAAAGCCTTTGACAGCACATAAGAAAACAGAAATACAAGAACAAAACTGGAGCTGCTCAAATCAGAGCCCATAAAAATGCATAACAGGCCCGCTGCTCCAAGCACACCCTGGAAATGACATCACTGTGTATCATACATTTGCCTGTTGGCCTGCTGGTCATAGGCTCATTCTACTTCAGTGCAATTAAAATTCTTAAAATTTACCTAGGTACACACTTTGTTTAAGCTATTTATGTGGACTTGTAACATTTACAGTAGAAAGGCAAAATTATTGAGAAAATTTTTAAAAAAAGTAAACAACCATCAAATATGTATCTTTGATGAAACAACACTATGAGATGTAGAATCATATATTTCTCTTAACAGCAACTTGGACATACTTAGAAAAACAGACAAGGGTTTAAAAAAAGTATGGATGCATGGATCAGAATCATGAAAAACAAAAATAAGCATAATTAATTTACAGGTGCTTGCACTGAATAAGACTACCATGGTATGAATTTCTGAACATGGAAAGAAATACACAAATTCCAGTGCAACAGGAGCTTTAGATGCTGTTGTTGGATTGGAAACATACAAAGAAAACCATCTGTCTACATTTACTGAAGTCCTTCAATAAATCACTTTCACTGAATGTCAAAAAAGAGACTACTGAAGTGTTGTACTAAACCTGTTCTGCTGTTCTGGAATTTGAGCGTATAAATTTGGAAGATGGAGGCAACAGAGATTTGGTCTCTCAGATAAATGCAGTGAAAACCTTGGATGGCCAAAGTAGCTAATAGCTATTGCCTGGAATTAGCTAATGAAAATAGAATTTTCTACCCTGGGAAGGTTAACCCGGTCAACAAATGCCCGCAAAGTCGAATGTGTCGGCCTAACAACGCAAGAACGTAGCTCTGCTGTAAACAGGCACAACGCAACAACGTAAAAAAAAGCAAAAAAACTCGGGATGAACACAGAAGAAGAATTTTCTACAGAATAAAAAAACAAGAGATAAAGTTCTTTGGTTATATAATGAGAAGAATGATATCAAAGAACATTGTGATGACTGGAAAAATCATCAGTTCAAATGACAGAGGCAGACAGAGAGAAAGGATGCTTGATGGTCTAAGATGATGGCACAAAGGAATGTCATCAACACAACTTACCCAGAACAACAAAAACCAAGATATGCACAGAGAAATGTTGCAAAGCACATAATGATGATAATGTCCTTCTGTTCTGGAATCCACAGGGTTAAAAAATGTTTTTTTTAAAAAATACACAGATAAGATGACTGCCCGAAGATCCATTTTGAAGGTTAACCCGGTCAACAAATGCCCGCAGAAGTCAGATGTGTCGGCCTAACGGCGCAAGAACGCAGCTCTGCTGTAAACAGGCACAACGCAGTCACATCCGAAAACAAAATCCGGATGAACGCAGAAGAAGAAGATGACTGGAGACAGAAATAAGGAATACAAGAAAAACATGAAGATAAGCACATCAGATCTGAAAGAAGATAATGAAGATAAGCACATCAGAGCTGACAGAAGATAAAGTCTTGAAAGAGATGATTTATAGCAAAGGCTCCATGAAGACAAACTGACATGTGCATCATATATAACTAAACAAAATAAAAATTAAACAAACATGTTAACCTAAGTTAAAAATTAAAACAGCTGGTAAGGATTACGTGTCAAAGCAGCAATCCAATAGCCAAACTTAAAAGTGCACATTATTTTTACAATTAACTTCACTGCACAATTTAACTTAGCAATAAGCAAAATCAATCAACATAGGAGAAGAGCAAAAGCTGAACATTTAGTTACCTGTGAATTCCATTTCTTATGAGTGAATGAGAATTAAGAAAAAGAAAACAAGTCTTCATATATCTATTTTCACAAAACAACATAACTAAACCGTAACACATTGTACAGTATACACACAAAACATACAAACCTATACAGACAAGTTCCATACATTTTAATTTAATTAATGCAAATTCTGTATCTTCTTATTTGGCTGTAAGAGACATACCGGGTATTTGTTAAGTCTCACTACACTTTGAATATAGAACACATTTGAAAATTGAAGTACATGATGTTATAAAAAATGTGCTCCACAGTCCATTGTGAAGCAATATGCAGCGAATGACTTTCCTCTGCTGAAGTAATTCTTTGCATTCCAAACAGAATGGTGTTGTCAACAGAAGAAAGAATTTGTTTGGAATAAATTTTCACAAATCGCATAATATCACATGAAATTTGTCTTGCTCATTCTCCAGATCCAAATCCATTAGATTACTTATTATCTTTGGGGGTTCTTGAAAGGAAATGTTTACAAAAGTAATGTACACACTATTGAGGACCTGAAAGAAGCAATCAGAATTACCATTCAAGAAATAACTACAGACACGTACTAGGTGGTATTTGACAATATGAAGAGTTGTTTACAGTCATGCCTTGAAGTCCATGGTGGTCATTTCCAACACCTGTTATAATGAATACTTCATTGGTATTTTCCAGCTTCCCCAAAACAGCGTTAGACCATAACTGTGATTACTTAACTAATTTAATGAATTTTTTAGCACATTTTTTGATGAGCATCCATCCATCATGTGCCATGCTGGTAAGCGTGGGTAGTCATGATTTGCCATCTCACTCGATCACCAGAGTCATGGATCAGCTCTGTGTTCCTGTCTCGACCATGCCACATGGCCAAGCCATCCAGGTATTTACTTCTCGGTCTTTCCCTTGGTCTCTTCCCTTCAATCTTGCCAGTCGACACCAAGTTCTCCAATTCATTTCTTCTCATAACATGCCCACAAATTTTTGACTGTCTACGTCTAATGTCTCTAATCAGTTTACGACCTTCATTTGTTTCTTGAAGGACTTGTTCATTGGTTTTTCTGTCCGTCCATGGTATTCTTTGCATTTTCCTCAGAAACCACATTTCTACAGCCATCAGATGTTTTTCAGCTTGACTGCTCATTGTCCAAGTTTCACATCCATATAAAAGTACAGGTTCTATGTAGCACCTCAACACTCTTTTTCTCGTTTCAATTGGCATCTTTTTATTGGTCAGTATGTTTTTCATCTTGCTAAAGGCTACTTTTGCCATGGCGATTCTTGTTCTAATCTCTTCAAGGCATCTCCCATCAGATATTACTGTTCCGAGATAATTGTACCTATTCACTTGAAGAATATTCCCATTTGATGACATGTACTTCATTTTTCAAATTTGTTCTACATACAAAGTGTAGTGATACTTTACAAACACCCAGTATATTGCTCCTGTGTAATATGATGCTTTATGGTCTATGATGATATCAGGGAGAGATGTCACCAATAGTAATGATGAAAAACAGCAAAGACCAAGATATGCAGAGAGCCATTTTGCAAGGCACATGGTGATGACATCCTTCTGGAATACATAAAGAAAGCAAAGAACAGTAACCCCGTAACCTACCACGCACATCGTAAGGCGTGACAAGTTTAAGGATGGATGGCATGCGACTGGTTACCTCACCCTGTAAGAAGACTAACTGCAGAATACAACCAATCATGAATGAGTCTACAAAGGGAGTTGGCTAAAGGCCTTTGCTCTAATGGGAGATGAAAGGCAACAAAATAAGGTAAAGAAGCAGCATAATAATGTAATGCTAACTTAGTTCTGAAAAAACAATCTAAACTCTTTCTATACTTATTTCTCAACACTCAAAACTCTTTCACACCTATTGATGACACCACTAAAAACAATCTTAACTCTTTCTATACTACTTTCTCATCACTTTCACACATATTGGTGCACACTAAAAACAATCTTAATTCTTTCTATACGTCTTTCTCATCACTCTTTCATGCCTACTGACTTCCAGCTTCTGAACAAATTTTATCTAAGGTACGTTCCCTAACAGCCCCAGGAGAGGTGTTTATTCCCCTTGAAATGTCAGAGCAACAGCATTTCTGTGCAATTCCCAACATCAAGGGGTTTTAACATGCAATTTAAACTTGAACTGACACTGTTGTCTGTATGTGAATCATGGACAATAAGCAGAGAAATACAGCAGTGGAAATGTGGTTTCTAAGAAAAATACAAAGACTACCATGAGCAGACAGAAACATCATGGTGAAAAGGCTTTGTTTTATACCTTTCATTAGGAGCCACAGTAGGTAGTATGCTTGCCTGCCTGCCAAGTGGTCATATGTACAAATCCTCAATGAAGTGGAGAGTCATCCCTGACTTGGGCTACCAGGTTGACCTGGGCTACCAGGTTGACCCAGCCTAAACACGGGCACCAGGAAATATTCTGGGAAGTAAAGGCAGACGGCATGCTACTGACCACATGACCCGTCGAGAGCCAGGTTGGTCTGTAAAAATATGGGTCTAGCACCATATACCTAATTTGTCTTAAGATCACACACTAAGCACTCTCAGATAAGCGCAAAAAAAAAGAAGGTTCCGTGTGGGAGGTACACACGTTAAAAATCCCACAGCAGTTGGAAATCTCAAAGAGCAGGCCTATAGGTGATTACCATAGCAACATTTTTTAGGAAAGAAGACCTACCCACGAATAGACAGAGCCCTTGTAGAGGAAGCAAAACCTACACTAATACATGCCAAAGTCGGACACATTGAGCTCCAAGGTGCATAAATAGGTGTGACACATTTCCTTTAAAAGAGGAACAAAGAAGAAGGTGAAGTGTGAGATGATAAACCATGACTGCCCACACTCAGCATGGCAACCTGATGGTGATGATACCAAACATACCTCAAGATGGAAAAGAGTCTTTTACTTTTAACATCTAAAACTATAATAGTTTAAAACTGCATTTGGGCTGTGCAAACACACCGTAGATGCTTTATCTTTGCTGATGATAGTATGGGAATGTAACAAAACAATATTGTTTGTGTATTAATGCTTTGACCCATTAACTAAGATAAACAACAACTGGATGAGGAGTTAAAAATAAGACAAGACATTTATACAAGATGCCAAGTGGCCAGTTCTTCTGTATGGATGTGAATGCTGGACAATAACTAATAAAAACAGACTGTCAAATACTGTCATCTACTGTCTATAGTACCTTGCGGTGTAGGATAGGGGGTCTTAAGCCTGAGGAATTTAGGCCACCTGGCTATTGCAGTTGCTGCAAACTGCGCAGGTTTTGAAAAAACTGGAGGGTGTGGAGATGTGGTTGTTGATATCACACACAGAGAAGAAAAATACTGAAGTATTGAGAACTACAGGTGTTACAAGATCACTCAACAAAAACATGAGGAAGATAACAAATGGGAATGAAACAAGAGGTGGAATAGAGAAATTAAATCTCATGTGGAAAATACCAAGCAAGAGAGGCAGATAACAGACAGTGTATGGGGCAAACTTTTTGGCTGTTTGTGATTTCTTAGCAAGTTTTATGTTCAGTAATTTGCCATTGCTTTCTAAATGATCGGCACTCATACCATTGTATAAAAACCAATGCAAGGCTGTCTGCTGCCAAATGTGCATGCATATGTTTCAAACACATGTAGGATTATGAATTACGCCCTTAACCTCTTTGTCACAGAGCCGGGTACTTATACTGTAAGAAATACAGTCACCCTGGCAGAGCCTGCCTGCTGGGAAGAGGCCTGGAACATCCAGAAGATGTCCATACATCTGGTGTTTCCCCCACACAACAGACACCTTACGTTAATGATTCAGACATGACAGCGAAGACAGTCATGACAGAGAGGGCTGTGAGTCATGAGAGAGAGGATTGAGTCATGACAGAGAGGACTGATGAGTCATGACAGAGAGGACTGATGAGTCATGACAGATAGGACTGATGAGTCATGACAGAGAACTGAGTCATGACAGAGAGGACTGGCAAGTCATGACAGAGGACTGATGAGTCATGACATTAAGGACTGATGAGTCATGACTGAGAGGACTGATAAGTCATGACAGAGAGGACTGATGAGTCATGACAGAGAGAACTGATGAGTCATGACTGAGAGGACTGATAAGTCATGACAGAGAGGACTGATGAGTCATGACAGAGAGAACTGATAAGTCATGACAGAGAGGACTCATGAGTCATGACAGAGAGGACTCATGAGTCATGACAGAGAGGACTGATGAGTCATGACAGAGAGGACTGATAAGTCATGACAGAGAGGACTGATGAGTCATGACAGAGGACTGGTGAGTCATGACAGAGAGGACTGATGAGTCATGAAAGAGAGGACTGATGAGTCATGACAGAGAGGACTCATGAGTCATGACAGAGAGGACTGATGAGTCATGACAGAGAGGACTGATGAGTCATGGCAGAGAGGACTGATGAGTCATGACAGAGAACTGATGAGCCATGACAGAGAGGACTGATGAGTCATGACAGAGAGGACTGGCGAGTCATAACAGAGAGAACTGATGAGTCATGACAGAGAGAACTGATGAGTCATGACAGAGAGAACTGATGAGTCATGACAGAGAGAACTGATGAGTCATGACAGAGAGAACTGATGAGTCATGACAGAGAGAACTGATGAGTCATGACAGAGAGGACTGATGAGTCATGACAGAGAGAACTGATGAGTCATGACAGAGAGGACTGATGAGTCATGACAGAGAGGACTGATGAGTCATGACAGAGAGGACTGATGAGTTATGACAGAGGACTGATGAGTCATGACAGAGAGGACTGATGAGTCATGACAGAGAAGACTGATGAGTCATGACAGAGGACTGGCGAGTCATAACAGAGGACAGGTGAGTCATGACAGAGAGGCCCGGTAAGTCATGACAGAGAGGACTGGCAAGTCATGAACACCAATTTGTGCTCCAGACCAGGCACATGAGGAATAAGATACCAAGGAACAAAATCAACCACTGAAATCTTAGCCAATGCTGACTGAACAATGTATATATCAGCTCAAGCTTAGAAATATCTGATGGCAGTGGAAGTATAGTTTCTAAGGAGAATACAAACAATACATGGATAGACAGAAAAACAAATGAGAAAGTTCTACAAGAAACAAGTGAAAACTCTAAACTAATTACAGAAATTAAATGCAGACAAGATTTTTGAGGGCATATTATAAAAAGAAATAACCTAGAAAACTTAAAAGTAAAACTGATAAGAAAAGAACATAGGGAAAGCAGACAGGTAAATACCCAGATGGTTTGGCTATATGGCATAATCGGGACAAGAAAACAAACCTGATCCAATACTGGTGATCGTGTGAGATGTCGACCCATGGCTTACATATGACATGATGGCACATGATGATGATAATCATATATTAACTCATAAAGACTAGGACACCAAGAATACTAGCCTCCAATCACAAATATTTAGAGATATTTCCCCCAAATAATGGCCCTTCATACATTAAGAGTTAAACTTGCCACATCTAGTGTTTTTTTAATCTAGTAGTTAAATTTCATCATCAAAACCATATGAAACCACAAGACAACTCCAAACACCACTGTGGTATAAGAACAGGTAAATTGCCTGCGTCTGCTAACAAACTCACCACTGTATTTGTAGTGAATGCCCCTTCTATCACTGAGGGCAGGGTTCAGCTGTGGCCAGTAGTGGAACAACAAGTGTACAGCTGGAGCCTTGGCTGCTGGTGGGCCATAGGCTATGATGCTCAAAATATCCTGGAATACAAAATGAAGCATGTCAAACTGAATGTCTGTCAAGTCAATAAACTACAGATATACATAAGCAAATATATTTTAATTTGGCTCATTGTTCTTTGAAAGCATGTTATGTTACATTTTTTCATCAAGCCCGTGGATTAGTATATCTACTTTCACCAGAAATTTCTTTAGCATTTGGAGTCTCTAATCTTCTGAATCTCCTCTCTGAGAAAGTTGAATCCTGCGGCTGTAGATGCATTGAAGCAGAGGTCAACATCCTCATTAATGGCAACATTGATGATGAGGGCACAGATAGGTTGGTTGTTTAGCATTAAAGAAGTGCAAGAGAGTTCCCAGCATGCTCACAATGCAGAAGTGTTATGGAAGCTAGCAGTGCTTTCATACAACCATAAGCAGTATAACAATGGAAGTGTTGACAATAGCATTTCTTTGGCTTGAATCGTAAAACTACACCCATGCTAGGATACCATGTGTTCATTGAGCCTGATCCGCTAATGTGAGGCAGTATTTGCATGCAGACATTGGATTGAATTCATGCAGAGGTTCACAATTCGTAAAGTCATATTTAAATTCATATGAGAACATACAGGTATTGTGAGCAATGAAATAGTAGATAAGTTGGTTGATATTACCACTATGTCAGACGGTCAACAAATGGATCCAGCTAACTTGATGAAAGCTTTGAGACAGGCCGGCTGACATGAGGACTTTCAACTAAATAAATCAGCATCAATAGTCTGAATGCAGACCATCAGACTAATGATCAGTGTGGCCAGGAAGAAGTAGCATAAGAAATATATGAAGAAGCTTATCAAGCAACATGGGACTGGCACAGTTAGTCACTGTAAGATGTGAATTTACTACAGAGGAGCATGGAACACTCATGAATGGTCTATGTGTAATGATGAAATTTTGAAGTGAACTGAACTGAATGTTACATGCAATGTTACTTTTACAAAGTGTTGGTGCACATTTTTAGTCATTTTTTTACGCAACATAGAAGCCAAGCATGTTATGATGCTTGCCTGCCTGTCTGGTGTTCATGGATCTGAGTTTGCATTGAGGCAGATTTTTAAAAATTGACATGAGTTCTCAGGTCAATTCAACCTAAGATAGGTACTTGGAACTCTTTACCTGTTTCCCCCTTAGCAACCAATTTACGACCCAGCCTGTATGATTTTCACCAACTTAAGGATGTTTAATGTGTGCAGCATGCAGATGGAACCTGCTATTTTTTCACTCTTACCACAGAAAGCTAGACATCAAAAGCACTACATTATCAAAAGTACTTCTTTGGGTTCCACACTGTTTACAAACTACCCACAACTAAGAGAGTATTCTTAACTGAGAGAGTACTGAAATGTTATAAGAACATGTTCTGCTGTATGGCAGTGAGTAACGAAATCTCAATGAATAAATCTGGAAAATGGAGGAGGAAATGGAGATGTGGTTTCTGAGACATATGTTGTGAGTACTGATAGCCTAGAAAAGATTAATGCAAGTAGAACATACACAAATGTAAGAAGGATGCAAACAGTGCTCTATGGTTATGTTATGCAGGTGGTGCAGAGAGAGAAACAGAGAAATGATGCTGGAAGTACTGGGACGTTGACATTGAGGAATATAATCAACAGATTGATCCTGAGCACTAAGGACAAGATTTGTATAGATGAATGCCAGTTGGCAGATACATGACGATGACAATGAAGAAGTGGATGATATTTGGTAAAAACTGTCCACAAATTAATTTGAATCCACATTTTCGTGACATTGTGTGCTGACAAAGGCATCAAGCTGCAATGTCCACTCACTTATGATTGTGTTCTTGTAAAGATGACCAGTTTCACTTTAGTTTTGTTGATTTACACACTATGTTACAGGACAATAGATTATGTCCAAGGCTCTCTGCCCTCCTATATACAGTATATGTGACAATGTATTATTTCATATGCATGTGGTATTATTTCATGTGCGTGTGGCAGTATATGCCATCATATTACTTTTTATCTACCATACTGAGCCCACCAAGAATCCACGAATACACTACAATACACATTTCCAAAGAATACAACAATACACAAGACCAAAAATAAAAGTACATTTTTCTGAGACTACATTTACTATGAGTATCTTCTTCTTCTTCAGCTTTCCGAGCCATTGAGGTTCTTTGCTGCAAATACAATCCGTCTCCATTCGTCTCTCTGGTGGACCTTCTCTTGCCAGTCGATTCCAAGTGCTTGTAGGTCTGTACATGTATTATCTCTCCACCGTCTTCTTGGTCTACCTCGGGGTCTACGGTCATTTATTTCCTGAGTGTAAGCGAGTTTTGTTTCCCTATTATCTTCCATTCTTTCTATATCCCCCAGCCATTGTAGTCTATTAGCCTTCATGATACCAGTGATTAGAGGGGACTTAAACAGATCATATACTATGAGTATAGAAAACAAAATTACATCAATACACCTGGCCATGAATATAACACCATTCCTGGCCAATATAACACTACACCTGATCAAGAATACAACAGTATACCAGGCCAAGAATATAACTTCCACTTGGCCAAGAATATAACAGAATACCTGGTCTAGAATATAACAATACACCTGGCCACAAATATAACACCACATCTGGCCAATTAGTTATTAGTTAGTTGAAAGATCATCCTCATTGCACATCGAACCATTCAGTCCTAAGTGCTCGGATCCCCTCTTCAGCAAATCCTGCAGCATGTAGCAGGTCAGGACACCAGTTCTGTGTTATCAAGCTTCTTTGGCTTCCTGCGTAGTGTTCTTGTTTGGCCACACCTTTTAATTTGCTATTCTCGCAGTCTGACCATGGTTCACACATATAACACTAAACCTGGTCAAGAATATAACAGTATACCAGGCCAAGAATATAACTTCCATTTGGTCAAGAATATAACAGTACACCTGGCCACAAATATAACACCACACCTGGTCAAGAATATAACAGTACACCTGGCCACAAATATAAAAGAACACCAGGCCAAGAATATAACTGTACACCTGGCCACAAATATAACAGTACACCAGGCCAAGAATATAACAGTACACCAGGCCACAAATATAGTTAGTTAGTTAGTCGCAGCTCCAACTTCACAGCAACGGGTCATCCCCATTATGCTCCATTCCTGTGCCAGTGAATATCATACAAAACGCTCCCCACTGCCCAATGTGAAAAGTGGAAAAGACAGGAGTCTCGACAAACAACAGCCTGCACAGATACACTGTGCATAATGCCGCCGCCAGAATGTCAACACAATAGTCCCCCACAAAACACCCAGTTCATTTCTGATGGAATCTGCAGCCATTTTCCCATCTGGATGTTTCCTAGATGTTCACCCACACAGTCCACGAAATACAGTTCATCGTCGATGGCAGTGGCAGTCAACCAGAAGCCCAGCAGCCACGCATTTCTGCATAAGGCAAAAACCAGTCAACTCTGGGACATAGCCATCTGCCATCACTCCGAACATGCAGTCACGTTCCAAAAAACCTCGGGCAGATTCAAAAGCACTTCACATGAAACCCACAGCTCACAGTGTCGCACCACGCACTCACTCAGTAGCAGGGCGACGGAACCATCAAGCCTCCTTAGTCGCCTCTTACGACATGCATGGTAGGCTACAGTGTTGCTATTCTTTGCTTCCCTTATGGGCCCCGGCAACACACGGGAGTGGCCACAGAATATAACAGTACACCAGGCCACAAATATAACAGTACACGAGGCCAAGAATATAACAGTACACCAGGCCACAAATATAACACCACACCAGGCCAAGAATATAACAGTACACCAGGCCAAGAATATAACAGTACACCAGACCACAAATATAACAGTACACCAGGCCAAGAATATAACAGTACACCAGGCCAAGAATATAACAGTACACCAGGCCACAAATATAACAGTACACCAGGCCACAAATATAACACCACACCAGGCCACAAATATAACACCACACCTGGCCACAAATATAACACCACACCTGGCCACAAATATAACACCACACCAGGCCACAAATATAACACCACACCTGGCCACAAATATAACACCACACCAGGCCACAAATATAACACCACACCTGGCCACAAATATAACACACCTGGCCACAAATATAACACCACACCAGGCCACAAATATAACACCACACCTGGCCACAAATATAACACCACACCAGGCCACAAATATAACACCACACCAGGCCACAAATATAACACCACACCAGGCCACAAATATAACACACCTGGCCACAAATATAACACCACACCTGGCTACAATTATAACACCACACCAGGCCACAAATATAACACCACACCAGGCCAAGAATATAACACCACACCAGGCCACAAATATAACAGTACACCAGGCCACAAATATAACACCACACCTGGCCACAAATATAACACCACACCAGGCCACAAATATAACACCACACCAGGCCACAAATATAACACCACACCAGGCCACAAATATAACACCACACCTGGCCACAAATATAACACCACACCTGGCCACAAATATAACACCACACCAGGCCACAAATATAACACCACACCAGGCCAAGAATATAACACCACACCAGGCCACAAATATAACAGTACACCAGACCAAGAATATAACAGTACACCAGGCCAAGAATATAACACCACACCAGGCCACAAATATAACACCACACCAGGCCACAAATATAACACCACACCAGGCCACAAATATAACACCACACCTGGCCACAAATACACCACACCAGGCCACAAATATAACACCACACCAGGCCACAAATATAACACCACACCAGACCACAAATATAACACCACACCAGGCCACAAATATAACAGTACACCAGACCAAGAATATAACAGTACACCAGGCCAAGAATATAACACCACACCACACCAGGCCACAAATATAACACCACACCAGGCCAAGAATATAACAGTACACCTGGCCACAAATATAACAGTACACCAGGCCAAGAATATAACAGTACACCAGACCAAGAATATAACAGTACACCTGGCCAAGAATATAACAGTACACCAGGCCACAAATATAACAGTACACCAGGCCAAGAATATAACAGTACACCAGACCAAGAATATACCAGTACACCTGGCCACAAATATAACAGTACACCAGGCCAAGAATATAACAGTACACCTGGCCACAAATATAACAGTACACCTGGCCAAGAATATAACAGTACACCTGGCCACAAATATAACAGTACACCTGGCCAAGAATATAACAGTACACCAGGCCAAGAATATAACAGTACACCTGACCACAAATATAACACCATACCAGTCCAAGAATATAACACCACACCAGGCCACAAACACAACACTGTGACATATATGTCATCATCTCGCAGTCTTTTCCAGCAGACGTTGCTAGGATGCGCTACCTGCAGGCACGAGGCTATTAAAAATTCGACGGGAAAATTAACAAAATGAAATTTCGTTTCGTTTTAAGGCAAATGATTGGCCGCGCCCCGGAAACACAGGCTTAATCTAGACAAAGGCTTGGTAGACAAAGCGGTCTGGTCAATCGCCATGTTTCTCCAACGGTAGCGGGTGACCCATTGTTAATGGGTTAATTATTAGCTACGTATTCTCTGCGTTTTAGCGCTAGAGATGGCGGTGGAGAATTGGCCTAGTCACCATGCTTGGAACTGAAGTTATGGTCAACTTGTTTGGATTTAGAGGCAGGAAACTGGGATATCAGCCTACCTCTAATATTCTACAAAGAGTGCGGGTTACTGCTACACACCCTGCACGTCAATGCCTGGATAATTACTGGATTTTGAATATGCTGAAGTGGATTCCCTACCTCTGGGAACTTACAGATGGTGTTAATCTTTTCAATGTCCGCAAAGACATGAGGCATGCCTGGCCTAGATGGTTTTCAGCGTATACCCTCTTCTAAAAGTCACCGCGCCTGATTCCACGTTCAACTGTCATATTCCAGAGGCTCATGGATAAGTCTGGAATTCACCATCATTTACCAGTATGGATTTACCAACTGATTTTGTGAACTCCCAGCTTCCTTTGAATCTTCTCATCCATCATATCCCAGACATGGATAATCAAGCACATTACCAACTCCCGTCAATCAAGTCGTATATTCAACTGAAGAAAGAATAACCTACATCTTAACCCAGAGAAAGGGGCTGGAATATTCATGCCCAATTCAAGTTAGTTCCGTCAGGAAATTCTAATGGATTATGTGATGTCACTCCTCATCCAAAGAGATACTGAAAGTGTTTGTGCCTGATCCTGATCAAATCAATCACATGGACTCCTGTGTGTCACGCCACGCCAGAACGCTTCAGACTTATTTATACCTGTCTGTTATATCACCCTGGAACGCTCCTAGCCCAGTGACTTAGCAACTGTGACTTGAGAGATTACAGTATATCCACTTTGGATTCATATGGATTACTCCGACATATTCGTTTTGGATATATGATCCGGCGGTGAAAGCTCCGTGTGTGTGTGTGTGCAATCCCCAATTTACTAAAAGTGGATATATGCAAAGCAGCTGTTTCCCTGGATTATAGAGAGTGTGATTATGGCCAGACTTTTTTTCTAGTGGATATTGAAGGAGAGGGAGTCATCATCAGACCCATAGGATATTTCTAGAGACAGATTAGATAGATTTTCTTTATCTAGTTCTTTGTATGGATTATTTACTCTGTTTTGTGTTTGACACAGGTATTTGATGTGAACCTTTTTTGGGGATTTTTGGGGACTTCTGTTTTGGTTGTATACTTTGTGTGCATTGCCTGAAATATGATAATTTTTCATGTCCATGTCACCATATTGTAGCCAACAGGGTTTTCCAGAACCCAAATGTTTCCACAATACAATTGTTTGTTTGTTTGGTTTAACCAAGCCTTGCAGTTACTTCATTGTTAACCTGGTGTTCCAAAATTGATGTTTATCGTCCAGTTATTGTTACTGTTATGTGATACAGTGAGTTATTGTACTGTTTTTGTCGAACAATGGCTGTTTTCCTCTGTCATGTAATCCAGTTGTTGCGTCTAACATTGGTTGTTGTCCCTCTGTTGTATAATACTGTGGAGGTGCATGACAGTGGATACTTGTCATTGTTTATATATATGTGGGAGATTAAATGTGGGGCGGGGCACTTACACATAGACACACCCTCTGGGTAGAGTGATTAGTACTCGGGTGTCTGTGGTAGAACTTCCCGGATCTCCCAGCCTTCTATGGGAAACATTTCTTCTATGTTAGTGTTGAACTTGCACCCTTTTCTGCCTTGTTCAATACTTGGGGGTTACGAGCCAATATATTAATTCCTATAGAGGGCGTGTTTGGGATTTAAACCCCATTCATACTGAATACCCCTAGCGAAACTTGTCCTTATTCTAATTTATTATATTTACCACCCTACAAACACCACACCAGGCCACAAATATAACACCACACCAGGCCACAAATATAACACCACACCAGGCCACAAATATAACACCACACCAGGCCACAAATATAACACCACACCAGGCCACAAATATAACACCACACCAGGCCAAGAATATAATACCACACCAGGCCACAAATATAACACCACACCAGGCCACAAATATAACAGTACACCAGGCCAAGAATATAACACCACACCAGGCCACAAATATAACACCACACCTGGCCACAAATATAACACCACACCAGGCCACAAATATAACACCACACCAGGCCACAAATATAACACCACGCCAGGCCACAAATATAACACCACACCTGGCCAAGAATATAACACCACACCAGGCCACAAATATAACACCACACCAGGCCAAGAATATAACAGTACACCAGGCCAAGAATATAACACCACACCAGGCCACAAATATAACACCACACATGGCCACAAATATAACACCACACCAGGCCACAAATATAACAGTACACCAGACCAAGAATATAACACCACACCAGGCCAAGAATATAACAGTACACCTGGCCACAAATATAACAGTACACCAGGCCAAGAATATAACAGTACACCAGACCAAGAATATAACAGTACACCTGGCCAAGAATATAACAGTACACCTGGCCACAAATATAACAGTACACCAGGCCAAGAATATAACAGTACACCAGACCAAGAATATAACAGTACACCTGGCCAAGAATATAACAGTACACCAGGCCACAAATATAACAGTACACCAGGCCAAGAATATAACAGTACACCAGACCAAGAATATACCAGTACACCTGGCCAAGAATATAACAGTACACCTGGCCACAAATATAACAGTACACCTGGCCAAGAATATAACAGTACACCTGGCCACAAATATAACAGTACACCTGGCCACAAATATAACAGTACACCAGGCCAAGAATATAACAGTACACCAGGCCAAGAATATAACAGTACACCAGGCCAAGAATATAACAGTACACCTGACCACAAATATAACAGTACACCTGGCCAAGAATATAACAGCACACCAGACCAAGAATATAACAGTACACCTGACCACAAATATAACACCATACCAGTCCAAGAATATAACACCACACCAGCCAAGAATATAACAGTACATCAGACCAAGAATATAACAGTACACCTGGCCACAAATATAACAGTACACCAGGCCAAGAATATAACAGCACACCAGACCAAGAATATAACAGCACACCAGACCAAGAATATAACAGTACACCTGGCCACAAATATAACACCACACCTGGTCACAAATATAACAGTACACCAGGCCAAGAATATAACAGTACACCTGGTCACAAATATAACAGCACACCAGACCAAGAATATAACAGTACACCTGGCCAAGAATATAACAGTACACCTGGCCAAGAATATAACAGTACACCAGGCCAAGAATATAACAGCACACCAGACCAAGAATATAACAGCACACCAGACCAAGAATATAACAGTACACCTGGCCACAAATATAACACCACACCTGGCCAATATAACACTACATCTGGCCAAGAATTTAACAGTACACCAGGCCAAGAATATAACAGTACACCTGGTCACAAATATAACAGTACACCAGGCCAAGAATATAACAGTACACCAGACCAAGAATATAACAGTACACCTGGCCAAGAATATAACAGTACACCAGGCCAAGAATATAACAGTACACCAGACCAAGAATATACCAGTACACCTGGCCAAGAATATAACAGTACATCATTTGAATGGAAATGTTACCTTGATGATGTTCTTCTTCATACTCATGAAACACTCAAGAATTTGAGAATGAAATGCTGTAAATAAATTATTGCATAATGAAGGTTAATATGGAGTAAAACAATAAGAGCGTAAGACAAATTTTAGTCAAATGAAATGTAGATTGGCTTTTCTTATTACTAGTGACTCTCGTCATCAGGCAAACCCACTCCGACTTATGAGGTACTTGTTATTTACCTCCCCAAGTTAAGAACGAGAAGTCAACATTTTAGTCCAGCTGACCGCTGTAGAGATTGATCTAGCTACCTTAACATCAGCACACCAGATGTTTAAGAGGGAATGCTCTTATCAATTCTGATCCTCAATGGAATTACAAGGAAGGGCTTCACAAACTGTTCACACCTATTTCACTTGCGAACCATTTTGAAGACAATTATTCATAGTTTCCCACAGGTTACATAATTAATTTGTAGCTTTCCCTTGACCCAGATTGCTGGTAAAAATTAGTTGTGTGTCCTTTACAGGACACTGCATTCAACCCCAGCATTTATTGGATGTTTGTGAATTAAAAACATGAAAACAAAAACAAATTTTGTGAGCCTGATTGTACAAAGGAATAGATGGCCAGTTTTTTCATATGTTAGTGAACAATAAACACAGGCTGGCGTTATACCCATGTCCAACCGACATTATCAGAAATTTGACTACACTAACGCACCTGCTTGTTTGTGATTCCCTTGGCAATTTTATTTCAGAAGTGTGTCATTGTGTTCTAAATGGCCAACGTTTCATACCATCAAAATCAACGCAAAGCAGTCTGCAACCTAACTGCCCACAGTTGATTTCAAACCCTCGAGTTAGAATGCCAGGGAATTGTTAAAATACATTTCACTATCCTCTAAGCCAGTGGTTCTCAACCTGTGAGGAATTCTCCCCCTCCCCCCCCCTCCAGGGGGAATTTTAGGGTTTCCAGGGGGGGGGGGGGGGAAATGAAGACCATTTCAAGATCGCGTTAATACAAGAACCGATTACTTGATATTGTTTTTCCCTTCATACTTTACAGTTATGTACGTCTCATCCTTCTAAAATTCATTTTATAAAGTAAGTAGACCCACAAATCATGTTTTATGTGGATGTCTAGACTTGTTTTAGTATATGCTATTAAATTTACCTTCCATTTTTATGTATACTGTGTAGGGGTGGGGGATTTTTAGATAGGAAATATGAAAGGGGGGAATGACGTTCTGAAAATATGGTGAAAGGGGGCACGGGCCAAATTTTTGATAGGAAGGGGGGAATGACGTTCTGAAAATATGGTGAAGGGGGGCACGGGCCAAAAAAGTTTGAGAACCACTGCTCTAAGCCATACAGGTTGATGTATGAAATTCAATTAAATGAACATATAAATATTAAATGAATATTTAAAAAAAATTCTTTTACCAAAATTACATGAAAAATAAAAGCAAAGCATCAATGTCAATTAGACAAACATTTCCTTATACTACCTCCATTTTCTGTATGCTGAAATACCATGGTTATAATGGCAGCTGCTGATTCACTAGCATATGTTGGGTCTTCGCCAGACTCTGAATCTGTGAACATATAACCAGCCATAATGTTAAAGCTGCATAGACAAATAATCTGTGAACATATAACCAGCCATAATGTTAAAACTGCATAGACAAATAATCTGTGAACATATGACCAGCTATAATGTTACAACTGCATAGTCAATTTGTGAACATATGACCAGTCATAATGTTAAAACTGCATAGACAAATAATCTGTGAACACATGACCAGCCATAATGTTAAAATGCATAGACAAATAATCTGTGAACACATAACCAGCCATAATGTTAAAGCTTCATAGACAAATAATCTGTGAACATATGACCAGCCATAATGTTAAAACAGCATAGACAAATAATCTGTGAACATATAAAACTGCATAGACAAATAATCTGTGAACATATAACCAGCCATAATGTTAAAACAGCATAGACAAATAATCTGTGAACATATAACCAGCCATAATGTTAAAACTGCATAGACAAATAATCTGTGAACATATGACCAGCCATAATGTTAAAATTGCATAGCCAATCTGTGAACATATAACCAGCTATAATGTTAAAACTGCATAGGCAATCTGTGAACATATGACCAGCCATAATGTTAAAACTGCATAGACAAATAATCTGTGAACATATGACCAGCCATAATGATAAAACTGCATAGACAAATAATCTGTGAACATATGACCAGCCATAATGTTAAAACTGCATAGACAAATAATCTGTGAACATATGACCAGCCATAATGTTAAGACTGCATAGACAAATAAACTGTTGTTGGCATAGTTGTCATGTATAGTTGTTGAATCCAAGACTAACATGAAGCCTTGTGAGCATATTATCACTTCTTCATAAATCTGGAATGGTGTAGTCGTGTCTGGCGATTCAGTCCCAAATAAATTTTTGTGAACATATCGGCACTCCGTTATAAATCTAGATTGGTTTGGGTATCATGTCTGATTATTCAATCCAAGACTAAAATGGAACTGAACATATCAGCATGCCTACATTCTTTGGCACCTGCACAGGGAGACGGAGCACACATGAATGTGTCCTGAGTGATATGACATCCGTTATTCTTCCCCTCTTTATTCCAATTTGGGGCTCAGTTGCCATCTTCTGCAACTCACCCTAAGTCCTTCCCATAGTATTCATCTTTGTCTCTAGTTCCCCCTGCCTGTAGGTTCCATTGACAGGACAAACATTCTACTTGATTAACCACACAGAACTAAAAGTTCCTGAGATTTTCACAGGCATCTGCTATACACATGGGTTAAATAACAATTATGTCAACAAAAAAGACATGGCCTTTAAAATTACTGCGGTCACAATGAAACATACGACAGTGAGTTCTGCGTATTTCAGCTAAAAGGCTTCAATTCAGATTACTGTAAAATATAGTAAACCAATTCTGTAGTAATCACCCGACAAGATACATTAAAATATGCAAGGGAATAAATTATGCAATATATTGTTTCTATCTTCATTTTCAAATTCACAGTCAGGAAACTGTTTTGAACTTAATGAATAATCAATCAATCAAACAATTCTTCATAAATAAACAGTCTCTTACTTAAAGTCATTGGCAGCAAGCTTGTGCACAGGAGGTCGATGGTGTCCTTGTGGAGAGTTGGTGGAAAGATTGCCAGAGTCGAGGCTACAGTATAGGGCAGTGTGTCCAACAAGTCATGTTCCAGGAATGGAACCAGCCAGCCCAAAACATTCAAAATGGCTTCTCCTAAAGCTGTCACATTAAAGATGAAACCGCACTGGTTATCAACAGAATAACTCAATCTACATTAATCAAGTATAGCATGTGTACTAAGTATTATGCATTTGACTTACACAGTATTTATTATTTACTAATAGATAATCACAGAACGCCATCTCCAAAAAAATTATAAAAACTTATTCAGATTAACCACTCCTCAATCTCCTCTGAAGTATTGAAAAGATCAGGTTGTGTGACAGTTTATTCCATGCTCAGTCTTCGTAGACTTAGATGGATGGGACATCTTAGGAGGATGGATGATGGTAGAATACCAAAGGACATCTTTTTTGGTGAATTACAGATGGGTAACAGATCTCAGGGTCGGCCTCTACTATGATACAAAGATGTGTGTAAGCGGGACATGATTGATACAGGCATTGATAATGCACAGTGGGAGCAAGTCACCGCTGAACGTGTTGCATGGAGGGCAAAGATCATAAATGGAATAAAGACAAAGGAGAAAATTATAGCAGATAAGTCACACACTGAGCGTGTGAGACGTAAGATGGTGCATGATGGTGGAAATGACCACATGTTCACATGCACTCATTGTGAATGGACTTTACAGCGCGAATTGGTCTTATCAGCCACATTCGCTACCGCCATAGGTAAAAGGTTTTATGCCTTTTTAAAACACAAACTATCGTCTGTCAAGACGGCAAGGTGCCAATGATTTCTTGGCAAGATTACGCTCAGTAGTTTGCCATTACTTTCTGAACGGCCGGCTCACATACCCCGTAAGTTATCAACGTGGCGAGAACCACTACCAATTCTCACGCAAGTTACGTTCCTCACGTGGATGTACGGGATTACAGAAGAAGTCGCTAACCCCTAGGCCAGGGAGACGGCACATATACATATACATATATACAAGCACTGTCTTCCAACAGAATTTCTTTCACCACAATAATCCACTATACGTGGATTCCGATTTGTAGAAAAAAAAAAACTTTCCACCCTTTCAACTAGCCTCTATGGCATTAGTTGTATTTGTGGTGGTTCATGGTGCAGGTTAAGTTTCTCTTGGTTTCTGCGTCAGTGTTAGTTGGCTTTTCGATTATGAAGCATTTATGCCTGTGACGTCAGCTGGGGGATTGGCTGATGTGTTCTCCGTTATGTCCATCTCCTCAGGGGGTTTCTTTGTTCAGTGTTGGCTTCTGGCTCGTCTCTTGATAGGATGCAGTCCTTATACGGATTCATCTTTTGGTTTGCTTGCTTCTGTTTCCTTGTTCTGTGGTCGACCCGTGAGCAAGTTAGCTACCTTCTCAATATCTTCATCGGTCCAATCTATCATCTTGTCAGGTATTCTGCATTCATCGACAGGACTATCGATTTTCATATCTAGGCTGACTAGGCTTGCGTCATATTTCCGGTCAAAGACTGGTTTCCCCTTGAACTTATTCGTCAATGAGAATGGGTTGCTGGCTTCATCTTGAAGTTTTTCATAGGTCTTTGGCTTGGCTCCAACTTGCGGCTTCTCTGCTGTCTTTTGCATGACTTGTACTTATTTGTTTTGGAATTGTTCCCTTTCGGCTTTCAGTAGTTCTCTCTCTGACTTGATGGTTTATAGGATTTCTTCGTTCTTCTTCTTTATCTGTGCGATGCGTTCCACCTCTTGCTGGATGCTGTGCTGTATTGCCTTCATGTCAGCCAGTAGTTTTACGTTGTCGCTGGCTGGTGTTGGTGTCAAAAGTAGCTTAACTTGGTTCTTCAGCTCATCAATCTGCATTTTGAGCTGAGAATTTTTCTGCTTGTGAGATGCCTGTTGCTGTTTCACAACTCCACCGTGCTTCCTTGAATGGAGTGTTTGTGATTATGGCGGTCTTCAGGGCGTCTGTGTCTTTGGAGGTACGGACAACCCAGATATCTTGCTCCATGCTTGCCAAGGCAGTTGGCACACTTTCTGTTGTTGGATTTTTGGAAGTTCTTGTCCTGTTTGGCCAGTGGACATTCCTTGAATGCATGGTGTTCGGCGCAGTATCGGAAGATCTCTGTCTTGCTGCGGCATGTTGTTCTGCTGTGGCCAGCACTCTGGCACCTTGTGCATTGAGTGATTCTTGGAATGAATCTTTCGAGTTGAGTTTTCTTGTTCATCAACACTTGGATTGGCATCTTGCTGCCCTCTGTCATCACCACCACTAAGGTTGTAGGAATCTTGGAGTAGGTCAGAAGCCACTACACCTTCAAGATTCGGATGTGGAGATTTTCCTATTGTAGCTGCTTCTGGATCTGGTCATCTGTCAGCTCCACTTGGATACATTTGACAACCCATGTGATTGTGAGTCGGTGTTTCCGACACTGCTGTCCTTCTCCTTACTCTTTTTCTCAATAGTCTTGGCTCTTGTCTGTGGCGGGTTGTCGTCGGTCTTCCTTGTGGTAGCTTTATTTGAGATTACTGTAGGCTCTGGTTCTTTGCTACAGCTCACAGGCAGGTTCTCTCCTCTTTTCTTTAAGGTCTTGATGGCCTCCACGCTGCTCATCTTGTATCTTGTATGTGTAACAACTGGTGTTGGTCTTGCCAGGTGCCATTTTCTCCCCATCAGGTTTCTTTAACAGTTTGGGTGACTTATTCTCGATGGCGCTCCGCAAATGCGAATGTGCTAGTATTATAAATACATGTATTTATAATACTAGCATCTGGCCTATATCCCAAACATCTGGCTGTTTTTCTGTCCTAGTTATTAGTTTTGACACTTTATTTCAGCTCCAGCTAATGACATCTCAATTATACTGATTGCGTTGTTATGGGTGCGATTGATTTTTTGCACTTGACTGAATGTATCTGCTTTAGTCCAGTAATTATCTGTATTTGTGCAAGTGCCATGAATATGGATGTCTGAAGGTAAACCCAGCAGAAGACATAAATCTTGGTTGGTTGGTTGGTTGGTTGGTTGGTTAGTTGGTGGTTTAGTTAGTTTATTGGTGAGTGGTTTGTTGGTTGGTTGGTGAGTGGTTTGTTGGTTTGTAGGTTGGTAAGTGGCTGATTGGTTGGTTGGCTGATTGGTTAGTTGGCTGGTTGGTTGGCTGGTTGGCTGGCCGATTGGTTGATTGGGGGTGGGTGGTTGGTTGGCTGGTGGGTGGTTGGTTGGTTGGTTGGTTGGTTATGAATCCTCTGGAAGACTTGAGCTTAAACTATGAAGTCGGATGCACCATCTTTCAGTTTGCCTGAGCTCTAAAAGATGCAAACGTTTTTTTTCAGAATGAAGTTGGTGTCGAGACCTTTCTCCTTGCCCAGCACCAAAGTACCACCTGACCCAGCACCAAAGTACCTCTTGACATGGCACCAAGTGTTGCCTGACCCAGCACAAAGTACTGCCTAACCCAGAACCAAAGTACCGCTTGACATAGCACCAAAGTACCACCTAACCCAGCATCAAGTTACCTCTTGACATGGCACTAAAGTACTGACTAACCCAGAACCAAAGTACCTCTTGACATAGCACCAAAGTACTGCCTAACCCAGCACCAAAGTACTGCCTAACCCAGCACCAAAGTACTGCCTAACCCAGAACCAAAGTACCGCTTGACATAGCACTACTAACCTAGCATCAAGTTACCTCTTGACATGGCACTAAAGTACTGACTAACCCAGAACCAAAGTACCGCTTGACATAGCACCAAAGTACCACCTAACCCAGCATCAAGTTACCTCTTGAAATGGCACTAAAGTACTGACTAACCCAGAACCAAAGTACCACATGACATAGCGCCAAAGTACCACCTAACCCAGCACCAAGGTACCTCTTGACATGGCACTAAAGTACTGCCTAACTCAGCACCAAAGTACCTCTTGACATGGCACCAAAGTACCTCTTGACATGGCACCAAAGTACCACTTAATGCAGCAACAAAGTACTGACTAACCCAGCATCAAAGTAATTCTTGACATGGCACCACAGTACTGCCTAACCAAGCACCAAAGTACCACCTAACCCAGAACCAAAATAACTCCTAATCTGGCAATAATGTGCTGCCTGACCCAGCAACAATAGACTGCCTGACCCAGCACCAAAATACCTCTTGACCTGGCACCAAAGTACCTTCTGACCTGGCACCAAAGTACCTTCTGACCTGGCACCAAAGTACCGTCTGACCTGGCACCAAAGTATCTTCTGACCTGGCACCAAAGTACTGCCTGACACAGCACCTAACTACTGCCTGACCCAGCACTAAAGTACCTCCTGATCTGTCACCAATGTACTGCCTGACCCAGCACCAAAGTCCCTTCTGACCTGGCACCAAAGAACCATCACCACAGAAACTGTTGTAGAACTCTCCATCTCCTTAAGCTCATAAACCACTGAGTGTGCAAGACCAGTACTGGAACTTCACATCTGTAGAGAGGCATATTAGAAAGTACCCAGGTCATGACTCAACACAGCACACACTGGCGACGGGGATCAGACCTAGGCTGGCCAGGTTTTCTCCATGGGTTTAGATGCTCCATTGTCAACAGACCCAGTGACCAGAGGCAAAACATCACATATACACTTTACAGGATGGTCGCAGCCAATCTCAACCCAAGCTGTTTGTGATTTCTTGGCAAGTTTACGATCAGTAGTTTATAATTGCTGTCTGAATGACCGGCACTCAAACCTTTGTATGGAAACCAACGCAAGGCGGTCTGCTTCCAAATCACCCGCATTCATGTTTTGAATGGGTATGCAGGATTACAAGTTGCATTCGTAACCCCTTCACGACAGCGGCAGCTATACATTGTAAAATAACCAAATAATTTTAAATAAGAAAATTATTCAGTACATACCCAATTGCCCAATGGGCATTACTGGCATCAGGTCAAGTATGCTCAGGACAGCCTGGTATAGGCCAGAGTAATTTAAGGTGGGAAATATTGACTGGCGGACACTGTCTCTTTGCCGCGCACCATAGCTTTCTACTGGAATATTTGGCACATCTTTCAAAACACTGAAAACCAAAAAATGAATAGTGTCATATACACTGAATAGCAAGAATTTAAAAATAGTACTAGAGAATCGAAGCTATGCAGAGGCATGATGATGATGATGAGGATGATGATGAATTTTAAAGGGCCACCAGGGTTTTCCCACAAATTCAAGTTTATGCAGACTGTAATATGTAAGGATCAACTGTCATCATGCATTTATCAAATACAGCTTATCAACAGTTATAATGGATAAAAATAACATAACCATAACCTACCTGACAAATGATTAGTAACAATCACTGGCCAACCATCATGAGTGCTTGGAAACATGGACCCAAAATATACAACCCTAGGTTTTAATGATGATGATGAACTGATATATCTAACCGCCACAAACAATATTTACAGAATTTGTGCTTTTTTTATACACACATTATGATCCAAAGTCAACTGTCACAGCTTGGACCAGGAATGGCATATGGTTGTCACCATACTTACAATACCTGAATCTCAGATAGCCACTTCATTAGTCTTAAGAGACCACTGTTATATTTTAAAGAGACAATAGTCATAGATTAATAAGTCAGAGCCATCATTATCAGGTTATACAGCACTATGATGAGTTTTAGTCATTAGTCAAAGTTTCTTCTTCTTCTTCTTCTTCTGCGTTCATCCAGAGTTTTTCTTTTCCGGATGTGATTGCTTTGTGCCTGTTTACAGCAAAGCTGCGTTCTTGCGCCATTAGGCCGACATCCGACTTCTCCGGGTATTTGTTGACCAGAGTCCCGGAGTCAAAGTTTCAACATCATGGCAATATGTCTCCCCACACAAAAGCTCCTCCCTGTCCCACGTGAAACGTGGAACAGACACCAGCCTCGATAAAACCAATAGCACACACCCAGATATAAAAACATGTGTATGGCTTGTTTAAATGTTTTTTAATCATTTGGAAGGAGGTGCCTTAAATCTCCTTGTGAATGCTCGGTGAAGAAACTGGAGGCAGTGGAGATGTGGTTTTTGAGAAGAATGTTGAGAATATCTTCACACAGAGAAGAAAGCAGATGCTGAGCTATTGAAAGCTACAGATCTGACAAGATCACTCATCAAAACTATATGGTAAAAACAAACAACATTTATAGAGCTTATAAAAAGAAGAGGTGGAATAGAGAAATCAGCCTTATATGGGAATATTCTAAGCAAGAAGCTGGCCATGTGTTGAAAGGGTTAAGAATGCAATTCGTAATCCTGCATACCGCATTCGGAACACAGCTGTGGGCGATTTTTAAACAGACCATCTTGTGTTGGTTTTCATGCAATGGTATGAGTGCCAGTCATTCAGAAATCAATGGCAAACTACTAAATGTAAACTTGCCAAGAAATCACAGTCAAAATATGCTGGGATTGACTATGACGTTCTGTAAAGGATATGCAACTAACTTTATGCCACAATGACATAAGTTATTATGTCAAAACAGCACTACTACCAGTGACAAACTAAAGAATAAAATTTATACACATTGAACAGAAACAATGCAGAGTATGCAAGCAAGTGTCTGGATCTTAAAATTAACAATTTACCTTAGAAGTGTTTGAGAGAAATATTTGAGTGTGTTGGCAATGTCCACTCCTGTAGGCAATGGCGCAATGTTGTTGGTTATTTTGTAGTGATACTCCTTTAGGTTACGAATTTTTGACGTAACTGTATGGAGAATAAAAAAAGCAATTGTTATGAAAGTACACAAATAAATGAAGAAATAACCAGAAAATTTTATCATTTTCATAAATATGTGAAGAATTAACAAGCAAATGTTAACTTATATAAATACAAGAAGAATTAACAAGCAATTGTTATCAATATGCATAAAATTAAAAAAAAAATAACAAGCAAATGTTTTCATTACACATTAACTGAAGAATTAACAAGCACAGGTTATCAATGTACATAAATTGTTTTTCAAACATTTTTTTAAAAAGTACAATAAAGAAACATTTAAAAACCAAAACAGGTAAAATAAACTACCCACATGTTGCGGCTCTTGTAGCCATTTTTGAGAGCAGCAAGTAAATTCCAGATCAGTCAAGGTGAAGCATTTTCTAGAAAATAAAATAAAATTTGACACAATAATGTAAACTTGACATTAAGAATGACCAGGATCACATATGAAATGTTAAGAGGAAAAGCACAATTGTTTGCAATAAATATGATGATTGTGGTTGAAATGTTAACATTAATGTGAGTAAAGATGAAAACTATGTAGTGTAAGGTAAACCGGTCTCCCTGGCGAAAGGGTTAATGACACTATTCGTAATCCCGTATACTTTCGTAAGAAACACAGCTGCGCGAGATTTGGCAGCGGATTGCGTCACATTGGTTACTTACAGAGGGTATGACAGCCGGTCGTTCAGAAAGCAATGGCAAACTACTGAATGTAAAACTTGCTAAGATATCAACAGCAGCTGAAAAATGCTAGTGTTGGACTGCAATGTCCTGTAAAGGATATGCCAAATTAAACACACAAAAAGTATAAGGTATATGCCTGTGCACACCATGTGCATGTAGAAGTGTGTTTGTATGTGTTGGAAATCTACCTACCACAAAGCCATACAACAATTTATTAATATATTTTTCTATCAAACTCTTATAATCTTCAACAGATCAAGAAGTACAAAATATATAAGGTGTTTCTAAATCACAGACAAGAATCAGTAATTGGAAAACAAACAAAATAAGTTCAGTCAAAAACTAACATCACAGCCCTTGGGACATTTCCATACGTGCTCCATCCTCATCTTCAACAGCCAGTCAAGAGTCCAATACTAATGTACCACTTGCAGTCTATGTCCGCCTGGCTTTCCTCAGAGTGCTTAGTGTCGGATTTATTCACTGGTTACTCCCTGCAGCACCAAACTCTCCAGGCCATGATGATTTATCTGTTCTTCCACACTATACACCTGAACTAAAGGACCCTGGCAACATCTGTATTATCAAGCACACCCAGTCAATCTGTCCACATGTCTTGTATGTTTCAAACAATAATAGAACGTCCTGTGGAAAAGATCCAATAGATGTTCCCTATGTTTGAGCTTTGAATTGAAGCATGTCACTCAGCACAAATCATGCCTCCTTTCAGCATGCTCTGTTGTGACTGTTACATTCAGGATTTATATGTGCTATTTGTCCTCCAGCCAGCAGAAAACTACAGTTACTACCTCCACCTCCATTCTCAGACTAGATGTTATTGTCTCATATGACAGGCTCTTCAGCAGTGATTGGAAAATGAATAAGCAAAAAATAAAACTAGGATGTGAGGGCCACACTTGTTTTTTTGCAACAAGTTGGCAGAGCTGCTAAAGTTATATTGTAATGTGTAAATATCAGTGTTATTGTATACACTGTTAAAGCCGTATTTCAGCTACTGATATGACACAAGAAGGTGGTGTCAAAAGATGCTTATGCAATGTGGCAGTTGAGCATTTTTCTCCACCTCTCCTTTACTGATGTTTAACACAAATTAATTAAAAAAAGCAAATTAATATCTTCATTTATAACTTATCTAGAGACCAGAATGAGGTACTGTTGAATTTCATTTGGTCACCTCTATCCAGCAGATTTTGCACATTTTTTTTTTTTTTTTTTTTTTTTTTTCCCGCGTTTCCATCCTGTTTCAGGATATTGCGGTCAACACCAGCATCTTTCAGCTGTATGTTGATTCCTAGGCTAGATTACGCTCATCAGCACGCCACGACTTTCTGAGCGACCGGCTCCATACTCTCATAAGTCACTTTTGCGATTCGAACCACTGCTAATTCTCGTCGCGTCACGTGACGAGAGTATTCGGGGTTAGCGGAGAAAGCTGCTAACCCCTCGGCCACGGGAGCCGGTTGGATTTTGCACATATTTTTAAAAATTAAAGGCACCACATTGTCAAGTATGTGAGTATTTCAATTTGTATCATGAGATACCTCCCCTGTTTACCAATTCACAGGCGACAACCCAAAGGAAAGCTTGAAACTACATGTTTCACCAAACTTTACAGTGTCTGTCTTACTTTCCAATCACAGGAACAGCAAATGGACAATCTAAATATACATTTAAGAAGAAGTGAAAACAGTAAAGCTTGCCATGACTTGTTTAAAATCCTGTGTGTTTTATGTTTTCTCTAAACTTTAGTATTTTATTTTGAAGATAAATTGCATTTTGTTATTAAAGTTATTTATTAGTAAACCACAGTTATTTCATAATTAAGAAAATGTTTAGCCGTTTTGTTTTAAAACAATGCGTGAATTCATGCAGCTATTGTTTATAGTATGCAGCAACAAATCCATTTTTCAACGTATCATTTTGCCCATTTGCTCTCTATGGAAAGCTGACTGTGACTCAAAGATCACAAAATAAAAATTCTCTTTAACTAAATCATCTTTGAGTTGGGCAGCTTGTAGTGTACTGTAATGTGAATATTTAAAAATCCGACTAAATTTACCATTAGTAAGCAAATACTTTCACTGCAGTTGCAGTGTTTAATTATTCTTTGGAAATTAACACCCTTCTTACAATCTGCATGCAACTTAGCATCATTGCTAAAACAATTAATTGCACAGCAATGTCTTCCTTATATGGGATGATATGTAAAACTGTTTAGGGCAAAATTATAAACTTTAAAAAATGAAGACATCTACATCTAACAAAAACTTTCAAATTACATACAAATGAATAATCAATATATATATTTGTGTTTCAATTATGTTACTAGAATTACAATTTGCCACATTGGGAAATTATGCTTCTTCTTCTTCAGCATTCTGAGCCATTGAGGTTCTTTGCTGCAGATACAATCCGTCTCCATTCTTCTCTCTGGTTGACCTTCTCTTGCCAGTCGATTCCAAGTGCTTGTAGGTCTGTATATATATTATCTCTCCACCGTCTTCTTGGTCTACCTCGGGGTCTACGGTCATTTATTTCCTGAGTGTAAGCGAGGTTTGTTTCTCTATTATCTTCCATTCTTTCTATATGCCCCAGCCTTTGCAGTCTATTAGCCTTCACGACACCAGTGATTAGCGGGGACTTAGATCATAAATGTCTTTGTTGCTTCTTTTTTTCCGCTCTCCACATTGTGTATCCCTAATGGGCCCAAAGATGCATCTTAAGACTTTGTTCTCAAAGGTTTGTTTAACAAGGCTTTATCTCCTTTAGTTGTACTCCAGGTTTCAGAGCCATACAACACAACTGGTCTGATCAGCGTTTTGTAAATTGTGATCTTGGTGTTACGAGATAGCGCATTTGATTTTAGCAGGTGTTGCAGTGCATAGTATATCATATTTCCAGAATTGATTCTAGTTTGTATTTTTTCCCTTATGATGTTGAAGCAGTTGAAGATTGTACCCAGGTATTTGTATGTTTCCATTTTTTTAATGGTCATATTATCTATTTGTATGTGGCCAGAGTTTTTAGCCATTCCTTCTCTTGAAATTACCATATATTCTGTCTTATCTTGGTTGATAACCAGCCCCATCTGTTGGGCTTTTTCCTTTAAGTGAGTCAATATTTCCAATGTCTTTTGTTCATTTTTCCCTATAATATCTATATCATCTGCATAACCAAGCAGCTTGAATGTTCCTCCAATATCACATTCCTCCTTTACCCTCCTTACAACTTTCTTTTGAGCCAGACTGAAGAGTAGCGGCGATAGTGCATCACCTTATTTCAAGCCAGATGTTATTTGGAAAGGGTCTGTTTCATGTCTTTATATGTACTATATTGTAAGTATCTTCCATGCATAGTCTGGTCATGTTGATTAACTTCCTTGGTATTCCAAATTCCTGCATAGCATTCCATAGACTATTCCTATGGACACTATCATAAGCCTTTTTAAAATCCACAAAAAATATTATGGAGATCTCTTTTATATTCCCAATTTTTCTCGGCTATTTCTCGTAAGATAAATATCTGATCTGTTTTGTCTAAAACCCGCCTGGTAATCACCTACATGATTTTGGAAATTGCAAGATGAGAAGAATGATCGCTCAAACTCCAGTGGGAAAGACACTTGATGATGTGTTTCCAGATTTCCAAATTTTATTACAACACGTGCACATGTTTCTGAAAGAAGGACTAACTAAATATAACTATTATAAAACAGTGAACAAACATGCAATTTCCATCCGTTTCCCGGTAATTTCGTATATAATAAATTAATATATTTTACTAATCCTGGGGTGGAATTTTATATAATATTAATATTTAAACAGTGTAGGTGCTGGCTGATGTTTCAGGTTTGATAAACAAACCCGGCCATGACTCGTTTAATTACCTAGTGAATCGGTTACATATTTACAAGTGTGGGTCTCTAGTGTTGTGATATATAACCCTAGCAAATATTCCTATTTTTTTGGATGGGATAGACAAATATATATGTCTTTAATAGTCTTTATTTAGGTGCAGATGCAGAGTTTTGATAAATTTGCTACAGTATAGTAGTACGATCTACATGCCGAAATGAGCTGAACTTAGGACTGATTACTGAAGAACTATCTTACTGCCCGTGAATCCCGTGATTACAAAAGACGACCGTCGAATTAAATAATCAACATGATCTCAGTAAATAATGCCTTGGCTTAAAACATGCATCAATTGCCTTAAAACATGCATCGATTGCCTTAAAACATGTATCAATTGCCTTAAAACATGTTATAAATATAGAATAGCTACACAGAAAACATTACTAATGAAAACCTGAAAGAGTTCTTACAATAATATGCACAGATTTGACTCGGGTATGTCCGTCCTGTCGCACCCACTTGTTTTGGTGAGTTAAATAAATGTCCTACATCAGATCAGCAGAACTCACGCACGGGGGCGTCGAATTTACATTCAGGGGTAAAGTAGGTTGTTTAAAAAACATATAGTTATTGTCTTTCGACAGGGATATACTCTAATGATAACATATTTGCTAAATTAATAATGCATATCGTAATATTAACATGATATGAAGCTTAGTTTATTTTTAAAGGCGTAAACAAGATAATAAAAAAAATATGTTATCTTACCCTTGTTGGGATCATCCAATTATTCTGAGGCACTGTCAAGGTTAGACAAAATTGTTGTATTTTCATGGTGAAGGCTGGTAGGGGACTTAATGCATTGAGGGCTATGGCAGCAACCGGGGTAGATCAGAGGATGCTGTACAGGCTCTTTCAGCAGTTAATAATTTCTGTCATTGAGTATGGTTTGGGGCTGCTGACAGTATCAAAGAGCCGGCTTAAAAGGTTGGAGCGCATACAAAATTCTGCCTTGCGGGTTATCCTGGGGTGCACAAAAGGACACACCAATTATAGTATAAGCATGAGCATATCCTGGCGCTACCAACAAGGACGGATAGGCATAGCCATCGGTCTTCAGGCCAACTCGGTCACTGAGAGTTGCACACAGACAGGGATCACCCGCTGCATCATCAACAAACATGTGCCATGCCGGAAAGCGTGGGCGGTCATGACTCGCCATTTCACTCGATAACCAGCGTCGGGATCAGCCAATGTACTGTCTCTCCATGCTATGTGCCAAGCCTCCAGGATTTCCTATCGGTCTTCCTCTTGGTCTGTGCCTTCGACTGTCGTTCGTACCAAGTTCTCCAATCCATTTCATCTCATAACTGTCCAAATAATTTTGACTGTCTACGTCTAATTTCTCTAATCAATTACGATTTCCATTTGTCTCCTGTTAGTTACTTGGTCATTGGTTTTTCTGTTCTGTCCATGGTATTCTTTGCATTTTCCTCAGAAATACATTTCTACAGCCATCAGATGTTTTTCAGCTTGATGCTCATTGTCCAAGTATGCACATCAACAAAGAACAGGCTCTATGTATCCCTCAACACTCTTTTTCCGTTTCAATTGAGATCCTTTGATGGTCAGAAGGTTTTTCATCTTGCTAAAGGCCACTTTCGCCATGGCAATCTTGTTCCAGCAGCCACAGCCAGGATATAGTCAAGGGTCATAGACTAAGACGAGACAGGTCCTGGATGGCACAGGCAGAAATATCTATACGTCAAGTAGCAAGTGTGTGATCTAGTGACCATCAATCGTGAAAAAGAGTGGATTGAAGTTCCGGAATACAATGACGGACTGTACAATCTCAGGGTTGTGAGTGCAGGGAATGGGCAGCGGGCCGCATTGAGTTTTAAGTGCAACAGCTGATCCAGAGCAACACACATCAAGGTGACATAGTCATCTACACTGATGGAGTGATGGGTCAGTGGTGAGAAACGGACGTAGTGGTTGGGGTTTTATTGCAAAGCATGGGAGCGTCTTCAAAAAGGAGAGAGAAAGCTGGCATATGAGACTACGACTCCAGCATGCGAAGGAGGTGGAGGCATAACAGTGGCATTCGTGTAGAGGAGGGACTACTGAAACACACATTGTCTTCTTTAACGGATTCAAAGAGTATTCTTAGTAAGGTGGAGAAGGAAGTTTCGTTGTGGAAATTGCTATCGTCGCTTCAGAAGTCACAGATTGTGATAATTGTATGGATATTTTTGCTCAGGACCATGCGGTGGAGTGCGGGGGAATGAACAGGCTGATAGGCTAGCAGGGAATGTACCTCTTGGTGGTAGATTGCCTATGGACTAAGGGGAGGTGGTCGTGCGCTTGTGGGACCAGTTGGAGAAGGCGGGGGAACAGATTGAGAACCCATATGTGCAAAGAATGCGATTGCGAGGGATCGGCAGGGGTTCTGGAAGAATCTCATAATTGAGAGGGAAGACAAGGAAAACTTTTAATCAGATAGCGGTGGGAACGATTAGTAGTATGACTCTTCGCTGGCTGTTGAACGAGGGGACGGAGCACGTATGGGAATGTCCTGAGTGCAGTGATGTCGGTTCTTAACTCAACTCAACTCAACTCAGCTGTTGTATTTGAGATCGTAGATTTAAAAAGCACGTCCTGAATCTATACAATCTGTAAAATTAATGTATACAAGTAAACCAAACTGATAGTGTTATTAAATGTTTCCTTCCTTGTTTGAAAGTGATAGGCTTTGGAAGTTATATCAGGATTACAGCGTGTAATATGTAATAGATCAATGTCATATGTTAATAGAGAGTTCTTGATAGCAACAATAAAAACGTCTTGGATAGACCAGGATCCTATTTGGTTTCCATCGCTTTATCTAGCGCATGCATGGCTCCACGAATACCGCTTTGTACGGAGGTGGCCACACCACGGGCAACAACCATAATGAAGGGCTAGGTTGAAGGCAAGCGAGCAAGAGGCAGACACAGATATAAGTGGGAATCAAGAGATGGACGAACATCAGTCTGACTGAATGTACAGTCAGGGCGAGAGACAGACAGTGTTGGAGACCCATTGCAGCCAGTCTTCATTGTAGAGATAGCATCTGATTGATTCATCATCATCATCATCATCATCATCATCATCATCATCATCATCATCATCATCATCATCATCATCATCATCATTATCATCATCATCATCATCATCATCATCATCATCATCATCATCATCATCATCAAGTGCCCTACCAGCTGGCGTAGGCGTTCAAGACTCTCCACCGATCTCGGTCTTTGGTGTTCTGGATCAACTCTGCTGATGATATTTCTCCATGCCACCGTCTCAATCCATCCAGCATCATTTCTCTTGGTCTGCCCCTGCCTCTCTTCCCCTCGATCTTTCCAGTTATCACAATGCCTCACTTCGTACCGCATGATCGAAGAAAGCTGTTTGTCTCTTTCTTATTGTTGTATATACAAGCTAATGTTCTAGTTTCATTAGCCTGTTTCAGGCAATCATTGTTAGTTATTCTGGCAGTAAAAGGAATTTGCAACATTCGTCTCAGGAATCACATCTCTGTTGCTTCTAATTTCTCCTTAATTTATTCATTTACATTCCAAGATTCACTACCATAACGCAAAACTGGTTCTATATAGCATTTCATCACTCTCTGGGATGCGTGTGTGGGTGGGAGATGTGTGGTTGGGGGATGGGTGATTGGGGGAGGCGGTGTAGGTGGATAGGTGGAGGATGTGTGGGTGGGTGAGTGTCTGTGGGTTGGGGGATGGGTGTGGGATGTGTGTGGGTTGGGATGTGTGTGTGGATGGGTGCGAGATGTGTGTAAGGGTGGGGGAGTGTCGCTTGTCGTCTCTGGGGGACAGTAGAATCAACAAGCACATTTCAACTTCCCTTTTTCCAATGTTGGGTTTATTGCCAGATCCTTTGTCTACACACCCCCTTTCCAAGTCTTCTATTCACTACTCTCTCTCTCTATTATCGTAATGCCTTACTCCTCTTCACTTTCCTTCAGAACATACCCACACAACATTGTCCTCCAATAAATACTAATATTATTTATTGCATAAAAAGTGTCATGGATGTGTATAAAGTGTATGTAAAGACGTTGTTGGTGTGTTCTATCGTGTAGGTGAGATAAGAGTGACACTTTAAGACACAGTCCTCATTGTTCTCATCACACAACGGCATGTATTGTCACCACAGCACAGAATTGGACTGAGCTCACCCAGGGTAGTTTCTCTCTGCATGATGTTGATGATGTCTTCACAATATCCTTGACTTTTGAAATAAAATGTATTTTCACAACAGCGTGTTGTTTTTATCCAATGTTATGAATGTGTTTTTTTTTTTTAAATCCAGGGAATGTTTACACCTCCGATATTGTCTATGGATGTAGGACTAATCACAACCCTGCGTATATATTACACTGACACACTGTATTAAAGTCTAAGAATGTTCTATTCCTCAGAGGAAAAGTTCTGGTATTACAGTTTGTATTTATCTTATGGTCATGTGAACCATATTGCTAGTCCGTTCTATGTGGAGTTGACATATCTTCTGATGTCAGTATCCTATCAAGACAGACTTATTATGCCGTTACTTTTAGAACTGGTTGACATGTATATGTGATATCAGACTTCAATCTGGCCGATATTTATCACTGTCCCAGACTAGGGTCCATTCTTTCTTTTCAGGAGTGTTGCTATTTCTTTATTCCTTGGAACCTGGTGAATATACAATATCAGGTGCTATCAACCTAACTCAAACTCATTAGAGGTGAGAGTAGGCTTATGGCCGTTATCAGTTATTACTTATATATATATTCAGAGAAATGACCTCTGACATAAGACATAGGAGTTATACACATAACTTAAGACTAGGTAAAAGAAGGAAATGTCATAGGATAGCTCAGAAATCCCGGTAACCATCTATACTAGAATCTCCTATCCTCTGTTATACTAGTACTCATACTATCGAGTGCCCTGACACCTTACTCAATCCACTAAGTCACTTCTCAGCTAAATTCGGCCGACACTCAATATTACGGTTACACACTAAAATACACTATGCTAGAGTTCTACTCTACACCACAACTACCTTATAACTATCTTCGGCTGAATCAGGAATACTATTGTACATCAATACAACTGCTCGTCGGTTTCATCCAACTTGAAACATTGTATATCCCTTTTCATAATAGCTCAAGAATAAATCCCCACTGTCTCTCGTGGAAGACTTGTAGCACACACTAAATTTACTATAATATCCAGATTATTTATACTCTGGCTCCGTACAATTTCAATGGCATATTCCACCAACTATTCCCCTGTCCTCCACACCAGTTTTTTGATCTATACAACAACAACCGAAATTATCATTTGATACACGGTCATTTCGGGACATCAATGATTATCCACTCGGTTCTCGACACTACGGCCATACGTCTCCGTTATTTCAAACGTCCTCTGATCGTCTATCGTAACTCCGGTTTCCCATATCAAAGGTTTGTGAAATTACTTTATCGCGAGTTACCGGTGTTCAAAGGTTTTGAGATCGCCGTTTTTCCGTCGTCTATCCTCCAACAAACACGCGATATCTGTTTTGATCTTGGAGTCAATAAGCAATCGCTGGTTTTCCTGATCTAAAGGTCAATAACCTTCCATCCTCGTGTAATATAAGCCATTTTATGTTTTGATATATCATGGGATCGTTAACCTGTCAGTATCATGTGACAGGGAGATTATGTGTGTGGGGGTGTGTGTGGATGGGGGCGGGATGTGTTGGTTGGCAGGGATGTGTGGGGTGGGGGGAGATGTGTGTTTGGCCTTAGTATAATCTATGAAGCATAAATATATGTCTTTCTGTGACTCTATTGACCTTTCTATTTGTCTCTATTGGCCTTTCTATTTGGGTCCGTAATGTATATATTGCATTAGTTCTAACATATGGTTGCAAATTAAAAACAATTAGTACAAAAGCGGAAAATCCACGAAAACTATAGAGAAGTGGTTTTACAGAAGAATATTGGAAATTACAGCAAAAACGAGCAATTTGGAAGTTTATGAGGGAGGCTAAGTCGCAAAGACAACTTATCACAGACATAAGAAAGAGGCCGTCTTCAATGTTTCGCCACATTATGAGAACATAAAAACTGGAACGTGTGACAACTGAAAAGATTTATGGAAAGAGAGATAGAGGAAGACAGCGAGAGAAAATTCTTGACAGTCTTGTATCATGACAAGGAAGGGAGTCAACACATGAATTGATACACGCCTTTAAGATTGCAAGACGTGGAGAAGCATGATCTCCCTCGCCAGTCGATGACTGATTTCTCAAGGGGAAAGTGCAGGCTTCCGGCCAATTACTGACCGTGCTACTGATCGAGTGCCCTTTGGACTCGTAAAATATCAGTCTTACAGCAAATATCCAACATATCTTGCTTCAGTGCTACTTCAAATTAGTATAATTTATTTGCACCTGTATGTGTATCAGAAGTAGTATCTCGTCACATCATAGCGTAGAATGTCCCTTGCAGAACCTCGCTATCATGACAGCCAACCGACAGAATTCCCGATCATCTACCAGCTCTACAGCCTAACGTATTTTTATGCCCCAAAGTAGATGCCCTTATTGTATACAGTGAACAACAAGGTTATAATTAAATTGTGAAGGAAACGGAAATTATGGTCGTCTCCAAGAAAAAAGAAATATAACAAGGAGTAGATACCGTTATTGTACATAGTGAGCAACTAGGTTAGAATTGAATTTTAAGAAAACAGAGATTATGGTCGTCTCCAAGATAAAAGAAATACTAGAAAGTTAAGGCCAAATAAATGGGAAACATTCTTAAATACGTGAATCGGTAAATTTCTCGGGAAGGTCATAACTACTCATAACATCCGATGGAGGGTACCGTGTAGAGAATAGAAAGGGTGTTTTACACAGATTAGAACATGCATCTATATGGCAATGGTAGGCTTTTGCAAGATGGAAAATAAATTCACCAATAAAACGCTGTCAACTGCAGTAAGAAAAGGTGTACTGACGTGTTATATACTAGGGGAAGTCAATAAGGAAGCCACAAATGGCTGTAGAAAAATAACTAAATATGATAATAACTTTGAAAACCAGTTTTATTTTTATACATACATGTCCATTTATTTCTCAACATAATTTCCACCAACGTTGATGCACTTATGCCGTCGTTTTATCAGTCCACCCCTCCCCCCAAACCGTCTGCATGGAACTGCGTGCTCTGTTTTCTAAACCACGTTTTCACGTCACATTCAACTTCGGCGTCATTCGCGAAATGTCTCCCGCCAAGGTGAGTTTTCAGTGTTTAAGCTGACAAATGTTTGTCCCGTAAAGTGGTGTATAGCTGGGTAGAAAACGTTACGAGGGCGAGTCAACAAGTAAGTCACACAGTTCTGTGGGATGGCAGGTAAATGAAAACAGGGCACACAGTTCCATGCAGCCGGTTTGGAAAGACTGATAAAACGATGGGATAAGTGCGTCAATGTTGGTGGAAATTATGTTGAGAAATAAAGGGACAATGCATGTATAAAAATAAAC
The DNA here is from genome assembly GCA_014155875.1 of Cepaea nemoralis. Taxonomy (NCBI): domain Eukaryota; kingdom Metazoa; phylum Mollusca; class Gastropoda; order Stylommatophora; family Helicidae; genus Cepaea; species Cepaea nemoralis. The sequence continues at coordinate 55,295 of JACEFZ010015129.1, forward strand.
TGGTTTCAATTTGTTATCATATTTAGTTATTTATTTACAGTCATTTGTGGCTTACTTATTAACTTCCCTCGTAGACCATATACCGTTGTATGCAAGTGGAACATGGACAATAAATAGACAAGCTGAGAAACATCTAAAGTAGTGGAAGTGTGGTTGCTGAGGAAAATGCAAAGAATACAATGAAGCGACAGAAAACAAATGTGATAGTTCTTCAAGAAACAAATGAAAACCCTAAATTGATTAGAGAAATTAGACTTAGTCACTATTTGCTTAGGCATGTTTTCAGGCGAAATAAACTAGAAAGCTTAGGGACAACTGGCAAAATTCATGGGAACAGAGCAAGGGGACGGCAGAGAGATAGATACCGTGTTGGCTTGGCCACAAGCCATAATCTGGACAAAGCACAGACCTGATCTAAGATTCTGGTGATCGTGTGAGATAGTGCACCAGGACGACTCAAGCTTATTGCCAAGGCACATGATGATGATGGGGATAAGTTGATATGGTTATCATAAGGCGAGACCCGGTGCTTTTTGTCTTAATGTGCAAAAAAGTATTTCTTTATGGTGTGCATGTCCTAAATTTTTACTGTGCTCAGTCGATCTGCAAGCCAGGTTAAAAAACAAAAAACAAAAAAAAAACATGTATGCGTCTTTGTGTCTATTCCTTGTCTAATGATATTTCGGACCTGAGAGCATTGTTACCGTGGTCATTCTCTCGATCTCATTTGGAAACCAAGTTCCTATCTAGAAGGTGGATGAGGGGGTGAGGGGAGAGAGAGAGAGAGAGAGAGAGAGAGAGAGAGAGAGAGAGACGAGAGAGAAGAGAGAGAAGAGAGAGAGAGAGAGAGAGAGAGAGAGAGGAGAGAGAGAGAGAGAGAGAGAGAGAGAGAGAGAGAGAGAGAGAGAGAGAGAGAGAAAGGGCAGATTTTTTTTTTGAGTGGCACCTTTCTGTCCTTACAAACGAAAGTATGTGGACTATGCGAAAGTTCCATCGCACAATGCCTGGGCATGGGTGTAGAGAACATGTGTTGCCCATGCAGCATGATCCTTCTCTCGGCCTTGCCGTTTACTCCAGAGGAAATGATAACCAGTACGTCTGGAACAAGGTAGGCTGCAGATGCTGCCTACTCAGCATCAAACCTGCAAGAGCAGGAGGTGGGTGGAGGCAGGCCCTCACATCTGGGGGATTTGACATACAGGCGTTCAGCCATATCCCTCAGCTGAGTGTCTCAAATCAAGTGTCTGGACCTATATAAGCGTGTACATCTGTCTATCGTAAGTGTCTGGACCTGTGAAAGCGTAAACTACTGTCAGACTCCCCGCCTGACACCTTCAGATCCCGCGCCCAACGAGATCTCGCCCGCGGGAGATATTGCTCGTCCAGTTGCGAACAAATCTCCACTGAAGACCAGGATGCCGCGACCAGCGAGATTCCGCCCGCAAAGAAACTGAATAAGCAAAGAAACTGAATAAGTAAAGAAACGATAAATGTAGTGGTATTTCAATTCCGCTTGCGCTCCCACCTATTCTATGCTACACCCTGTATGTGTCTTCACAACTTCGGACTAAAGTCAAACTCAACAGGGTCTTTTTTCCCCGCTGATTCTACCAAGCCCGTTCCCTTGGCTGTGGTTTCGCTAGATCAGTGGTTCTCAACCGGTGGGGGATTCCCCCCACCCCTCCGGGGGGGGGGGGGGGATTTTAGGCTTTCCGGGGAGGGGGGGGGGGAATTAAGACTATTTCAAGATCGCATTAATACAAGAACCGATTACTTGATATTGTTTTTCCCTTCATACTTTACGGTTCTGTACGTCTCACCCGTCTAAAATTAATTATATAAAGTAAGTAGACCCACAAATCATGTTTTATGTGGACGTCTAGACTTGTGTTAGTATGTGCTGTTAAATTTAGCTTCCATTATTACGTATACTGTGTAGGGGCGGGGCGGGATGTTTAGTTAGGAAATACGAAAGGGGGGAATGACGTTCTGAAAATATGGTAAAGGGGGGAACGGGCCAAATTTTTAGGTAGGAAATACGAAATGGGGAGGGAAGGGGAATGACGTTCTGAAAATATGGTGAAGGGGGGCACGGGCCAAAAAAGGTTGAGAACCACTGCGCTAGATAGTTACATATATGCTCATAGACATCATGACTTATAGATACATTAGAACAACTTCACGACTTACAGATACACTGGGTGTACATATGACTTACAGATATACAAGGTCGACATGGGTCAATATCATGACTTACAGATATACTAGGTCAATAGTATACTTACAGATATACTAGGTCATTATATCATGACTTACAGATATACTAGGTCAATATCATGACTTACAGATATATGAGGTCAATATCATGACTTACAGATATACTAGGTCAATATCATGACTTACAGATATACTAGGTCAATATCATGACTTACAGATATACAAGGTCAATATCATGACGTACAGTTATACAAGGTCAATATCATGACCTACATATATACTAGGTCAATATCATGACTTACAGATATACTAGGTCAATATCATGGCTTACAGATATACAAGGTCAATATCATGACGTACAGTTATACAAGGTCAGTATCATGACCTACAGATATACTAGGTCAATATCATGACTTACATGTATACTAGGTCAATATCATGACTTACAGATATACTAGGTCAATATCATGACTTACCGATAACACTAGGTCAATATCAGACTTACAGATATACAAGGTCAACATGATGACTTACAGATATACTAGGTCAATATCATGACTTACAGATATACTAGGTCAATATCACGACTTACAGATATACTAGTCAATATCATGACTTACAGATAACACTAGGTCAATATCATGACTTACAGATATACTAGGTCAATATCATGACTTACAGATATACAAGGTCAACATAATGACTTACAGATACAGTAGGTCAATATCAGACTTACAGATATACAAGGTCAACATGATGACTTACAGATATACTAGGTCAATATCATGACTTACAGATATACTAGGTCAATGTCACGACTTACAGATATACTAGTCAATAGCATGACTTACAGATAACACTAGGTCAATATCATGACTTACAGATATACTAGGTCAATATCATGACTTACAGATATACAAGGTCAACATAATGACTTACAGATATACTAGGTCAATATCATGACTTACAGATATGCGAGGTTAATATCATGACTTACAGATATACAAGGCCAATATCATGACTTACAGATATACGAGGTCAATATCATGACCTACATATATACTGGGTCAATATCACGACTTACAGATATACAAGATCAATATCATGACTTACATATATACGAGGTCAATATCATGACCTACAGATATACAAGGTCAATATCATGACTTACAGATATACTAGGTCAATATCATGACTTACAGATATACTAGGTCAATATCATGACTTACAGATATACAAGGTCAATATCATGACTTACAGATATACGAGGTCAATATCATGACCTACAGATATATGAGGTCAATATCATGACTTACAGATATACAAGGTCAACATGATGACTTACAGATATACTAGGTCAATATCATGACTTACATATATACTAGGTCAATATCATGACTTACAGATATACTAGGTCAATATCATGACTTACAGATATACTAGGTCAATATCATGACTTACAGATAACACTAGGTCAATATCAGACTTACAGATATACTAGGTCAACATAATGACGTACAAATATACAAGGTCAATATCATGACTTACAGATATACTAGGTCAACATAACGACTTACAGATATACGAGGTCAAGATAATGACTTACAGATATACTAGTCCAATATCATGATATACAGATATACTAGGTCAATATCATGACTTACAGATGTACTAAGTCAATATCATGACTTACATATATACTAGGTCAATATCATGACTTACAGATATACTAGGTCAATATCATGACTTACAGATAACACTAGGTCAATATCATGACTTACAGATATATTACGTCAACATAATGACTTACAGATATACTAGGTCAATATCATGACTTACGGATATACTAGGTCAAAATAATGACTTACAGATATACTACGCCAATATCATGACTTACAGATATACTAGGTCAATATCATGACTTACAGATATACTAGGTCAATATCATGACTTACAGATATACTAGGTCAACGTAATGACTTACAAATATACGAGGTCAATATCATGACTTACAGATATACTACGCCAATATCATGACTTACAGATATACTAGGTCAATATAATGACTTACAGATATACTAGGTCAATATCATGACTTACAGATATACTAGGTCAATATCATGACTTACAGATATACTAGGTCAATATCATGACTTACAGATATACTAGGTCAACGTAATGACTTACAAATATACGAGGTCAATATCATGACTTACAGATATACTAGGTCAACATAATGACTCACAGATATACTAGGTTAATAACATTACTTACAGATATACTAGGTCAATATCATGACTTACAGATATACTAGGTCAATATCATGACATACAGATATACGAGGTCAATATCATGACTTACAGATATACGATGTCAATATCATGACTTACAGATATACTAGGTCAATATCATGACTTACAAATATACTAGGTCAATATCATGACTTACATATATACTAGGTCAATATTATGACTTACAGATATACGAGGTCAATATCATGACTTACAGATATACGAGGTCAATATCAAGACTTACAGATATACTAGGTCAATATCATGACTTACAGATACGAGGTCAATATCACGACTTACAGATATACTAGGTCAATATCATGACTTACAGATATACGAGGTCAATATCATGACTTACAGATATACTAGGTCAACATAATGACTTACAGGTACACACGGTCAACATAATGATTTAAGTGGAAGATATAACAAACACAAACAGATGAGTATTTTGTATGTGTTTGTATATGGAAACGGCGCGTTGGTGGAATCGTTTGGAGATTGTGCTGATAATTTCATGAGGTCAGACGGGCATTGCACTCGACGCCTGCTAAATGAAGGAAAGACTAGTCACCTATTGCTCCGTGCGTTCGGGTCTACAAAATGTCATTATCATAACACTTCACGAACCCGTAGCAGATTCCTACCTAGTACGGGACTGTGTTGTGTGTGAGGAGTTATTAAGACGTCGACGTGGTCGAAAAGATACAAGCGCTCACTCTTAAACTTCCAGTGCGTTGATGTTTAACTTTTAGGAGAGTTATAACTGGAGTTATTAGTTAGTTGTTGTTTTCTTGTGTATTTTTTTAACTGGTAAGAGTTGCGGTGACTGGATGGTAGACTTGTAAAGAACTAGTCCTTAGAATGACCGACTGCTGTCTTGTTGCTGTCCTCTTCTAGGTTTGTTATACTTGTTAGATTATTATGTGGGTTCTGCTTCTGTATTGTTTTATGAATGTTTCCCCTTACTGTTTACATGCAATAGTTCCGTTTATTTTTGCTTGGTTATTCCTATGTTTTTGTTTTGGAAAAACATTGTCTTTCTTCCTTATGTTGTTTGCAGTTTACTAGGAAGTAGTATGTTCAAGTGCAATAGTTTTGGTTATTTCTGTCTGATTATTCCTTTGTTTTTGTTTGGGGAAAATGTCGTCTTTCTTCCTTATATTGTTTGCAGTTTATTGGGAAGTATTTTATGTTCAAGTGCAATAGTTCCGTTTATTTCTGTTTGGTTATTCCTTTGTTTTTGTTTTGGAAAAACATTGTCTTTCTTCCTGATGTTGTTTGCAGTTTATTAGGAAGTAGTTTATGTTCAAGTCAGGTATAAATCAGATATGACTGAGTTATCTTATGCCAGTAGACGGTACTACCTACTTTTACTAAACCCGACACCGCGCATTGTGCCAACGGCTTTCTACGGAGGAGCGCAATTGAGGGGGTACAAGCCTTACCGTTGAAGATGGCGGGACATTTTTCGGCCCTTAGAATGGAAAGTGTTTTTGCCTAAATGTTTGTAGTTTAAGTGTGTTTTTCGAGGTGGAATGGAGTTCGGACCTTGCAACGGAGTTCGTGCACGCGCGCCCGGACTCCCTTCGACATATCATCGGCGCCCAGTGGCGATACTTAAGCCAAATCGACGACCAGACGTCGACCGACATGGACACAGCGTGGAAAAAGAGCAGGCGAACGCCGAAGGCGGTTAAAATGTGACAGATTGGGCATCGGACACGTTCGAATACTGTACTGGAACTGTGCATCATTTAGACAACGCCGACCCATTCTTGAAAAACTACTCTACGGAAACGATATTGTAGTCTTACAAGAAACATAGCTCGGCGAAGGAACAGTCAATGTCGCGGGATTTCAGGGCTTCTTTAACAGGCGGCACCTCGGACAGGCCATTCTGGTCCTTGACAACATACTGGTATCTGAGATCGATATGTCCGCCTGGAACAGTGATGCCCTGCAAGTGCAGGCATTAAGAATAATGACGCCAGTGCAGCTTGTAATCGTGAACGTTTATGCGCGTAATGGGAAGGTCTACGTTCGACAATGGCAGAGTTTGTTCGATATGGATGAAAGGCATATCATCTACTGTGGGGACTTCAATGCCAGAGGCAGTCAATGGGGAAATAGCATCACCAATAGACAGGGAGAAGATCTGGAGGTCTCCCTGGCATCTGCTGCCCTACTCTGTCTGAATGATGGGAAGGTCACTAGAATAGCTACTCGACCAGGTGATTCTGACAGCGTCATTGACTTAGCCCTGGTGTCGCTCACCATCGCACCAAGGTACCGGTGGGGCACACTGGGATACCTTGACAGTGACCACTACCCTTGTGTCATCCTGATCGAGAAAGACAGGGCCAGGAGTCAAGGAAACAAGACAAATGCCTTCTCGTATGACAACACTGGTCAAGACTCCATAAGCAAGATCAGAAGAAGAAAACTAACTTCCTCCCGCAGGAGACAAGCAAGATGGTTGCAGCCACCATGGTGGAATGGAGAGGTCGAGAAGGCATGACTGGGAAAGAGGCAGGCTGTCAAAGACTGGCAAAAAGCCAGAGAGTGTAACATGCCACAGGGTGAGTTAGCGAACCCGAAGACTAAGGTCCATAGGACGATGACTTTATTCAAATCCTGCGACAAACAGGCCAAGGCCGAGAAATGGGACGAGTTATGCATGAAGGTGTGCTCCGAGCGATCTCTTACGACATTCTGGCGTCTCCATAAGAGCATGAACGGTGCTGCACAACGTAGGGGTATTCCAGACTTTCAAGGCACATACCTCACATGGAAAAAGTCGGATGTGGATAAAGGTAAGGCCCTTCTTGCACGCTACATAGAGCAGATTGGCCGGACAGAGGACCACAACGACACTCTCTCAGCTGTGCGAGGGGGTCGGGATAGACGAAGAATGCATAATCACAGCTGAGACAATACGTGCGATGCTCAAGAAATCACCTAACACCGCCCCAGGCCCAGACGGCATCCGATATGGTGACCTACTGGTGATGTCAGATGATGACATGGAAGAACTGGCCAGAGAATTCAACACCAGTATCCAGAGGGGTCAGATCAAAGAGGAATAGCTACACAGCTACTTGCTGCCGCTGCCAAAACCGAACAAAGACCATTCCAAGATAAGCGGCTATAGAATCAGTATGATGCAGAACATTGCTGGCAAGCTACTGGAGAAAATTGTAGCACACAGACTTACTTGTGACTTGGAACAACTCGGCTGCTTCCCGCCCACACTTGGAGGAAAAAGACATAACAAAGAGTCATGGCTGAATGCGGCAGTCTTTACTCAAGATGTCTACGAAGGATTTCAGGTCAGAGAAGAGACATGTGCGGCCGCCATAGACTTAGAGGACGCCTACAATAGAGTATCCTTCGAGCACTTGATGCCGTCGTGGAATACTGAGAGTTAATGATTCCCAGATAGACGACTTTATACACCGACTAACCAGGTAGGAGAAGGGTTAACAAACAAAACAGTAAGGATAACCAACAACGGTGTGAACGGAGTCAATTACCCCTAATGTTAACGGGTTGAAGTGTTAACGTAGAAATTACAGCGGCACAGGTCAATGAGAGTGTAGGATGACGAGGTTAATTCACAGGTTAAAAACATCACGAAATGTCGGGTTGAGTGACCAGGCGCATGTGTTTATAGGTCAAGACACGGAAGTGCCCACCGACAGCACAGGTAACCTTCGCGTGGACAAATAGGTTTGCGACAAAGGCAGACAGCACTATTAGACAGGATTGAAAAACCCAGATCGTGTCAGGTGTGTGTGGAGAGAGAGTTGGGGCTGAGAAGGAGGGGGGAGAGATGGGTTATTGAGGAAAATTTCCACAGCATATTGCGGTCTATATATGACTCAGAGGGAAGGAACAAAACAATGAGGGTTTATAAAATAACGGAAAAGTTTCAGATCAGTAATTTTCCACTAACGGGGATAATGAAATATTGACTTGAGGTGTCAAGCAAGGTCAAGGACTATGCGGCAAACATGACATATAAAGAGTGGCAACTTCTTTGTGGAAGTTAGTGTGATTCTTGATTTCCAAGGGAGTATGAAAAGGGTGGTGCGGCGTTCGGAAGAACGTTTGTGTATCTATTGTGCATTAGTACTCCCAATTCAGACAAAGATAATTATAAGGTATTAATATATTAGAGTATAGTTTTAGCATAGGAATATAGATGTGTGTGAATAGCATTTACCATTGCTTTCTATTAGTGGATAGTTTAGACTTTGGTGAATTCATATGTCTTGATGCGGGTGTTTACTTCGGAAGCCTTGTCATTATGGCTGGAGAAGGACACTTGCATAGGTAGTAGTAAGGGGCGGACGCTTATCACTGGATCTGTTATACTTCTCCACAGGTTCCAATCTCCTAGTGAAATCAGAGAAGAGATGAAGAGTACTACACTTGAACAAATAAAGTACTTACTTAGAACCAAAAAGAACATAGACATGTTTTAAGATGAAGAAGGGATAAAGTAAAGTCAAATACTAGAACACTGTATGCTCAAACGAATATACCACTAAAACACTTAAAAGGAAAAGATGTTAACCTGTGGCAAGCAGGGATACTTACAACTACATACGTCTTGTATGCATAGGGAAGAAAGAATAGACAAATAAAAACATTGCTAGTAATAAAAGACAATAGGAAGAACTGTGACGATGTGGTGTTTTTTCGATGTTGGATACTTACCGTCATGAAACAGACTCGGGCGCAGTCATAAACTTACGGGACTTTTATTACGGTACAGTGAATCAGTGGTGAACAGTTTTGTTTCATTCAATAACGGATTTACCATCAGATTCAAGCATACGGATCATCCAGGGTGAGCTCTGTCCTGTTTGATGTGCTGTCCTGTGATCTTGAAGAATGAATGGGCGAGAAGCAACACCGCTGATAGACATTCAGAGTTCTTTCTAGCACCAACAATAGAATACACTATCAACTACGCTTACAAAATCCATATATACACCAGACATAGTTTTTATTAATAAATCTTTTGTTTATCATTGAAAGGAACTGTTGTCGGAGTATGTGTTGAGGGAATAACAGAGAGAGTGAAAGAAATAGATATATGGAAAGGAAGACAGAAGGGAGGAGTGTAGACCAAAGTCAGTCAATAATCCCAACAGATACTAAGTTTGAAGATGTGCTTGTTGATTCCAACTTCCTCTCGGGAAAATAACAGGACATAATTGGTGGAGGAGCGGAGTACATACATAATATCCATATGACCTGAAGGCATAACAGGGCATATGCATAGAGGGGTACCTGCATATTGGCACAGGCATAGCGGAGTACCTGCATGTTGGGACATACTGATTGGAATAAATATAAGTATATATTGATGACTTTTAATGGAAGGACGTCCATTGGATATATGGTGCCATTACATTTATGGTAGAAACATTTCATTAATGCTGGTGAATTTACAGTGAGAAAGTTCCAGACAGAGTGAATGTGGATAGGTGGTAAGACACATTACATACCTAGTCACACGGTCACACGTCTACATAAGTCTTTATCCTATATCTCCTCTTGTGGATGAGAGAGTGGTTGTGATGTACTGTGTGGGGTTGTAGATTAATAATATTTAATAGACATAGATAAATGATATAGGTTCTAGGTAGAATATAATTTTATAGTGAGTACTTCTTTACTGCCTTGAGGTGTCTTTACTCAACGTGCGGACTTACCTGCTTTAACTATGACCACTCCCAAAATAACTACCGCCGAACTGAGGGCAAACGGAGAGGAAATTGGGTTGGCTGGTTCAGACTTAACTGATTACATACAGGAAAGAGAGCGAGAATTTCGTCAAGCAGAAAGGGAAGATCGTAAGGCCCAGTTGGAGGCAGAAGAAGCCACAAAGATCAGAGAACATGAATACCGCATGAAAGAGCTAGAACTCAAGACACAAACTAAGGGAGAAATAGATGGAGTGGAAGGAAGTTCTTCGTCACCTGGTGCAACCCACATGAGTGGACATGGTTACCATGCCATGAAGTTTCCCTTAGCTGTCTACGATCAGTCTAAGGAACGCTTTGACCAGTATGCATCTCGCTTTGAAGCAATGTCAGTCGCTATGGGGCTGGATAGGAGCAGATGGGCTCTTAAATTATCCCAGGGATTAATAGGTTCGGGATTTGAGGTGTACACACGCTTACCACCAGGACAGGAAAATAATTACCAGGAATTAAAAGCCGCTTTGATGAAGCATTTTGACATCACAGCACAAACGTATCGGAAGAAGTTTAGATCGTCTAGACGAGAGCCGGGAGAACTATTCGCCGCATACAGTCTGAGGCTGAAATCCTATCTCCAGAAATGGATGGACTTGGCAGAATTCAAGAGGGATTATGAGAGTCTCGAAGAGATGATGGTGGTCGACCAGATGCGAAAGCAAATGTCGAAACCTCTCAGAACCTTCTTGTGAGAACAAGGGGCGGAACGGATTGATGTTGTGAATAAGCTGGCGGAACGATTCGTAGAAGTACATGGGGAGGCGGCGGAACTAAGTACACAAACCAAAGGTCAGGAGAAACAAGAGAAAAAGAAACCTAAAAACTGGGAAGGAGGAAAAGTGGAACCTTATATAAAGCACACAGAGGAGAGTTCAGAGAAGGTGAAGGTAGGAAACCAGAGCACCTCGAATTCTCAAGCGAAACGACAGTGGTCTGAGAGGTGTTGTTCATTCTGCAAAGTGCCATCTCATAACACGAAGGACTGCAGATCGAAACCTAAAAGTTCTTACTTCGCAGCATGCAAAGTGATTCCTACATCGGTGATCACAGACAAGGCTGAGGTCGGCGAAGGAGAAAGGAACAAAAAGGACACACGGAAACCTAGGAAGGGAACATGGTGCACACACTGCCAGTCGACAACACATAATACTGTGGACTGCAGATGCAAGGCAAAAGACGCCAATTGCATAACCAACCTCGAGGAATCAAAAGAGGAAGGCAAGGAAACGGTCAAGGAGATGACAGACACTCAGGACCAAGAGAGACCACCTGTGGTTGAACTGATTGAAGTAAATGGCCAACAGGTTGCTTGTCTCTACGATACCGGTTTGGATGGGGAAGCGGTGGTGGACGCCAGCTTGGTAAGCCCAGACCAACTTACAGGGGAGACCATAGAGATACAGCCGGCAATGAGGAGTGCTATTACCATGACGCTGCCAATCGCCAAGGTGGAGATTAAATCCAGGTACGTCACGGGCATTATTCCAGCTGCTGTATTAGCTGACTCCTTATTTCCCATGATCACTGGCACGAAATATGTCTTTTTGGGGATGCCCAAACAGCCAGCCTACAAGGGAACAGTAGTCAGTGGATCTCAAGGGAAGGAAAAAGAGGCAGAGACACTATGCGACAACTCAGGGATAGGAGAATTGCATACTGCCCAGAGGAAGGATACTACGTTGCGTCCTTGCTACAGGAAGCTGCAAAGAAGTGCTGAGCCACCAGAACGGGGACAGTACTTTCTGAAGAATCAACTACTCTATCGGAGAGCTGGGAGGGGAGATAACCTGCACGAGCAGTGGGTGGTTCCAGAGACCCACCGTCCTCACATTCTTCAGAGTGGACACATCATAGGCGAGAATCGACATATGGGTGTCAGAGAGACCTTGCAGCAAATTTCCGGCCATTATTGCTGGCCAGGAATGACCGGAGATGTACGCCGGTGGTTGAAGTCTTGTTCAGAGTGCCAGAAAGCACCACCCAACAATCGAATTAAGAGGAAACTAACTCTTAAAGTGGAAGACAAAGTGGAAGTGTGGAGTCCAGCAGAGACCAATATACTCCAAGTAGGATGGAAAGGACCTTATCCTGTGGAAAAGGTGGTGTCCAAGAACATCTACAAAATACGGATCGGGGAAGAGAAGAAAAATCTCCCTAGACATCTCATTAGGAAATATGAGGAGAGATCCGGGAGCAAAGCTTCGCACTTTATGGTGATGGCAGCCATTGGGACAAAGGTTACCAGTCCAGACGAAGACCAGAGATCGCCAGTACAACATAGGAGGGCCTATGAGACAGTACGGGATAGGTCAGATTTACCCAACGACAGGAGGAGGGAAATCACAAGTCAGGGAAAGGACAAGAGTGAAAGTTTCACCGGTAACCAAGTTCAGAAGGGGTGGGTAACGTCGGGAAAAGCGAGAATTACCCAGGACTCCAACCGAAGATTGGCTGACCAGATACAATATCGCCCAATATGGTCCTGGAAGCAAAAGTCCAGGAGATTTGGGAAAGACGACTCGGTCCATCGAGGACGATGTGGAACATCCCCAGAGGCAAAGCCGGGGGAAACCAAGAGGACATGGAAGCAGTGTTACAATCAGGATGGGACGATCCATCTGTATTGTGAGCCATCGCTTACGCCAGTGGAAAGGAGGTCGACTGAACGTACAGGAGCGAGGAGCCAACACTAGTTTCAGTCATGAGTAGTATGGTAGGGTGCATATGAGGTAGCCTACTGGATGAGGGCTGATCCATGTGAGGATCCAATCATATCATCAACACATGATGGTCATAGCTACTTCGCAGAAGCTCAACGCACGGTGGATGTGGTGGACGGTGTTGCTGCAACTGGACTTCACAGTGGAATACATCCTTGGTAAGGAGAATGTATGAGCAGATTTCTTATCCAGACATCCAGCTCCGGAGGAAGAAGACTAGGGTTGTGGATCATGGGAATCAAACCTACAGTGAGAAAGATTCGACGCGGTCTAATCTCTTAAGAGGGGGCCTATGTCGTGGAATACTGAGAGTTAATGATTCCCAGATAGACGACTTTATACACCGACTAACCAGGTAGGAGAAGGGTTAACAAACAAAACAGTAAGGATAACCAACAACGGTTTGAACGGAGTCAATGACCCCTAATGTTAACGGGTTGAAGTGTTAACGTAGAAATTACAGCGGCACAGGTCAATGAGAGTGTAGGATGTGTCACAGACTCACATTTATAGATATTAGTCTAAGGGCTACAACTCCCGCCCAAGGGAAAGAAGTGAGTCACTCGAAGGCCAGAGTAATCTAGAGCCTTCTCGAAGGACTGGTCATTGAGTCCACTGTCCCGTGGACACTGATGTGGCCCGCCTATTGCGGGGTCCACGAGGAACTCGGACAGGGTTGCCACCCGTGTCGGATTGGGACACGTGTGGACCGGCAGAGGACAGACGGACCAGCAGAGAGGCAACAGGGCCTGCCTTAGAGGGACTCAATAGATTAATAGATTAAACCCATGTGTATTTGGGATAGATAGACTATATGCTAGATAGTTTGCTAGGATGTTTGTGATAACTATGTATGATGATGTTAATCTCTGTGATATGTAACTCAGCGTGGGATTGTTAACCCACTGCGCCAAAGCACTGTATAGTGAACTACAATAAATGTTCGATATTGTATTGAACGGAGTTATTGTTGCCTGTGTGAACCCGAGCTCAGATACCTAGACATGAGCAAGACGATGACAGGCTTTTTGGGGGCTTATTCTCCGGTTTTTGCATAAGCTTTAACGTTACACGGCTATATATTGCCAAGTAAAACATCAAATTAATGATATCAAATTGATTTCTGTATAACAAATTGATTTCTGTACAACAAATTGATAACTGTACAAGTTTAACTTATTTAAAACTTATTTGCAGCTATCTAGCGGTAAAATAGTAGTAATATGAGTCCCTCTGCAGTGAGTCTCTCATTGATGTGAATAATTGAAACTATTTTTGACATGACTGTGACATTTTTTTGACAGTTACTAATGTTTTCTCATTCTACGAGCAGATTGTTCCGCGAATTGTGTGGTGTGTAACCTATCTAAACTATCCAACAGTGGCGAGAGTACAAGACAACATCCGCAAGTTCTGGGATTAAAAGCTAAGTTTCATATCATGCCCATTGCAACCCTAAGCGGTACTTCTCACCTTCCATCCATTTATCATTTTGCTTTGCATTGATTTGTTTGTATATTCATGACCTTGTAACCAACATAATCTTGCATTTGGATTGGCACGTATACTAATTAAGGGAGATAACGAAATTTTCTACTCCCCAACATTTTTCTAAGGGATTTAACTTCATTAAAAATTACCTACAAGTAAAAAAACAAAATGCCCCAAAAAGCCTGTCATCGTCTTGCTCATGTCTAGGTATCTGTGGGGTACTATGAGAAGGACGGGTTGTAAACACAACTAGTAAACGTCACGTAACTTCGGTCAGATAAGCATTGTTAAGGACACAGGAGAGAGAGAGAGTGATCTCTTCACCAAATCAGAGAAGTGGTGTATGGGAGAATACATGAGTTGTGATGCCAGTATGTAGGTTACCAGGTTACTGTCCACCAAACTACAAACACCGACTTTATATGATTCTGTGACAGAATTAGAACAGATCTAATTACCTTATAACAACCCATCAGATCGGGGGAGAGGGGGGAATCCTGTCACAGACTCACATTTATAGATATTAGTCTAAGGGCTACAACTCCCGCCCAAGGGAAAGAAGTGAGTCACTCGAAGGCCAGAGTAATCTAGAGCCTTCTCGAAGGACTGGTCATTGAGTCCACTGTCCCGTGGACACTGATGTGGCCCGCCTATTGCGGGGTCCACGAGGAACTCGGACAGGGTTGCCGCCCGTGTCGGATTGGGACACGTGTGGACCGGCAGAGGACAGACGGACCAGCAGAGAGGCAACAGGGCCTGCCTTAGAGGGACTCAATAGATTAATAGATTAAACCCATGTGTATTTGGGATAGATAGACTATATGCTAGATAGTTTGCTAGGATGTTTGTGATAACTATGTATGATGATGTTAATCTCTGTGATATGTAACTCAGCGTGGGATTGTTAACCCACTGCGCCAAAGCACTGTATAGTGAACTACAATAAATGTTCGATATTGTATTGAACGGAGTTATTGTTGCCTGTGTGAACCCGAGCTCAGATACCTAGACATGAGCAAGACGATGACAGATGACGAGGTTAATTCACAGGTTAAAAACATCACGAAATGTCGGGTTGAGTGACCAGGCGCATGTGTTTATAGGTCAAGACACGGAAGTGCCCACCGACAGCACAGGTAACCTTCGCGTGGACAAATAGGTTTGCGACAAAGGCAGACAGCACTATTAGACAGGATTGAAAACCCCAGATCGTGTCAGGTGTGTGTGGAGAGAGAGAGTTGGGGCTGAGAAGGAGGGGGAGAGATGGGTTATTGAGGAAAATTTCCACAGCATATTGCGGTCTATATATGACTCAGAGGGAAGGAACAAAACAATGAGGGTTTATAAAATAACGGAAAAGTTTCAGATCAGTAATTTTCCACTAACGGGGATAATGAAGTATTGACTTGAGGTGTCAAGCAAGGTCAAGGACTATGCGGCAAACATGACATATAAAGAGTGGCAACTTCTTTGTGGAAGTTAGTGTGATTCTTGATTTCCAAGGGAGTATGAAAAGGGTGGTGCGGCGTTCGGAAGAACGTTTGTGTATCTATTGTGCATTAGTACCCCCAATTCAGACAAAGATAATTATAAGGTATTAATATATTAGAGTATAGTTTTAGCATAGGAATATAGATGTGTGTGAATAGCATTTACCATTGCTTTCTATTAGTGGATAGTTTAGACTTTGGTGAATTCATATGTCTTGTGCGGGTGTTTACTTCGGAAGCCTTGTCATTATGGCTGGAGAAGGACACTTGCATAGGTAGTAGTAAGGGGCGGGCGCTTATCACTGGATCTGTTATACTTCTCCACAGGTTCCAATCTCCTAGTGAAATCAGAGAAGAGATGAAGAGTACTACACTTGAACAAATAAAGTACTTACTTAGAACCAAAAAGAACATAGACATGTTTTAAGATGAAGAAGGGATAAAGTAAAGTCAAATACAGAACACTGTATGCTCAAACGAATATACCACTAAAACACTTAAAAGGAAAAGATGTTAACCTGTGGCAAGCAGGGATACTTACAACTACATACGTCTTGTATGCATAGGGAAGAAAGAATAGACAAATAAAAACATTGCTAGTAATAAAAGACAATAGGAAGAACTGTGACGATGTGGTGTTTTTTCGATGTTGGATACTTACCGTCATGAAACAGACTCGGGCGCAGTCATAAATTTACGGGACTTTTATTACGGTACAGTGAATCAGTGGTGAACAGTTTTGTTTCATTCAATAACGGATTTACCATCAGATTCAAGCATACGGATCATCCAGGGTGAGCTCTGTCCTGTTTGATGTGCTGTCCTGTGATCTTGAAGAATGAATGGGCGAGAAGCAACACCGCTGATAGACATTCAGAGTTCTTTCTAGCACCAACAATAGAATACACTATCAACTACGCTTACAAAATCCATATATACACCAGACATAGGTTTTATTAATAAATCTTTTGTTTATCATTGAAAGGAACTGTTGTCGGAGTATGTGTTGAGGGAATAACAGAGAGAGTGAAAGAAATAGATATATGGAAAGGAAGACAGAAGGGAGGAGTGTAGACCAAAGTCAGTCAATAATCCCAACAGATACTAAGTTTGAAGATGTGCTTGTTGATTCCAACTTCCTCTCGGGAAAATAACAGGACAGATGCAAACCCTCCTCAGACTGAAAGTGCACCCTCACCTTGTACGATGGATAGCTGCAGTACTGCTCCAAAGGAAGGTGGTGCTAAGATGCGGGAGTTGGTCTTCTGAGCCGATAACGATATGTCCAGGATTGCCGCAGGGTTCGCCACTGTCACCAGTACTATTCAACGTGTATACGATGCCGATCATTGAAAAACAGTTGGACGGGAGGGGTAGGACTTTGTCATTTGCTGACGACATCCTCGTGTATCGACAGGGTCGAGATAGACAGGCGGTTGCCAATGATATGCAGGGCGAAATGAATCAAATTTCCTCATGGTGTGCTGTTGCCAGTGCCCTTGTCAATCCTGCAAAGGCAACGGTTACATGGTTCTCACTAAACAACCATATTGTGAAAACAGACCTGCCGGCAGTAAGAATGGATGGGAGCATTCTGAGTAGAACCCAGTCAATGACATATCTTGGCGTGAGGCTTGATCGTAGCCTGTCCTTCAGAGATCATGTCGATTATGTCATAACGAAAGCTTGAAAAGGTTTGTCAGCAATGAGAGAGTCATGGCGATTGCCAATATCGAGCAAAGACTGCTCATACTTCTGTTCCGAGGACTGGTGCTTTCACGCATGGAGTATGCCCTGGCCATCCTCACTGTCAGCCCTACACAGATGGGAAGACTTGAAAAGGTACAAAACGAAGCCATGCGCATCATTTTGAACTGCACGAGAAACACCAGCTGTGTAGCAATGAGATACCTCCTTGACTTCCAGACAATGAAACACAGGATCAAAATCTGGAGAGCTCGTGCATACTTAAAAATAAGTGCAGATGAGCAGCACCCTCTGCATGATGCTATATTCAGAGAAAAGGGTAACTGCCTAAGGAGGGGCAAATCATGGATGGGTCGGGCGGAAGATGTCTGCAGTCTTACCAGTATCAACCCCGGCAAGGAATGGGTGCCGATGCCTCCGGCTTTTAAGTGCACTTTCTCCTGCATTATCACACTCGACAGATGGTGCAGAGAGCAGAACCCCGCCGCTGTCAATGCAGAGGTCAACTCGCTCATCTATGAACACTCAGATAGCCCCGAAGTGCTCATCTATACAGATGGATCTGTTGTAAAGCAGCAGAGAAGTGCGTGGGCATTTACAGCCCGTTCAGCGGGCAGAACCGTTCAAGAATCCATGGGTGCCCACTCTATGACCACGAGCAGCATGACGATGGAGGTGATGGCAGTTACACGGCTTTCATATGGCTAGAATCACAGCATTATACCAACGTGTGTGTACTAAGTGATTCAATGAGCATGATTCGGAAAGTCGAAGCTGAATCTGTACGTAGACAGTGGACTGAGTGGCTGCGGAAGTCTGTTGTCAGTAAAGTCACCTTCATCTTCGTCCCGGGACATGCGGGAGTCGAGGGAAATGAACGAGCTGATAAACTGGCTGGCTCTGCACCCCCTGTAGATGGCCAGCCCATGGATCGTGCCGATGTTATTAACGTCCTTAAAGATATGTCGAGAACAGAGGACTTTGACGTCAGTGAATCCACATCGCTGTCCAGGATGAAAGACTTGGGAGTAAGAATTGGCACGGCCAGACACGAGAGGTACATCGGGAAAACGAGGTGCCTCGTCAACCAACACAGAACTGGCACTATTAGCCACCGGACGCTGATGCATATGCTGGGGGAGGATCTGAGCACCTATGGACCTGTCCGGAGTGCAATGAAGATACCCCAACTGATAACTGATAACTGATAAGCCTTACCCTTGTGCAAGGAAATGCAACCTAAAGACTAAATGTCATGGCATGGCAGACGAGGTTCTAGGCTTTGGTTGGCAACTGGTCTAGGATGGAAGCTCCGACAGGCGGACAGTTAGAGTATTGCTTTGCTGACCCGGCAGCTTCTGCAGCTTGTCTTGTTCCAGACTTATCGGTGTTACCTTTCTTCTGAAGTAAACTAGGCAGGCCGAGAAAGGGATCATGCTTTTAGGGCAACACATGGTCTCTAATTTCAGCCCAGGCTTGGTGTTATGGAGAGGTACAACTTCACTTCACAAATTATCGTCTGTCAACTCGACAAGATGCCAGTCAGTTTATGTTATTTGGTTCATGTCATTATGTGCAGACTGGTTCTTCCCGTTTGAATGCAGCCTGTTTTCACATTTGTTGGTTTGCTGGTATTTTTATATATTCCCATATTTGTGTGTGTGTGTTTTTTTTCTTTTTTCGTTAGACTCTTTTATTGACTGGAATGTAATTCAGCCTTTCTTGCTTTCTTTCTCATCTTGTCTCCGTGCTCTGAGCTTTTTGTTGTCTTTAACTTGACTTGATATTTCTGTCTTACCTACCCCGTTTCTATTTCTTTTGGTGATGTTATTTTTACTTCTGGTTCTTAGTTTAGTTGCAAGGTTTGTTATGTCTGTTCCTATTATTCCCACGTGAGCTGAACTCCAGGCTATTCTTATATTGAATCTTTTGCTTTCAGTTGTGTGATGTCTAATATTTCATCCATTTATGTCTGGTCTGCTGAATATCTCTTTAGTTACACGGCAGCCAATGAGTCTCAAAATGTTTATTTCTGTGATTTGACAGGCGGTGATAATCTCGTGTGCCTCCATTACAGCTATCATTTCTATTGTAGATTTTTTGGGTTACTTTATAACTGGCGCTGATTCTTCCCAGCTTATATATCACATGAAGTGAGCAAATGAATAATTCTGAGTTCAATTCCCACTTGTGACATATTTTGTTTAATACCAGGGCATCTCTGATTTCACAACAGGTTCTTAAAATATTGAGTAAAACAAGCACTAGATAGTACGTCTGAGAAGAAAAGACGGCGATGAAGAAAGATATTTATTTCTTCCCAGTAAGTTGCGACATAGTATATGTGAAACTCTACCATTTCACAGTAATGTAATATTTGTCGCTAGATTATATTTATTTCTCCATTATTCGAATGGTTTATTTCTTTTGCAGATTTTCTTTTGGTTTTCTGGCAAGTTTGAATTGTCTATCATCACGTAACTGTGCACTTCTTTCCGCTGTCTCTATTTTGCCTGTGGGCATCGATTCGGAAGAGCTTTCTGGGCAAGACGTTGTTGTGGTCCACATTCAGAGCATGTTCGTTGCTTTTGCTATTTCCGTGTACTAATTTAGCTCACCCCAAGTCTGATACTGCAGTACATATGTGGCATAAAGAGAAACACATACACTCATGTTATGTGAAATGGTAACCAATCTTGCCGCTCATCGACGCCTCCTGTTCATCTCAGTGCCAGGTTTTGCACGACTCTAAGCACAAAACTGCATTTCTAAACTGTTAGGACAATCTCCTCATTCTGCAGCAACATTGAGTATTTCCTTTGCGATGTGTAATTTTGTTTTTATTGTTGAGTTATTATTATATTTTTAGTCTCCTTTAAATGTTACGTTTGCAATGTTTGTTCCATTTTCATTTGGCAATGTTTGGTATTATCGTTGCTATCATCTGCATATTTCAAAAACTCCACAACCACACATTTTGTGTTTAGTATAGTAACAGACAAGAATATGCTTATATTATTTCTTTCCATTTAATTGTGTTGTATACTTTTGTTTCTATTTGCATTCTTGTACTTTGGTGACATTTCGTTTTGTGCACTTTATGCAACATTGGTCGTTTACTCTTATCTTTACCTGTATATTTTATCGAAACATTGTAATTGTTTATTTCGTAGGATTGTCACATAACCTTTTATGGACACTTCTTATTTCACCACTTTGCGAGCTACAGCTCTATTGTTTACTGTATGTTCTTGTTACATATAACCATCTACACATTTAAAGCCCATATCGGGAAACTACCCATGTCGAGTCCTTTGCCAACCGCAGGCAATTTGGTAGCAGAACTATTTGCGTTGATTTCCATGGTATGAGATGTCGGCCGTTTAGAAAGCAACAGAAACTGCCGAACTAAAATTTCCTAGTAAATCACAGCATGCCGAGGTTGCTTGCAACGTCCTGCAAAGGACATGCTTATGCCTTTGTTTTAAATTATTTGCTTTGGCGTGTCAATGCTGCGCTGTTGGCGTTAGACGTCTCATTCATTACAGTTAGGATTTGGGTTTGAATCACACGATGATACAATTTCATGAAAGAAAGTTACCGCATGTCCTTTACATAGCGTTAACATCAGTGCTGCATGTTCTTAACAGGGCGCCAACATCATCAACTCAAGTATTACTAGGGGGCCAGTCTCCGTGGCGATGGCGTTGCAGGAGCGATTCGTAATGACGCTTACCCACGTTCGAAACACAACGGCGGCCGATTTGTTAACAGACCGTGTCGCGCTGGTTATAACGTGTTGGTATGGGAGCCGGTAGTTCAGAAATCAATGACAAACTACTGAACGTAAAAACTTGCCAAGACATCAACAACGGCAGTAAAATGCTGGTGTTGACTGCAACGTCCTGTAAGGGATATACAAGTGTAAAACAATTATTAGGAAAGGTCATCATGGCCGAATAGGCAAGAGCACTCGTTCTTAAACATCCGGTGTGCTTATGCTGACGTAGAGGGTTCAACTCTTACACCGGTCAGTTGGACTAAAATGTTGACTTCTTGTCCTTGAATTGGGGACGTAAATTACAAGGACCTTTGAAGTCGGAGTGGGTTCGCCTGCTTGCGAGGGACACTGATAATAGGGAAAGCTAACCCATTGGCTAAATTCAACCTAATGTTACTAGAAGTATCGTGTATGGACTACGCTTGAGTTCAAAGCGAGTGAGCGCAAAAATTATTCTTAGTTGTTTGCAACTTCTAGGCAATATTACCTTCAGTAGTGTGCCACTGCTTTCTGAACGACCGATTGTTTAAAATCAACGCAAGGCGATCAGCTTCCAAATCGCATGTGGTTGATTTGGACCCTATATGCAGAATAGTGACACCGCATTCATTGCTCCTAATTCACAGACATCGACCACCAGTTCATGTAACGGACATACATTTGTCCAATTCATAATACCAGCGTATTTGTAACCTGGGTGTAACCAACAGTTGGATTTGTGACGCATAAACTGACGTATTTTAACCAACCACACTGTAAATTATCAGCTCATGTTTCTCCTTTTTCTGTTTACCTGATATACAATGACTGCTCAGGCATGTTTCTGTTAGCTGAAATACAAGTTAAGGATTACGAAAGCAACCGGATGTTAGTTAGTTAGTTGCATATCCTTTACAGGACGTCGCAGTCAACACTAGCATTGTTTTTGCTGTTGTAATCTCTTGGCAAGTTTACGTTCAGTAGTTTGCCATTGCTTTCTGAAAACCGGATGTAGATATGCGAAAATGGTTATAGGCAAACGCAGAGAATTGTCATAGTTCACACACAATCGTAGACAGATGTCGACCACGTCGACAGGATAATAGCGCTTACTCTAAAACTTCCTGTACGCTGATGCCGGGGCACGGCGTTGAATCTCTACACCGGCATTAAGTTGGATTTAAACACTGACTTATCGTTTAGAAAGCAATGGCAAACTACTGAACACAAACTTGCCCAGAAAATCAATCTGAGTTGATTGCAATGCCCTGCAATGGTCATGCCACATATTTTAGGATGTGTCGGCGGCTGTTTTGTTTTCGCTGACAATTTTTCATGTTCAGAGTTATTCATAATTGGCCCCGCCCCAGGGAAGAGATATCCAGATACCATAAAGCTCACCAAGCCGGTAGTTGGTGCCGGTAGTTGGTGCTAGCGTTTCTGGTGGGGGATATGATGCTTTGCCTACCCCACACTTGTAATCTTTAATTACCTTTTAGAACCTGCTAGGTTACAAAATGACCTTTTACAGCCTGCTAGGTTACAAAATTACCTTTTACAGCCTATTAGGTTACAAAATTACCTTTCTACGCCTCAGCTAACATGAAAATTAGCACAAGTAAAATAGAGGTACTGACTATAACTAAAGAAGAAAAAGCAACAACGATTTACCTAAACGAACATCTGTCTATGAATGTGTGTGAACACGTAAAGAGTTTCAAGTACCTAGGAAGCATACTATCATCAAATGGCAAATCAGAAGACGAGATCTGGGACGCAGAGGTGTTTCCAAGGCACCAGGGCCGGGTTATATACTGGCCAAGACCTATTGACGCGTCCTCGTCGAGCGTCCTGGGCAACAGGTCCCTTCGGGGTCCTGGCTAAAGTCAGTAGGATCGCCGATTCCTCCGAAGTCGGAGAGTGTCTGCCTGTACGGCGAGGAACCACCAGTCTGCACATCAATAAGCCAGACATGGGACAACGGATACTCACGCAAAACTCAGGTCCTGTATGACATCACACTGATGTTGGACAACAGGATGCCTTCATCCGACATACAGGACTTCGCGTTGGAGCTCAAGCCAACGAACACAAGCAAGCAAGAAGACGAGATCGAAAATAGATGCAACAAGGCAAACCAACTCATTGGACAAATGGCACCAATACTAAAGAACAAACATGTATCAATAACTACTAAGAAAGCACTTTACAACACAATCTTCCTACCAACTCTATGTTACCAATGCCAAATCTGGACAATGACAGAAAAAGAGAAAAGAAAAATCACAACAACAGAATTGAGATTCCTGAGAAGAATACTCAGTGTATCAAGAAGAGATAATATCAGAAATGAAGAAATCAGGACTAAAGTGGGGGTTACAGCTGCACTAGATTTTTATTGAAAGCAGCCAGTCAAATGGTTTGGCCATGCAAGTAGGTTAACCAACTAACAGTATACCACAACAAGCAATGATGTACAGACCAGAGGGAAACAGAGGAAGAGGCCGACCACGTAAACGAGGGACGCAGGGAATAACAGAGTCCATGGAAATATCGATACATGAAGCCCATAAGCGGGCACTCTCCCGCTGTTTATACTTCACCTCGAAACCTCAAGGTACAAGAGGAACATGATGAGATGAGATGAAATGAGACGCCTCAGTTGGGATTAGAAGACATACTATCGAACCAACAAGCAAAATTTTTAGCAACTTGGCTACAACAGCTCTTATGGTATAGAAAGTTAGCTGCCTATCATTTTCAAGACGCTGCATTCAACCCCCAGCATTTATTGGCTGTTTGTAATTTCCTGGGCAATTTTTGCGTTTAGTAGTTTGCCAATACTTTCTGAACGACCAGCGCTTCACATAATCTAAATCAGCAGCAAATCGGCATGCTTCTAATCGACCGTAACTGATTTCGAACCATCGACTAGGTGTGTCGGGGGATTGTGAAACTTGTTAACTGCCTCTACACCACAGCGCCAGAGTTACCGAAAGAGTTAACCTAATATGTCGTAGGTGAAATTTAACCCATTTCTTACTGTCAACGTCTAGAGGTAGTAGAAGGTGAAGGGTTCAAGACAGGTAGATAGTCCGAGCATAGATGAGACATAAACACATGAGTTAATGAGATACGATTTATTACTCCATGATATAATCATACAATAATGTCTCATCTATCATTACAACGTTCGTTCTCGCACTAATTAATAATATAGCAATAATGTAGCAATGCAATACGTTACGATACAAGCCACTACGCTCTCGTATCACAACCACACACACAAGCACAAGTCAAACGGCTCAGCTATTTAATGGCCCTAAGTCCTAGGTATAGTCTATCCTGTCACACTCTCAGACATGCATCCTCTCTCTGTCATGTCCAACGCCCGTCTGACTTCTCCTCGACTGCCCGGTGGTCACGAGGTGTTTGTCCCTCGTGCAGCCCGTGGGAAGTCATATGTCTCGCATACGCCTGGTTGAGGCTAGGCGTAGTGCGTACTTCTATTCAGGGTGACCCTGTCCGTCACGGGTATAGTCCTGTCTCTGCTGTCCTCCGCATCTAGACTGTTCTCCTTCCCCCGTACTCACCCCATATCCCTATCTCTATCGTCTGTCCTCTTCTCTGTCCCCTACAGGACCTTGACACTTACCATAAACTGTTGTTAATTTAACAGTCTCAGTTATTGATTTATTTTGTTGTTTCGGGATTTGAGATTTAAATATTGAGCACAACCCACTACTGGCAACGCTGATCGTATTCCGGTATGAACCTAAGGTCTATCCACGTCAATATAGAAGCACTATGTGTTAGACCCATATTTTTATGCCGGCTCCGTGGTGAAGAGGTTACGGATGCAGTTCGTAATCCTACATACCCGCCTTCGAAACACAGCTGCAGGCGATTTGGCAGCAAACCGTCTCGCGTTGGTTTGTTACGAAATGCTATGGGTGCCGGTCGTTCAGAAAGCAACGGCAAGCTACTGAACGTAAACTTGCCAAGAGATCACAACAACACAAAATGCTGGTGTTGACTGCGACGTCCTGTAAAGGATATGCAACTTATCATCATCATCATCAAATGCCCTGCCAGCTGGCGTAGGCGTTCATGGCTCTCCACAGATCTTGGTCTTTGGTGTTCAGCATCATCCAGCAACTCACTTTAACATATTCTTATAGACCAAACGACACTCACTGGCTGATATGGCACGTATCACGCCGGTAGCCTTGACTCCCCAAGACATTTCCTGGAACCCATTTTAGGCTGGGTCGACCTGGGAGCCCAGGCGAATTAAATCAATTCTAAACCGTCCTGATGCGAATCGAACCCCTGGCCACCGGTCTGCAGTCAGGCAACTAGCCACTAGGGTAGTGCGGCTTAAAAAAAATACAGGGTCGACTTCATTGCACCGGCTTTTTATTCCGTATGACTTCCTAGACTATAATTGACGGTGTTTCATAAATTTATTACTTTTACCATTATAGTAAAGAAAATAGTTAACAGCAACGTGAAACTCAAGTGAATATAAAGAAAAACATAATAGTCCGACATCTGATATTTTGGTTGAACGGTGATTCATTCAGATCATTTTTCGACAATGAATCTGTTTGTGGTAAAGAAATAGCATTGTTAACCTTGTAATGCCCGTTTACTTTTTTTCCCCCCCCAGCCAACCACTGTTGGTGATAATGACTATAATAACAGGTTTTTGCATGGTCAGACTTTTCTGCTGTCTGTGAATGGCTCGGCT
The DNA here is from genome assembly GCA_014155875.1 of Cepaea nemoralis. Classification (NCBI taxonomy): domain Eukaryota; kingdom Metazoa; phylum Mollusca; class Gastropoda; order Stylommatophora; family Helicidae; genus Cepaea; species Cepaea nemoralis. The sequence continues at coordinate 81,501 of JACEFZ010015129.1, forward strand.
CATTCTTACAGCGGTCATTGCTCGCTGGACCTCGAGGCATGACAAAGAAAATGGACCAACGGCCTGTCATTGGCCCTTTCTTGCCAAGCCTTATGCAAACAAGTCATTTTCTCTCCTCAGAGCTGCTTACCCGTGCGATATCCATAGGACTGGGTTATGTGAGTTCTTGTCCCAACAACTGCTGGCAACTCGCAGCATAGGCCTGTCTGTTTATTGTTTGAATCACCCGCTCCCCATCGCTCCATGTCTTTGTGAACAATATAATATGACATAAAGTAGTGCAGCTTTACGTAACAGATTTACGACACATACAGGACGTTGCGGCGATTAGCCTTCATCAGCAAACAAACACATTCACAAACACAGCTGTGTAACTCCATGTGTCTGCCAGTCTCCTACTCTCTTTCTTGTGTGTGACTTGTGTGTGTGGCTTGTATGTGACTTGTATGTTAGAATCTCTGACTCTCTCCCGTGTGTGCATGCTTGCATCCAACTCTGTCTGTACGCATCTCTCTCTCTCTCTCTCTCTCTCTCTCTCTCTCTCTCTCTCTCTCTCTCTCTCTCTCTCTCTCTCTCTCTGTGCCTCTAGCTCCGTCTGTCTGTTTATCTGTTTACATCTCTCTCTCTCTTCCATTATCTCTCTAACTTTCTTTCTTTCTTTATGTGTGTGTGTGTGTGTGTGTGTGTGTACGTGCGTCTAACTCTGTCTGTTTCTTCCATATCTCCTCTATCTCGTCCTCTCTCTCTCTCTCTCTCTCTCTCTCTCTCTCTCTCTCTCTCTCTCTCTCTCTCAGTATGCGTGTGTATACGTGTGTCTGGCTCTGTTTTCCCCCATATCTCTTCTATCTCGCCTCTCTCTCTCTCTCTCTCTCTCTCTCTCTCTCTCTCTCTCTCTCTGTATACGTGTGTCTGGCCCTGTTTCCCCCCCGCCCCCCATATCTCTTCTATCTCGCCTCTCTCTCTTCTATCTCGCCTCTCTCTCTCTCTCTCTCTCTCTCTCTCTCTCTCTCTGCGTATGTGTCTAGCTCCAACTGTCTTGGAGGTCATCATGGCCGACTTGCGTGCGACTTGCACGTCTCAGTCAACCCCGACATTTTAGGGGTGTGCAGTTTGTCATTTCTTGGTAAGTTTACATTATGTAAATTGCCATTGCTTTCTGAACGACCGGCACTCATATCACTGTATTAAAATCAGCTCAAGGCAGTCTGCTTCCAAATCGACCGTAGCTGTGTTTCGAACGCCGTATGCGGGATTGCGAATTGCGTTCGTAACCCGTTCGTCATAACGTTGACACAGCAGTACACAGCGATGCACGAACACAGGAGACACGGAGCAACTGAAACTCCTTACTTCTACAAACTGCTTGAAAAACGCTAAGTGTATTAGTTAGTTAATTAGTCGCCGTTCCAACTTCACGGCAAAGCGTCGCCCCATAATGCACCGTTCCTGTGACAGTGAATATCACACAAAATGCTCCTACTGCCCCATGTGAAACATGGAACAGATAGGAGTCTCGACAAACCAACATCCACCACATAATGTCGCTGCCAGAATGCCAACACAACAGTTCCCCACCAAAAATACAGTTCCACATCAACTGAAGCGGCAGTCACTATAAAACCAGCAGCCATACATTACTGCATAAGGCAAACCCAGTCAGTTCAGCAACTGACCGGAGCCATGTTTTCTGAACATTCAGCTAACTGTATACTCCTGGATAATCGTACTGTGTGTACGTGGACGGGGAGAGTCGTGGTTGAAAGGTTACGGTGTCTGCTCCAGGCCCAAAAGGAACCGGGTTCGATGCCAGGGGTGGAGATTTTTACAAGAAATATTGGTATCTAATAATAATAATAATTGATGAATAATAATATCGCACAATCCAGTAATGTCTTGGGTAGTGAGATTAGAAACCAAGCCTTCTTGGATAAGGGCGAAAAACAGGAGGTTGCGCGTGCCTGTTGTGCTTGTTAAAATCCCACTAATTGGAAATAGCAAACAGAAGACCGTAAGGTCACTGTCGTGGCAAAATTGTTAGACAAAAAAAAACCTACGCACGGGTAGATAGAGCCCTTGACCATAGACCTGTCTAGAGGAAGTTGGATGTACATACATGCGCGTCTAAGTGGGACACGCTGGCCTTTAATGTGCATAACTGGGCTTGGCGCACTACACTCGAAAAAAAGAACGAATAAGAAGAAGAAGAGCACTGTGCACACTCGCAACTCTTCAGGGCACGTTAACTAACTCGACATGGAACTGCGATGATAATGCCAAACGCGCGACCGGAAGAGGGTTCGACGTCTGGGCTCTACGCCTGCTAAGTGAGGACACAATGTGCCGTTTATTCCTCAGTGCATTCAGGCCCTCAAAATGTGATGGTCTGATCACATCACAGACAAATTGCAGAAAACTGGTTCGGCATCATCGTATTTGCCAAGTAGCAGGTGTGACGCAAAAAGATAAATTAGAAATATCAGAGAATCCCAAAACCAAAATGCTAAGAAATCCAAGCACATGACGTGTCAACGCAGAAACGTCACCAAAGATTGTTAACAACAACAAAGGAGACCGACTTGGGAGATTCTTCGGAGCGGCAGCTCATGTTGATTTGGGAAATATCAGTTGGCTAAGCACAGGCTTTATATCGCATTAGTGGCTGAATTAGTAATTGGAATGGACGAAACAATCTGTGGACACAACGTGCATCGAAACCACAAATAAACATGCAGACGAACGCAGAATCTCGATGTCTGAAAATTGGCAGAAAGGACATTGCGAAGATAGAGAGAAGAACGCCGTGTGGACGGGCAAGGACATTGTTTAGAACTCGGGAGCAAATGGCGTTGAACATGTTATTAATATTAATTATAATTGTTATACTGCCCGTCTGGTCAGAACAGGCACAGTATGTTATTATTTATTATTGTCGTTGTTACAAGCCTGAGCACTGCGGAAAATAAACACCGTTTCAACTTTCAAAGTCCATTGGAGTAGATTTCCTTCTTCAGTTCAGGTTTGGCTTCTTAAACCTGCATTTGACGACTGTTGTTTACGAGCCGTGTTCTGTTATCAAGTTGCATTGTTGGAATTATATTATTTACCCCGAGATGTCGTTTGGCAGTATTCCATGCCGAGCGACAATCGTAATCATGTCGTTCTTGTCCCTTCACAAATATCTGTCCTCTGTTTTCTTGAGAAGTTCCAGCACTGACCATCTATTTCCCTTGCCACCCTGTCGGCCCATGCAGCAAAGTTTGCCTGTCGATCTTTGCCTCCAACACCATCGATGTTCCTGGTTGTCAAAATCGTACCCAGACTGCTTCGTCTCATAACGTGACCAACCCAGGGCTGATATTTGTTTTGTGTTTTGCATATCCTATTTACAGGACATCGCTGTCAACACCAGCATTTCACTGCTGTTATTGATGTCTTGGCAAGTTTACGTTCAGTAGTTTGCCATTGCTTTCTGAACTTCGGCTCCCTCACCAACACGTTAAACCCCAGCATGACGCGATCTGCTGCCAAATCGGTCACAGCTGTGTTCCGAACCCGGGTAAACGGGCTTATGGATCGCGTCCGCAAGCCATAGCAACGGAGACCGGCAGGGCTGATATAGGGTTAATTTTTAATGACTGTGCAATGTTTTAAATGTTTTTATCACTGGTCCAAGTTTTGTATTCACCCTCTGTAAAGTTCATACAACATAATAGGTAAATACCAAAAAAAAACTTGGACCGGCAATATTTTCAAACACTGCACAGACATTAAAAATACATCCAGTATAATCAATGCAGGACGCTGTAGCTCTTAAACTTCCGGTGCGCTGACAGTGGGGTAGCGGGATAAACCCCTACACCTGGACTTTAACGTTGACTTCCCCTTCAGAAACAATGGAACTACTGAACGTAAAACTGCTTAGAAAATCAACCTGGGGTTGGGGGTTGATCGCGATGTCCTGCAAAGGTCAAGCAACTATTTAGAACGGACTCGGTTGGCGGAGACTGACGAGACTCCGGCACTAGCCCGTTACATTAAATGGGGGTGTAAAGTCGCTTCATCATCATCATGTGCCATGCCGGTAAGCGCGGCTGGTCATGTTTCGCCACCTTACACGATCAACAGAGTCGTGGATCAGCTCCGTGTTCTTGTCTCAACCATACCACATGACCAACCCATCCAGATATTCACTTCTATGCCTTACCTTTCTTTTTTTTTTGTTTTTTGTTTCCCTTCAATTTTGCCAGTTGGCAGCAAGTTCTCAAGTTTATTTCTTCTCACAACGTGTCTAAAATTTTTGTTGACTGTTTAGGTCTAAATGATACGGTTTTCATTTGCTTCTTGTAGGACTTGCTCATTCGTTTTTCTCTCGGTCGATGGTATTCTTTGAATTTACTTTAGGAGCTACGTTTCCACGGCCATTAGATCAGTGGTTCTCAGCCGGTGGGGAATTCCCCCCCCCCCCCAGGGGGGAATTTTGGGGTTTCCGGGGGGGGGGGGATGAAGATTATTTCAAGATTGTGTTAATACAAGAACCGATTACTTGATCTTGTTTTTCCCTTCATACTTTACGGTTCTGTACGTCTCACCCTTATAAAATTTATTTTATAATGTAAGTAGACTCACAAATCACGTTTTATGTGGACGTCTAGACTTGTTTTAGTATGTGTTTCCATTATTACTTATACTGTATAGGGGCGGGAGGGCGGGGGAATTTTTAGGTAGGAAATACGAAAGGGGGAGGGGATGACGTTCTGAAAATATGGCGAAGGGGGGCACGGGCCAAAAAAGGTTGAGAACCACTGCATTAAATGGTTTTCAGCTTGTCTGCTCATTATCCACGTCTCACATCCATACCAAAGTACATGTTCTATGTAGCACTTCAACACTCTTTATCTCGTTGCAATTGACATCTTTTTATTATTCAATATGTTTTCCATTGCGCTAAAGGCTACCTTTGCCATAGCCATTCTAGTTCTAATCTCTTCAAGGCATCTCCCATCAGACATTATAACTGTTCCGAGATAGCGATACCAATTCATTTGTTTGAGAATTCTGGTTAGGCGCGTCATTTCCGCCTTCCAGGGAAAGACACGTTATACCATGACCATCTCCTGATGGGAGCAATGAACAGAGATGTGGTTCCTGAGACGAATGTTGCAAATTCCTTGGACTGCCAAAGTAACTAACAACGAGTGCCTGAAAGAGGCTAATACAACAAAAACATGTTTTTATTAGTCTTAAATACAAGTTAAGGATTACGAAAGCAACCGGATGTAGATATGCTAAAATAGTAATAGGTAGACGCAGAGAATTGTCAAAGTTCACACACTATCATAGACAGATGTCGACGTGGTCGACAGGATAATACCGCGCACTCTAAAACTTCCTGTACGCTGATGCCGGAATATGGCGTTAAATCCTACACCGGCATTAAATCGAATTTAAATATTGATTTTTCCGTTAAGAAAGCAATGGCAAACTACTGAACGTGAAATTGCTTAGTAATTCAACCCGGGGCTAGTCAGTCTAATGAAACTAGAACACTATATTCAACAATAAGAATGAGGCAAACGGCTTTCTTTGGTCATGTGATGAGAAGAGCGGCATTGGAGAACATCGGGACAACTGGAAAGATAGAGAGGAAGAGAGGCAGAGGTAGATCAAGAGAAATTATGCTGGATGGATTGAGACGGTGGCATGGAGGAATATCAGCAGCAAAGTGATCCATAAAATCAAAGATCGAGATATAGTCCTGATCGTCTACGTCAGCTGGCATGGCAGGTGATGATTATGATGGGCAGAAAGAATTTGGGATGGCCGCTTCAGATGAGGACTGAGCACGCATAGGAAAGACCGTGGTGCAGTGGCGTCGTTTGAAATAACATAACATGGCATAGCACGCGTTAAAAAAACCAGACGAGTGTCTTCTACTGATGTGAGTGATCAAATGCTGTTGTGAAGTGACCTCTTACAGTACTTGCACATTGGTCTTTTTAGTTGTCCATGATTAGTCTGTTTAGTTGTCCATGACCAGGCGTCTGTGGTTGGGGGGAGGGGAAGAGGAGGGGGTAGTGAGACACACAGCTGCACAATTCCTCGACATACCGACATAGATTCGAAATCAGCCGCCGACGATTTGAAAACAGACTGCTCTGCGTTGATTTCCATGGTATGAGACGTCGGCTGTTCAGAAAGCAATGACAACCTATTGGCTAAAATTGCCCAGTAAATTATAAACTCCCAGTAAATGCTGGGGTTTATTGTAACGATCTGTAGAGGGCATGCAACTAACTTTAGCTAAGCGTGGGATTCTGTGCATTCAACTTAGAAATCACACCTCTGTTCTGTGCATTCAACTTAGAAATCACACCTCTGTTCTGCGCATTCAACTTAGAAATCACACCTCCGAGGTTTCCAGTTTCTTTCTGCGGTTTTAAATGTCATTGTTCATGATTCAAGAACAATATGAAACATAAAGGTGGTCCCGTTGCAAATGTACCATTAGGGTGTGAAATGTTGGCCTTTCACATATTCTAGTCTACGACGTATGCTGCATATGACCAGTTCCCTTTCTTTCACCATTCTTATTTGGGCAATATATAGCAAATTACAGCCTGTTTTCTAACTTTCGTAGACAGGGATTAGTTGCACGTCATATTCTTATTGGGCCTCCCGTGTGTTGCCGGGACCCATAAGGGAAGCAAAGAATAGCAACACTGTAGCCTACCACGCATGTCGTAAGAGGCGACTAAGGAGGCTTCATGGTTCCGTCGCCCTGCTACTGAGTGAGTGCGTGGCGCGACACTGTGAGCTGTGAGTTTTGTGTGAAATGCTTCTGAATCTGCCCGAGGTTTTTTTGGAACGTGACTGCATGTTCGGAGCGATGGCAGCTGGCTATGTCCCAGAGTTGACCGGTTTTTGCCTTATGCAGAAATGCGTGGCTGCTGGGCTTCTGGTTGACTACCACTGCCATCGACGATGAACTGTATTTTCGTGTACTGTGTGGGTGAACATCTAGGAAACATTCAGATGGGAAAATGACTGCCAATTCCATCAGAGATGAACTGGATGTTTCGTGGGGGACTATTGTGTTGACATTCTGGCGGCGGCATTATGCACAGTGTATCTGTGCGGGCTGTTGTTTGTCGAGACTCCTGTCTTTTCCACTTTTCACATTGGGCAGTGGGAGACGTTTTGTGTGATATTCACTGGCACAGGAACGGAGCATAATGGGGACGACCCGTTGCTGTGAAGTTGGAACCGCGACTAACTAACTAACTAACTATTCTTATTTGGGCAATATATAGCAAATTACAGCCTGTTTTCTAACTTTCGTAGACAGGGATTAGTTGCACGTCATATTCTTATTTGCTTGGTGTATTCTGCTTGCCATCTCAGCAGGGCCGTTTCCATCTGTTGTTATCTTTGAATCTAGACAAAATCGAATCTCAACTTGTCTTGTTAACCCATTTCTATCACTGTACACGGAGGTCAGAATTGCCGAATGGATAAGAGCGCTTGCTCCTAAGCTTCCGGTGTGCTAGTGTCGAGATAGCGGGTTCAACTCCATACACCCATCAGTTAGATTAAAATGTTGACTTCTCTCGTCCTTGACTTGGGGAAGTAAATTACAAGTACCTCAGGAGTCGAAGTGGGTTCAAGTAATCTACACTTGTTGTCTGTACTTCTATGAGTGCCCATCATTACCCGTACATACATATTTGATAAGCTTTACTTGAACAGCAAGTGAACAGAAACTGTATGATAAAATCAACGCCGGTGACCACACTCTTGTCCGGAGGGGACAGGTAAGCTGGTGTTCAGATGGGGGGAGGGGGGAGGCGCTGAGTGGTCTCGAGGTATGGTGTCCGCCTCGAGTGCTGACGGTTCCGGGTTCAAGCCCCGGTGACGACCGGGATTTTTTCACGTGGACTTCTAGTAAAAATATTTCCCCTGGTCTCTGGGTAGTGAGATCCGACACACGTGTGTATTGTTGCGCACGTAAAAAAAAATCCCTTGGCAGTTGGAAATCGAAAAAGAGTAGCTAACGGCGCTGCCCGGGCAAAATTTCAAGTAAAAAATTTACCCAAAGTATTTCAGGATCCTCACCAGTAATACGGAGTTCGTGCACTGAGCTGAGACTCTCCGGACTCAGGCTTGAGTTAGGAGGAGAACGGAGCACTTATGGGTTACGCCCGTGTGCCGAGATGTTGATCCGCCGACTAAACTAAACTAAACTGAGATAGCGGGTTCAACCTCTTTCGCCGGTCAATTGGATTAAAATGTTGACTTCTCTCCTCCTTGACTTTATTTTGGTGCATATCCTTTACAGGACATCGCTGTCAACATCAGCATCTTTCAGCTGATTGTTGATTTCTTGGCAAGATTACGCTCAGTAGTTTACCATTGCTTTCTGAGCGACCGGCTCAAATACCCCATAAGTTACCGACGCGGAGAGAACCGCTACCAATTCTCGCGCAACGCCACGTTGCTTACGAGAGTATACGAGATTACGGAGAAAGTCGCGCAACCTCTAGACCAGAGAGACCGGCCGTCCTTGACTTGGGGGAGTAAATTACAAGTACATCAGAAGTCGAAGTGGGTTCGCCTGATGGCGAGGGACACCGGTAATAGGGAAAGCTAATTCATACGCAAAAATTAGTCCTATACACTAGAAGTAGTTGCACGTGTATGCACTACACTTGAGTTCAGTGCGAGAGAAAAAACAAACAAAAAAAAAACAAAAAAAAAAAACACACACACACACACACACACACACATACACACACACACACACACACACACACACACACACACACATGTACACTCTGGTTGCCTTTGCCCCTCCCCCCGCCCGCCCCCTTCCCTCCTCTGGCTTTTGTTCTCGGTATGTCTGGACCTAAGTTTGCTGTCCCTCCGTTGTGTTAGTCGACCCCAGCCTCATATTTCCAGGAACCATGATTTCCATAACTGCTCCGCATGAACGGCATTGACACTTGCATAGTATATTGCTGACACTTCGGTTTCCTAGAAATGTGGAAGTTGTGAGCCAACATTTTTTCCTGGTTCGTCTCTTGTACAATATCTGTATTTTGCCTCCTCGTTTTGCCAGTGATTTAGCTGTCCTTATGTAACATTTCAGTTTGAAAGCTTTGGTAGTTTTATGCTATCATGTTTTTGAACTGGTGAAAAGATATGAATATGCCAATTTTAGAATATTTAAGTTCAATTTTAAATCATTACTTTTTTTTGTTTGTTCGCATATCCTTTACAGGACATCGCTGGCCAACATCAGCATCTTTCAGCTGATTGTTGATTTCTTGGCAAGATTACGTTCAGTAGTTTGCCATTGTTTCTGAGCGACCGGCTCACATACCCCGTAAGTTATCGACGCGGAGAGAACCGTTACCAATTCTCGTGCACGTTACTCACGAGAGTATACGGGGTTACGGAGAAAGTTGTGTAACGTCCAGACCAGGGAGACCGGCAAATCAGTACTACTGACAACTAATTTGTTGGACAATTTATCGGCTCTGGGACAATTTACTGGTTCTAATTAATTTGTTAGGCGATTCATTTGTTAGTTTGAATAACAAAGGTACAAACGATAGAATGCACGATTTATTGCCTGACATGTTTCGCTGAATCTCGCCAGGTACATACTGCAGAAATCACACAATATATAGTTCTTTGTTAGATGATTAAATTTGTTAGACAATTAATGTGTTACACGATTTATCTGTTTTAAAAAAAAAATAATATTATCTGTTTTTATAATACCAAATTAGTGCACAAAAGAATTCAGGAACTTACTAATAAAAGAACAAGTACATCAGACTATGTGAAAAACCGTATGATGATAACAGAGATGAACAGTATGATATTCGATTTAATAATGAAGGACCACCAATTTTGAAGATGCAGGTTCGAAATGATCTTAAACATATGAAAGCTGGCAAGGCCCCCGGTTCAGATAACATCACAACAGAAGTGATTAAAGCTGGAATCAGCATTGGAGGACGAAACATCAATAACATTAGACATGCAAATGATACAGTATTGATGGCAGACGATGAACAGGATCTGCAACAATTAGTAGACGCGGTTGTTGCACACAGAGAACAACTGGGATTAGAATTAAATTGTAAATTTACAATGAAATACCACAATGCAATATACAAGTAAATGGGAATATTCTTCAACAAGTAAATCGGTACAATTATCTGTCATAACATCTGATGGGAGATGCCTTGTAGAGATTAGAACAACAATCGCCATGGCGAAAGTAGCCTTTAGCAAGATGAAAAACATACTGACCAATAAAAAGATGTCAATTGAAACGAGAAAAAGAGTGTTGAGGTGCTACATAGAGCCTATTCTTTTGTATGGATGTGAAACTTGGACAATGAGCAGTCAAGCTGAAAAAACATCTGATGGCTACAGAAATGTGGTTTCTGAGGAAAATGCAAAGAGTACCATGGACAGACAGAAAAGCCAATGACCAAGTGTAACAAGCTACGTGGAGGGTCCCAAATAGCCCTGTCACAATATTTCAAAATTGTTCTCTTTATAGCCCTGGCTGGGATAGGTCTTTACCTGCCAACTCTCCTCCGTTTTCCCCGGACTCACTGTCACTCTTTCTTTCGACCTAGGGACCTATTTCCTGTCGTGTTCCTCTGGCTGATCCATATATATAACACAGTGCTCGTTGGAATAAGCTAAAACTTGATTTATTAAATCAATACAGGACAGCACAGAAAAACACCAAGGTAGGTAACACAGAAAGTTCTAAACAGACACCACACAGATAAGTTCAGGCACATAGCCTCAAGTAGCCATAGTCACAGACCCAGCTTCAAATACTGTCCGATCTGTCCATATACATCTCACCCTGTGTGCTGGAAGCTCCTTCCTCCCCGGTACTTGGGTGTAAGTTCCACAGGCTTCTGTAGAATCAAATCCACTGGTTGTTGAGGAATTGTTCATGGACTTAACATATATAGGCGTCTTTCAATGTCCGGAACAAAATGGGTATGCCTGATAATCATGCGTAGACTCAACTTTGAATTTGACTGCTCTCGGGCCTATGTCAATGAAAGGACCCGAGATGCACCATTACTGCAAATTGTCATTGTTTCTTAGTATGCAGGATAATCATGCGTAGTCTCAACCAGAATTTAACTGTTCTCGGGCCTATGTCATTTCCTCAAGATATGCCCTTGCCTCTCTCTCAGAGTTAGGCACACCATGTGTGATATGGCTAATACATTGACCTGGCTTCATCAGACGTATTTGGCTCTAGCACAGAAGCTGTGTGGATACTGTCCGATTTGGTCACGTCCAACAAAAGAGGACCCTGGAGATGACAAACAATATTGAGCGACTGGGCGGACTCATGCATCACACAATCCTAAAGACCAATAGGGTCTCAGTTAATATATTTGACATATAGGATCTTGACCCAATGCAGTATATATCATACCTGAATGAATGGGCCTGACCTGTCAGGTAGCCCCTGGATTGGCTACGTCCGGGCTTGAGTCGACCTCCAGCTGGGTGATGTCAGGTTGTCCACCCTAGGAACGTTTTGTCTACAAGACACACATTCCACACTCATACCAAGCCTTTATTATTATTGGGCACATTCATTTCCATGCTTTCCTCTCACTTGCAAACCATGCCTTTCTCGCAACCAAGATCTTGTGGTGTGGTGTGCCCAGCAATCGGTGTGTTTCTCCCCCCTAAGTGGGGTTATATGGCACACCGTGTATTTCCCCATTCAAAGAAGATACTACCCCTCCCGGCCGCCGCTCTCGACTGAGCTGTCGCCCCAATGTACCGGCATTGCCCTGCACAAGCCATAGTGTAGATAAGTTCAGGTTCTCTCAGTAAGATAGAGGAGTCCATTATCCTCCCGACATCATCCTATCAAGTGACAGACGAAAGAGATAGTCCTGTGGCTAGCATCCCCTGGCTCAAGAAGATAGATTATAGATTGGTGGACCCCATCCCCGTAGCTATCTAATGTGCCTATATTTAAAAGAGAGATGCTACTAAGTAACGGTAAGCCGTAGGAATCAAGATATCACTCGTCTATCAGCTGCCAAGAACAAGCGATATCATTTGGTAACACTTATTCTTCAGATGTGTTCCCTTGTCATGCCAAGATCAAGACGCGTAGCCAGATCGGCTAACGGTCACCCCCTCCCAACATGGCAAGACTGCTGTTTTGCTATATCCTCTCAGTCGTTAAGACAATAGATATTTATAGGCCAAGCTTTGCCTGGACCAACGAAAACCCAAATTTACCTTTACACCACTTCAGTAGTATGTTGCATCTCTGTCGTAATCTTTAACTCACTGGACAGGCTGCAACTATCAAACGGTAGGTGTTGGCACGGCCATCAATTGACCAGCCGCTGCACCAGTGCACATTTGACGCAAGGCGCTCCTTCGGGACTACCCGAAAGGAAAGACAAATATATACTCGCTCCATGTAAAGATTGTGGTATGAAGATAACCCAAAGAACCATCTTTCATGGAGAATTGAGCGAACAAGAGAACTGAGAGCTTCCGAAAGCCGTTTCCCCCTGTTTACCAAGAATAAAAGAATGCATAAGGACATGGGCCACTGGCGTTTCGCTACACCAAGTATTACAGGAGACAAATGAAAATCGTAAACTGATTAGAGAAATTAGACGTAGAGAGTCAAAATATTTTGGACATGTTATGAGAAGAAATGGATTGGAGAACTTAGTGACAACTGGCAAGATCGAAAGGAACAGACCAAGGGGAAGACCGAGAAGTGAAATGGCGAGTCATGACCGCCCACGCTTTCCGGCATGGCACCTGATTAATTGATTTATCTGTTACACGATTTATTTATTACACCATTTTTCTGTGTTGGTTATTCGATTAATTTGTTGCACGATTTATCTGTTAGACGAATTGTATTCTTGTTAAATGATTTGTTTGTTAGATGATTTATTGACTAGACAATTTATATGCTAAACAATTAATCTGTTAGACAATTTATTTGTTAATCAATTTATTAGTTTAACAATTTATATGATAGACAATTCATCTGTTACAAAACTGGTTTGCTTAAAAAGACGATGTATCTGTTCGACAGATTATTTGTTACGCAATTATTATGTTGGGCAATTCATGTGTTGGACAATTATTTATTAGATGATATTTTTATTTGACGATTGATTAGTTAAACGATATATTTGTCAGTCAATTTACATGTTCCCTTACATAACTGTTAGGCGATTTATATGTCCCCTTAAATATTTGTTAGGCGATTTATATGTTCTCTTAAATATGTGTTAGGTGAGTATATGTTCCCTTAAACTATTTATTAGGTGATTAATTTCTTGAAGGTTTATTTGCCTGGTCGGGGTATGTGACATAGGTGCAGTGAACACAGTTTCGGAATCTCGAAAGACCGGGTTCGAAGTATGCCGCGGACGATTTGCGAGCAGGTCGCTTTGCGTTGATTTTCATAATAGTATGACAGTCAGCCATTCTGAAAGCTATAGCAAGCTACCCACCGAAAAACTGCCTAGAAAATCACCAACAGTCAATGAATGCTGGAGTAGATTGCGACGTCCTGTAAAGAACATACAGCCAACTTAAAACAAAATAATAACTGAACGCAGCGAGTTGTATTTGCTCCTGCAATAATTGATGCACTCTGTGGACCAAATGGATTCTGCCGTTACACAGCTAGAAACAGACAGTGGGACTACCGCTGTGGCATGGTCATCTTTCTCCTCCTCCTCCTCCTCCCCCTCCCCATTCTTCTTCTTCTTCTTCTTCTTCTTCTTCTTCTTCTCCAGCTTTAGAAGAAGAAGAACGTCAGCATCAGAAGAAAAAGAAGAAGAAGAAGAGCAGCAGCACCATCAGCAGCAGAGGCAGAAGTAGAAGAGCAACAGCAACAGAAGAAGAACTACAGCAGCAGCAGAACAACAGCAGTCGAAGAAGAGCAGCAGCAGCTTCAGCAGCAGGAAAAGAAAATCAGCAGCAGACATGAAGAAGAAGAAGAAGAAGAAGAAGAAGAAGAAGAAGAAGAAGAAGAAGAAGAAGAAGAAGAAGAAGAAGAAGAAGAAGAAGAAGAAGAAGAAGAAGAAGAAGAAGAGCAGCAGCAGCTTCAGCAGCAGGAAAAGAAAATCAGCAGCAGACATGAAGAAGAAGAAGAAGAAGAAGAAGAAGAAGAAGAAGAAGAAGAAGAAGAAGAAGAAGAAGAAGAAGAAGAAGAAGAAGAAGAAGAAGAAGAAGAGCAGCAGCAGCTTCAGCAGCAGGAAAAGAAAATCAGCAGCAGACATGAAGAAGAAGAAGAAGAAGAAGAAGAAGAAGAAGAAGAAGAAGAAGAAGAAGAAGAAGAAGAAGAAGAAGAAGAAGAAGAAGAAGAAGAAGAAGAAGTAGAAGAAGAAGAAGAAGAAGAAGAAGAAGAAGAAGAAGAAGAAGAAGAAGAAGAAGAAGAAGAAGAAGAAGAAGAAGAAGAAGAAGTAGAAGAAGAAGAAGAGCAGCAGCAGAAGATGAGAAAGAAATGTCTGGGATTTAAAGAATTAACAACTCATCCCCTCCTTCGTTACGCCGCTCTCTTTGTCCGCATTTCGTTTGGCCAGTGTTTGTATCTAACCATCTCTATATTTTTTAATCAGTGTTGTTCCCCCCCCCCCTCCTCCTCACCTACTACGGTAATCCCATACTCAACTCCCACTACTCGTCGCCTACCAAACACCCCCACCCCTATCAACTCAATCGGAGAGAGCTTTTCAGGTCACAGCCCGCTTTGACCCGAAGGCAACGAAAATAACCTTGACCAATCCTTTTTTGCAAGCGTGCGTGTCGCATACACATACTCACACACACGCTCACACTCTCTCGCGCAGACCCTTTTCATGCTGACAAACCCACCCACACTGCCTGACCAGGCCATCACCAGCCTTTAAACCGAGCCGACGTGGCCAGACTGAACCATAGAATAGGAAACATTTGACGAGTTCTGCTGTACTCCAGAGATACCGTATATTTTACAGACGACTTCTGTTATGAACAAACTTACTGTTACAGACCAGCTGTCGACAATCATAATACAATCTTGTCATACTTAACGCACTGCAGCAGAAACCTGTTAAGCAGTCTATTTGCACTTGTGCAACACTTGAATCTAATGGTTTATAAGGGGTCACGGGGTTAGACTGGACCATTGCATGTTAATATTCGTATATATCTAGTTTTGGCAACTTTAACCTAACGGTTCAGGTTAACTATTTAGCTCTGCACAAGGTTCTATCGCCTATGTCCTGTGTCACCCGATGACGGACTTCTGTTAGCGGCGCGCGCGCGTGTATTATTTCCTTAAGTCGCCGTAAGAAAGTAGTTTACTGCTAGTTCGTGTATTGCGGATTCAAACGTTGTGTTTACTTAATTTGAATTTGTGACAGAATGACTTGCGAAAGCGGATAAAACGGACATGCCTACCCATTTCGGCAAGCGGATTACAAACTTGTATTCCAGTGATTTGTATTCTTTTCCAAGTGTGTCGGGTTTTCCTACATGAACTGGCAGAGATGTGTCTCGTGCTGATGACGTAACAGGTAAACAAAGTCACGTGTTGCTTATGTACTTACGGCAGGTTATGTAATATTTAACCCATTCACAGCGCAGTTCTTTCTGGTCGTAGGTGAAATTAAGCTTAGAGCTGGCAAATTTTATTAAAGAAGGTAGAGGTAAAGCTAGACCCAGTTTAGATGTGTGGGTGCGAAGTGTTTGATCTTCACAATTTCACATATTCTAGGTCGCGGCTTAAAGAGTTGCGTAGCCAGTCATCTTCCCGATTCCCAGAGCTTTCTGAAAACGATCCGATATCAAATAATAATACTGTAATAAAAATAATAATAATAATAATAATAATAATAATTGGATACAGACAGTCAAGATTGTGTTCATGTTATAATGGGAAATACACTTGAATACTTTGTCAGAACTGGCGAACTTGCTGGCAAAAGAGCGAGAGGGTGACACCGAGCTAAATACTAAGATAAGTTTGCCACATGGCATAATCGGAACAAGTACATAGACTTGACTTGAGACTAGTGAGCATGTAAGATGGCCAATTATGATCGGCCAGCATTATCGGCATGGCACATAATGATGATAATGATCCTTGTTATGAGACAGGATCGACAGAGGAGTCGAACTGTCTGGGATAACAGTCATCGGATCTCCTAGAATTTAATTGGAGGTCAGCATGGCTGAATGGATAACAGCACTTACTCTTAAACTTCTAGTGTGCTCATGTTGAGATAGCGGGTTCAACCCCTACACGGGTCAGTTGGACTAACGTGTGACTTCTCCTCTTTGGCTTGGGGGCGTACATTACAAATACCTCATAAGTATGCATGGGTATTAATTTTGATGGTATTATATTATACATTCTTAGTATTACTGTTGATGGTATAGTCTGTCCAAAAATGAATGCCTTAATTCACGATCATTTATTTTGAAAACTGTCTGTTGAATCGTTAAGAAATCTTTCCTGCCGTCTTATATTTACCCCCACCCAAGAAATATGTCTTTTATAGGCCCTAAAGCAACTTAAATCATGGAAAGCGGCGACATTTCTTTGATGTTTTTGGTGAAGAAAATAGTGATTTCTCGCTAACAAACTTGTTTTACAGTAATTCCCCGTTCAACTACGCGAGGCTCTTGCCATAAGGCCAATCCCATGTCCCACGTGAAAATTAACTATTCAACGCTAATGTTTCCATGTGAAGACGTAATATATTTAATAGGGCTGTACCGGATTCAAATTTTTGAAATCCGGCCGGAGCCGGATTTGGCCGGATTTATGAAGTGAGATCCGGCCGGAGCCGGAGCCGGAGCCGGATTTACAAATAAAAAAATAAAAATAAAATAACATACTACATCACTTGACTTAGGTGAGTGGAGTCACTCGACTGTTCATTACTGCAGTTCATTACTATAGACATGACAATGATGACATATAATCATATTAAATCATTTAAATGTAAAATAATTACATTCACAGTAGAATAAGTAATTAAGTAATATTAAGTTCCATAAGTTCAAGATGAAACATAATACATAAGCACATAATGCTAATTTAGTAATTTTAATTGTTAGTTTTCAGTTTCAGTTTTTAGTTTTCACATTGTTTTCAGTTGGCAAATTATCAGCTCAGTTACAACTCACAACAGTACACTGAACAGATTGAATTTATTGAAATACATTCATTTAGTAATTTCACTATTTCAGTCAGTCTTCATTATGGCTGTGAAGTTGAACTCTCAGAGTCAAGAAGAGACGAGTTGTATTTCAGGAAAATCAACGTCTCCGCATTTTCTGGTAAAAGGCTACTATGGTGGTCAGTGATAATGTCTCCTGCAGTACTGAACAGCCTTTCCGATGGCACACTTGTAGGTGGTGGTGCAAGAAATACCTGCGCCAGTCTAGCCATGCTTGGAAATCTTTGCTTATTGGCATGCCACCATGAAACTGGATCTGACTGTCGAGTTTGAAGTGGCTCTGACAGGTACTGTGTCACCTCAGTGTTAATGCTGTTGCCTTCGGAACTTGCAGAACGATCTGCGGTGGGATTTTCCTCGACAATTGTGTCAAAACAGCTCCATAGGCTGGACTCGTACTGTGTGCCAGGCTCACAGAAGTCAAAACACTAGTACTACTACTACTACTAATAGTAGCTGATGGATCCTGTGGACTGACTGTGTTTGCTGAATCAATAATGGAGTTAGCTGCTAACAGCAGATGGGCTCGTGCATCACTTCTACCACGTTCGGAGAAGAAGCACAGCTTGAATCGAGGATCCAGTAGTGTGGCACAGGTGTAAATACTGTTGGATTCAATGTCCGCAAATCTGCTGCTAACAGCTTCAAGCAGGGCTGCTTTCATAGTTTTGATCCCAGCATCACTACCTTCTTTCTAGAGGAAAGCCATGAGTGTTTTCACTAATGGGATCACAACTGATATTGATGCCTGAGCTGCACTTATTTCACGTGTGATTTCTTCAAATGGTGCCAAAGTAGCTACCACATTCTCCGTGACTGCCCACTGTTGTGCCGTTAGCCCAGTTACCGAATCAATTTCAAAATTTTCAACACAGTACAGGCTGATGCTGCGCCGTTGTTCTAACAGACGTCGTAACATATAGAACGTTGAGTTCCATCGTGTTGTCACGTCCTGGATAAGCTGATGTTGTGGTAGGTTTAATTCATTTTGAAGTTCATGCAAACGACTGGTTGCTGAAGAAGAGTGTTTGAAATGTCCTACCAATTTTCTTCCAGTACTGATGATGCCAGCAACATACTTTTGACTCAAAAGACCATCACGCACACACAGCTGCAGTGTGTGTGCAAAACATCCAACACTTGAATAGCTGCCATCACGAAAGCATTTGGCAATGTTGAATGCATTGTCTCTCACAACAACATGGCACTTCTCACGTGCAATTGACCACTCATCCAGCATCATTTCAAAATGTGCAAGCAAGTTTGTGGCCGTGTGATGTTCATCACATGCAGTACAATGGAAGACTACACTGCGGAGAACGAAGGAGTCTGTTAACCAATGGCCAGTGAGGCCCATAAATGACTGAGTGGTGTGTTCAGCTGTCCACGTATCTGTTGTGAATTATATGTAATCAGTGTCAGATATCATTGCTGCAATTTTTACCTTCAGACGTTTACACATGTCAGGAATGATATGTTCAGCAAAGTACTTTCTTGAAGGCAATTCATACCTTTTTTCCATTGTATGCATCAACTCTCTGAAACCTGGTCATTCCACTACTTGAAAAGGCTCCATATCTATGGCTATCATTCGGGCTACGGCAGCATGAATGCATTTAGCATTGGGACTGTTGATGTCCCAAATTTTGGCCCGGTCCCATGCCTGCACAATTGACTGCTGGGTACTGCTGCTTGCTTTGTGCAAACACGGTCCCAGATTCATCATAGATGTGGTCGCCAATACACTGGCCTTCAGTGATGTTTTCTTTTCCATCATCTCGTCATAGCTTTTCTTGTGCATCGATCGCAAATGGGTCTGCATTGATGATGTTGAGAAGTCTTTGGGGCGATCTGATCGTCCACGCGATAACTGTTTGTCACACAACTTACATATTACCTTCGCTGAATCATCGTCTTTAACCTTGAAGTAATCCCAAACGGCGCTGTATGACTTAGATTTTGATGCCATTTTATTTTATAGGCAAGACCAAAGAAATTTACGAAAATAAATATTCAAGTCCCACAAACTCATGAAATAATGCACCATTAAAATTCAAAATGAGTGTTTTTTTCTTAAAATTCCTATTTACATCAGCGAGAAATAGTAAACCGAAAGTGCTACTGTGCTATTGCCTAAAATTCGACAAGGCCTCATGAAACATGTACAGAAAATTCACGTGACTAGGCAACACAAATCCGGCCTAAATCCGGCAAAACTGGACCGGAGCCGGAGCCGGAGCCGGATTTGTAAAAATGGCCGGATTCCGGATTTGCCGGAGCCGGAGCCGAAATCCGGTACACCCCTAATATTTAATAATGTGCACTTTATCTCTGACCCGTAAATTATATACCGCATATAAACAAACTTTGAAATCTGCTGTACAATCTCCAGTGGGTGGACATAATGATAAGGTTATATGCTAAATCTCACCATTTTCCCTCTGTTGGTTACTGAGATATGGAATTGATATTGGGGCAGACAAAAGTAAACAGACTATATTATCAACTTATCCTGCTATTTCTCAATGTTTACATTAATTTCATATTTGATTCACATTTGTTGTTTTTCTTTTGGCGCTGGCTCGCTTTGAACTCAAGCGAAGTCCATACACGTGCTATACTACTTCTAGTGCACTAGACTGATTTTTGCGTGTGGATTAGCTAGCCCAATTACCAGTGTCCCTCACCATCAGGCGACCACACTCCGACTTCAGAGGTACTTGTAATTTGCGTTCCGAAGTCAAGGACGAAAAGTCAACAGTTTAGTCCAGCTGACCGGTGTAAGGGTTGCAGCCGGCATCTCGGCTTCAGCACACTAGAAGTTTAAAAGTAAGTGTTGTTATCCATTCGGCCATGCTGACATCCACGTTTGTTGTTTGATACCCCGTCTAGAATGTCTACACCAGGGATCGTTGTACCAGGAGTGTGTAGTAATGGGACTGGCTAGCTCAGTGGTTCTCAACCTTTTTTGGCCCGTGCCCCCCTTCACCATATTTTCAAAACGTCACCCCCCCCCCCCCCCCATTTCGTATTTTCTACCTAAAAATTTGGCCCGTGCCCCCCTTCACCATATTTTCAGAACGTCATTCCACCCTTTCGTATTTCCTACCTAAAAATCCCGCCCATGCCCCTACATTGTATACGTAATAATGGAAGCTAAATTTAATAGCACATACTAAAACAAGTCCATATAAAACATGATTTCTGGGTCTACTTACTTTATAAATTGAATTTTAGAAGGGTGAGACGTACAGAACCGTACAGTATGAAGAGAAAAAACAATATTAAGTAATAGGTTCTTGTATTAACGCGATCTTGAAATAATCTTAATTCCTCCCCCTCCCCCCGGAAACCCTAAAAATTCCCCGGAAACCCTAAAAATTCCCCCCCCCCCCCCCCCCAAGGTGGGGGGGGGGAATTCCCCACGGGTTGAGAACCACTGGGCTAGCTCATCCCAGAGAAAACTACAGCTGCAAAATCCAAACAGTCATAAAGGAGTCTACCACGGGTTTGCCTCGAGTTGCTTGAGGGCTTTGCTTTATTGTGAGGTGAAAGGAACAAGAAGGAGAAGAAATGATGGTGATTGGTTGGTAAAAAATTGTTGGATTTTTGTAGCTATAGGATAAGGTAGCTAGCTCTCCCCCCTCCCCCCTTTCCCTATCCTCTGTAGTCGCCACTTGTAAAAGCATGCATGGTATGCTGCAATGTTACTGTTCTTTACTGGCGGACAGGTCAAAGGTCTAAGGACCAGACCATATGAGACACGAACCTGCTGCCGTGTACTGGGTACAGTCGGAAACTAGGGAAATCAAATCCGCAACAAATCAGGCTTGCCGATATCGTAAGAAGTGAACCACAGTGCGTGATAACTCGCTTTTTGACGCTAGTATTGAAACTAGGAAGAAAGACATACCGCAATGTAATATACGGGTAAATTGGAATATTCTGAAACAGGTGAATCGGTACAACCATCTCGGAACAGTCATAACATCTGATGGGAGGTGTCTTGAAGAGATTAGAACCGGAATCGCTATGGCACAGGAAGCCTTTTGCAAGATGGACAACATGCTGACTAATAATAAGATGTAAATTGAAACGAGAAAAAGAGTGTTGCAGTGCTATGTAGAACGTGTACTTTTGAATGGATGTGAAACGTGGACAATGAGCAGACAAGCTGAAAAACATCTAGCGGCAGTGGAAGTGTAGTTTTTGAGGAAAATGCAAAGAATATCTTGGACAGATAGAAAAATCAATGAGCAGGTCCTAAAAGAGGCGAATGAAAACCCTAAACTGATGAGAGAAAGTAAACATAGACAGTCAACATGATTTGGACACATTGTAGGAAGAAATACATTAGAGAACTTGGTGACAACGGGCAAGATCGAGAGGTGGGGGGGGGGGGGGAGAGAACAAGGGGAAGACAGAGAAGTCTAAAAAGTCTAGGCCACGTGGCGTGGTCCAGACAGGAACACGGAGCTGATCCACGACTCTGGTAAGATGGTGAAACATGACCGCCCACGCTTATCGGTATGGCACATGATGATAAGTACAAGGAGGAATAGGTGGCCACGCTTTCCTTCCCGTAGCGAATGGCTTGAGCTTTCATCGAACCCTGGTCCGACCGCGCTCATGCCACTGACCATGTCGCGTGCTAGCCATTACACCACACCGGTCACTGTCATATTTAAATAAATTGGTTTTCTTCCTGTGCATGTAATTGGAGTCTGTTTATAGTGCAATGAATAGCATCTTGCTGTCTTGACAGACGATAGTCTGTAAAATGAAGTTTATAGCTCCCCAAAGCACAAATCCTGGGCTGAATTTAGAGACCATTCAGCATAATCCCTTCCTCGGCCGGCTAGTGTACTCCAGAGGAAAGGTAACAACAATGGGTCTGGAACAAGACAAGCTGTAAGAAGCTGCAGGATAAGCAAAGCAATGCTCAAACTCTCTCTTTGTCCGCCTATCAGAGTTTCCACCTTAGACCAGTTGCCGACCAATGCTTAGGGCCTGGTCTGCCCTGCCATGCCATGACATTTAATCTTAAGATTACATTTCTCGCACTAGGGTAAGGCTTGTACCCTCTCAATTGGGCTCCCCCTTCACATGCCGTTGGCACAATGTAGGGTGTCGGCTTTGGTGAGCGCCGGCCAACATTCGACGCTGACAGAAAGCAGGTAGTACCATCTACTGTCATACGGTAGATCAGTCATATCTGACTAAGTAAGACCAGACCCATTGATAATGAAACATCTAAACAAACGACAAAACCCACGGAGGAATCGTGACCAACCTTGTCCCAACCGCAGCCAGTTCCTATGTGCTGTATTGAACCTCGACCTGGGTACGTCCCAGCATGCCTCTGAGTAGATGTTAAACTCCTTTGCTGGTCTTGCCAACTTCCCTAGTTTCTGAATATGGAGAGGGAATTGACATCTCTGGAACATAGACCGCGTAGAAATTATACTTCAGTACCTGTTAAAGAAAAAAAAAAGTAAAAAAACAAACAAACAAAAAACGTAACGGCCCCTTTACACGTCTATGTAGCTTTGGGCATATAGAACTACACCCATATTTTTTATATAGACCAAACGGCACTAGGTGGCTGATGTGGTCGCTATCATATCACGCCGGCCACCTTTACTTCCCAAGAGATGTCCTGGTAACTATTTTACGCTGGGTCGACTTGGGCGCCCAAGTTAATTTTAAAAATTCGTAACTGCCCAATGCGAATCGAACCCAAGACGACGGGCACGGCAGGCGAGCGTGTAGCATTACGCTACCGCACCTCCCACATCAGTACTGGGTCGGGAGGCATCCCTACAGTCACCTCACTAGGGTAGGTGCATGCCTCTCTCCAGCGTTAGGCTCACTGAACGCCATTGCATGGGGCCCAAACTTAAAGCTCACGGTCTTTGAGAGAATTCACAAGCACCCAACCGACAGCAACCAAATATTTGGCTGTAAGTCAGTAATATCCATGGTGAAGGTATCCTTTTGCAAGATGGAAAACATACTGACCAATTAAAAGATGTCATTTGCAACGAAAACAAGTGTTGAGGTACTACATTGAACCTGTGCTTTTGTATGGATGTGAAGCGTGGACAATGAGCAAACAGGCTGAAAAACATATGATGGCTGTGGAAATGTGGCTTCTGAGGAGAATGTAAAGAATACATGGACAGATAGAAAAACCAATGACCAAGTCCTACAAGAAGCAAATGACAATCGTACACTGATTAGAGAAATTAGACTTGGACAGTCACAATTTTTTGGTCACATTATGAGACAAAATAAATGTAAGAACGTGGTGACAGCTGGCTGGCAAGATCGAGGGGAAGAGAACAAGGGGGAAACAGAGAAGTAAATACCTGGATGGCTTGGCCACGTGGCATGGTAGAATCAAGAACGCTGAGCTGATCCACGACTCTGGTGGTCGAGCGAGATGGCGAAACACGACCGCTCACGCTTATCAGCATGGCACATGATGATGAAGTTAATAATACAAACATGTTCCGGGACATGAACAAAAGTAAAGTTAGCTTTTCAAGTTACGGTCTCTAGTCGCCTTGACTTAGCGTTCAAGTTTATGCTAATGGTGAAGTTTTTTCCTTGAAAATTGAACCCGGATTTTTCCCGGTGACATTTCACTGACAGTGTGTAAATAATATTATGTAAATCCTTGTGTATCGCTAGTTACACAGAAGTAAATATATTTACATACACATGTATGGAAGGCAGCGCTATTTAAACAATTGTAATCATACTTAATTCTGTTTGAAGTGTGTTATTATGCTTTAGATTATTAGTATATATTACTGTCCTGTTACGTCATCTTCTCGAAAATATACGATTGCGTTGTGTAGATCACAGTCGATTGTTAGGTAATGTTTACCTCAAAGAAGATATTTGTAGACGGTAAAGTGACTCGACCAAGCGTAACGGCTCAATGTGTTCGCGTGTTTGTTATTTGACCTGTCATGTCAGATTGTTCATTTAGACGACAGGTATAACTGTTAGTGTTAATGTCATTGTGAGGTTTCTGACTAATAATGTGTGTAATTATAGAATGGAATGTCAGGGACAGAAAGCAGTAATGCTTTTTACGGTAGGTACGTTACTGTCTGTATGTCTGTCAGTCTGTCTGTCTGTCTGTCTGTCTGTCTGTCTGTCTGTCTGTCTGTCTGTCTGTCTGTCTGTCTGTCTGCCTGCCTGCCTGCCTGCCTGCCTGCCTGCCTGTCTGTCTGTCTGCCTGCCTGCCTGCCTGTCTGTCTGTCTGTCTGTCTGTCTGTCTGTCTGTCTGTCTGTCTGTCTGTTCTTCTTCTTCTTCTTCTTCTTCTTCTTCTTCTTCTTCTTCTTCTTCTTCTTCTTCTTCTTCTTCGTCTTCTTCTTCTTCCCCTTTTCTCCCATCGTCTCTACTTCTTTCTCTTCCTGTTCTTCTCCTTCCCCTCATACTCTTCTTTCCCTCCTCTTTACCCCTGTCCTGTCTTCATCTTCTTCTTTCTCCTTCTTCTTCGTCTTCTTTTCCTTCTTCTTCCTTCTCCTCTGTTTCTTCTTCTTTCCGCTCCTTCTCGTCGTCCTCCCCTCCTCCTTCCTTCCTTGTATCTCAGAATAAAGCACCTCTAAGTCATTTCATGCCAAGCTAGTAGGAGTATTCTAATATCTCAAACATGTCATGTGACAATTCAGGAGATATTCCTACATGAAAGGCCGGTAATTCAAAAACCCCATTCGTTTTATGCATGATCAAAGCCAAGCTTTTAGACAATTTAGAGGGCTTGCACAGGATGGCTAACACAGGAATGGCTAACAGTAAATTTGCCACCAGTACACTTGCCATCAGCCGGCTTCGTGGCTTAGAGGTTATGACTTTTCTCCGTAATCTCGTATACTCTCGTCGGTAACGTGATGACGGTTTGAATCAGCAGTGGTTCGAATCGCATCGGTAACTTACGGGGTATGTGAGCCGGCCGCACCGCTCAGAAAGCAATGGCAAACTACTGAGCGTAATCTTGGCAATAAATCAATATACAGCTGAAAGATGCTGGTGTTGACAACGATGTCCTGTAAAGGATATGCAAAAAAACACACAAAAAACCACTTGCCATCAGTACAATTGCCACTAGTACACTTGCCACCAGTACACATGCCACAGTACACTTGCCATCAGTACAATTGCCATCAGTACACTTGCCATCAGTACAATTGCCATCAGTACACTTGCCATCAGTACAATTGCCACTAGTACACTTGCCACCAGTACACATGCCACAGTACACTTGCCATCAGTACACTTGCCATCAGTACAATTGCCATCAGTATTCTTGTCACCAGTACACTTACCACCAGTATATAAAGATGCATTTGCAAATTTTCATATATGAGTGGTGTATGTTTGAAATAGATATTGACGTGGCCGAAAGAATAAAACCACTCGCTTTTAAACTTCCCATGCGATGATGGCAGTATAGGGGGTTTAATCCCTATATCGGCAGCATTAAGTTTGACTTAAATGTTGACTTCTCGTTCAGAAATCAATGGCAAAATCTTCTTCTTTTTTTCCAGTACCCTCCATGGCCCACTGGGACAGTTACTCTCAACCAACCCACCCCAAGCCTCCAATCTTTAGCTATCCCAAGCCTCCAATCCTTAGCTATCCCAAGCCTCCAATCTTTAGCTACCCCAAGCCTCCAATCCTTAGCTATCCCAAGCCTCCAATCTTTAGCTATCCCAAGCCTCCAATCTTTAGCTACCCCAAGCCTCCAATCTTTAGCTACCCCAAGCCTCCAATCTTTAGCTATCCCAAGCCTCCAATCTTTAGCTACCCCAAGCCTCCAATCTTTAGCTACCCCAAGCCTCAAATCTTTAGCTATCCCAAGCCTCCAATCTTTAGCTATCCCAAGCCTCCAATCTTTAGCTACTCCAAGCCTCCAATCCTTAGCTATCCCAAGCCTCTAATCTTTAGCTATCCCAAGCTTCCAATCTTTTGCTACGCCAAGCCTTCAATTTTTAGCTATTCCAAGCCTCCAATTTTTAGCTATCCCAAGCCTCCAATCTTTAGCTACCCCAAGCTTCCAATCTTTAGCTACCCCAAGCCTCCAATCTTTAGCTACCCCAAGTCTCCAATCTTTAGCTACCCCAAGCCTCCAATCTTTAGCTACCCCAATCCTCCAATCTTTAGCTACCCCCAGCCTCCAATCTTTAGCTACCCCCGCCTCCAATCTTTAGCTACCCCAAGCCTCCAATCTGTAGCTACCCCAAGCCTCCAATCTTTAGCTACCCCAAGCCTCCAATCTGTAGCTACCCCAAGCCTCCAATCTTTAGCTACCCCAAGCCTCCAATCTTTAGCTACCCCAAGCCTCCAATCTTTAGCTACCCCAAGCCTCCAATCTTAAGCTACCCCAAGCCTCCAATCTTTAGCTACCCCAAGCCTCCAATCTTTAGCTACCCCAAGCCTCCAATCTTTAGCTACCCCAAGCCTCCAATCTTTAGCTACCCCAAGCATCCAATCTTTAGTTACCCCAAGCCTCCAATCTTTAGCTACCCCAAGCCTCCAATCTTTAGCTACCCCAAGTCTCCAATCTTTAGCTACCCCCCTCTCTCTCTCTCTCTCTCTCTCTCTCTCTCTCTCTTCTTCTTCTTCTTCTTCTTCTTCTTCTTCTTCTTCATCTTCTGCTTCTTCTTCTTCTTCTTCTTCTTCTTCTTCTTCTTCTTCTTCTTCTTCTTCTTCTTCTTCTTCTTCTTCTTCTTCTTCTTTTCTCCATCTCCTTCTTTTCTCCTCCTCCTCCTTTTCTTCTTCTCCTCCTTTTATTCTTCTCCTCCTTTTCTTCTCCTCATCGTTATAGCGATCATCATCATCCTCTTCTTGTTCAGGTGGCTGGTCTTGTGTAACCATCAGCGATCACGACCCTCCAGTCATCTCTGCCCTCAGATATCCTGATGAAGTTGATGTTGCTCATTTTGTTATCCCTTGTCCGGCTTGTTTCAGCTGTCCACACACAAGGCACTCATACCATTGTATGAAAATCATCGCAAGGCGGTCTGCTTCTAAATCGCCCGTAGCTGTGTTTCGAACGCGGAATGCAGAATTAAGAACTGCGTTCGTGGCCCCTTCGCCACAGCGTCGGTTTTCTGCAGATCTGCTAGCCCTAAATTCTTCAGGTGGCTTAGTGGTTAGTACGCTCTCCTGTCCGGACAATGACCCTGGTTCAGTCCTTAGTATAGACATCATTTTTTTTTTTTGGGGGGGGGGGGGGGGTAAATTTTACCTACCAACACTGCTTAAGGGTGCCAGCATAATGGGTACCAAACAGTAGTTAGAATGTTCTGGTAATTGCCTGTAAAGGGATTGCTTCGAGTAGGAGCACTGGCTACTCGATCTCATATGTTGTCCTAGAACACGTGAAGGACACACCGGACGCTGATGCATATGCTGGGGGGAAGATCTGAGCACCTATGGACATGTCCGGAGTGCAATGAAGATACCCCAACTGATAACTGATAACGCGAAGGCTAAAACTTTACTCCCCAAAGTTAGCATCTGCTAGCTAAGTGTCTACTGTAGCTTTACACCCTCCCGGGGACAGTTGAAGGCAAACGGAGAAGAGGAAACCAAAGAAAGTAATGGAGTGATAACTGTCAAAGAATGTCCTCGTTATTCCAGCTCTTATCCTTATTACGAGAATGGACAACAGGGGCCTCTTAAGCGTTGATGTCGCCACTACGGCGCCTCCTACCTCCCACAGTTGGGGTACAGGTTTGTCTAATCTGATGCATGTGCACAAGGGGTGTGGCCTAGTGGGGAAGTGGGCGGTAGCTTGAACCAATTTGTAAGCCACTGAATCGAATTGTCTTGATTTAAATTTGAATCCCCAAAAAATAACAATAAGAGTTAAGTCCCTTGTTTTAGGGATCTTCCAAGCTTAGGGGCCTAACTATTTCACATATGACAATGACATCAAATATTTATAAGATTATGACTCCAGTTACATTCCTACCTATCTGTTCCTAACCTAGTCGAAGCTACGCCAAGTTATCCTTGGTCAGTAGATACAGTACTGACCTTTAAAGACAAGACGACAGTTCGTATTTAGTCTTATTATTTACCTATAGGTTGGGAAATATGTTTGCTATCAAGTTAAATAATACTATACTACAGATTGTGGCCTGACTATTTTATTGCTTACATTCGCATAGTTGTTGGTATTATCACTATTATCAAATGTATTTTGTGCTTTCCGCTGTCAGCAGAGAGGTACGTATTCTTCTTTAACTGTCACATTATGTATAATTCATTCATCATCATCATCATCATCATCATCATCATCATCATAGTCGTCGTCGTCATCATCTTCCTCTTATGCCGTCACGCTTAGTGGCGAGGAACAACTGGTCTTCGAGCGCCCGATGAGTGGCACAGAGAGGTGTCATTCCGTGTGATTGTACATACAATGCTGTGATGTTAGTCCATTTTCTTCTCAGGCGTCCTCTTGCTGTGGTAGCAGATGTACTGTCAAGTAGGGCCAGTGCTGGCAGTTGATGGTGTTGCATTATAAGTATTTATTAAATTATGCTTGCCGTTTCTACATTTGGGAATCGCTGTAGCGCAGAAGCTAGCATGCAAGCTGTGGACCCAGAGTTCATGTGTTCGAATCTCTGAATTAAAGTTTTAAAAAAAAACTTTGATTGCATATCCTTTACAGGACGTCAACCCAGCATTGTTTGGCTGTTCATGATTTATTGGCAAGTTTACGTTCAGTAGTTTGCCATTGCTTTCTGAACGACCGGCACACATACCATTTTCATAAAAAAACCAACGCAATGCGGTCTGTTGCCAAATAGCACGCAGCTGTGTTTCGACAGCGGGCATGCGGGATTACGAACTGCGTCCAAAACACCTTCGCCACGGAGCAGGTTATCTATCGAGTTTGTTTGTTTGTTTTTATTTCTTTGCGTATCCCTTACAGGACGTTGCAGTCAACACCAGCATTTTCCAGTTGCTATTGATGTACTAGGCAAGTTTTACGTTCAGTAGTTTGGCATTGTTTCTGAACGACCGGCTCCCATACTAGTACGTTACAACGCAACGCGACACGGTCTGCTGCACAAATCGGTCGCAGCTGAGCTTCGAACGCCTGGTACCCGGCTCACGAACCGCGTTCGCAAGCCACGGAGCAGGTTATCTATCGAGTTAGGGTTTTAAAATGAACCTGGGCCTCCAGGTGGACCCAGCTTACAATGGTTCTCATAAAATGTCACGGGAAGTCAGTATTTCAGTGTCCGAGACATGATTCCTTATATGAGTGATGGGGAATTCCCCCCCCCCCCCAGGGGGAAATTTAGAGTGTCCAGGGAGGGGGGAATTAAGTAGACCCGCAAACCACGTTTTATGTAGACATCTAGACTTGTTCTAGTATGTGTTGTTAAATTTAGATTTCATTTTTACGTATATTGTGTAAGGGTGGAAAAGGGGGGGAGGGGGGAATTTATAGGGAGGAAATAAAATACAAATAGGCATGGGCCAAAACAAAGGTTGAAAACCACTGGTGTAGATTGTAAGTATATTTTTTCTCCATCTTGACCTACAAGTATTTATTTTCTGTAACAATTAAGTTCAAAGGCCACGATATTTTTCTTTAGTGATTGCAAAATTACCCATGACCTTCATAGGCAGTCTGCCACATGCACGAGCTGTTTTTATGTATTCCTTCATAGACTAGGGAATCCTGTGGTATTATTTTATCAAATTATATAATCACGTGATCTCGTTACGCAATCGTTCGTTTATTTTCGTCAGGTCTTAATATGACTGAGCTACCGTATGACAGTAAGCCAGTGGTTCTCAACCGGTAGGGAATTCCCCCCCCCCCCCCAATTAAGATTATTTCAAGATCGCATTAATACAAGAACCAGTTACTTGATATTGTTTTTCCCTCTAAATTTTACGGTCTGTACTTCTCGCCCTAATGAAATTCGTTTCATAACGTAAGTAGACTCGCAAATCACGTTTTATGTAGATTTCTAGACTTATTCTAGTATGTGTTATTAAATTTAGCTTCCATTTTTATGTATACTGTATAAGGGTGTGTGTGTGTGTGTGTGGGGGGGGGGGTGATTTATAGGGAGGAAATTCAAAAGGGGAGGGGAATGACGTTCTGAACATATGGTAAAGGGGGGCATGGGCCAAAAAAGGTTGAGAACCACTGCAGTAGAAGGCACTACCTGCTTTCTGTTAGCACGAATTGTTGGCGACGCTTACTAAACCCGACACCCGACATTGTGCCAATGGCCAGTAGCAGCAGCAGCAGCAGCAGCAGCAGCAGCAGCAGGAAGAGGAGTAATAACAGTGGGCTGAGGAGTGTTCACTTTATATAAATCTGCTACCTCTGAAGTCAGAGTGGGTTCGTCTGATGGCGAGGGGGACAGTTAATAGGAAAGCTTATCCACACGCACAAATCAGTCCAGCACTATTAAAAGTAGTGTGGATGGACTACGCTTGAGTTCGAAGTGAGCAAGCGCAATATATATATATATATATATATATATATATATATATATATATATATATATATATATATATATATATATATATATATATATATATATGTGTGTGTGTGTGTGTGTGTAAATATAAATATAAATCTGCGCGCTGATTTTTTTTTTAAAAGTTGCATATCCTTTACAGGACGTTGCAGTCAACACCAGCATTTTACTGCCGTTGTTGATGTCTTGGCAAGGCTTTACGTTCAGTAGTTTGCCATTGCTTTCCGAACGAGCGGCTCCCATACCAACACGTTAAAACCAGCGCTACATGGTCTGCTGCTAAATCGGTCGCCGCTGTGTTTCGAATGTGGGTAAACGGCATCATGATTCGCGTCCGCAACGTCGTCGTCACGGAGTCCGGCGCGCTGTTTACGTATTCCCTAATCCTTGTGTGGAAATCTGTTCTCTTGTTAGTAAAGTTTCCTGTTACACGCACTAGGTTCATATGTCATATGGTGCCGAGCTTATAATTGTTCATAGATCAGTCGGTACTCGGTGGGTGATGTGTTCAGTATCACACCGGCCGACCTTTCTTCCCAAGATATTTCTTGGTACCTGTTTTAGAGAAGAAATAAATTGGAGAACTTGGTGACAACTGGCAAGATCGAGGGGAAGAGAACAAGGAGAAGACAGAGAAGTACATACCTGGATGGCTTGGCCACGTGATATGGTCCAGACAAGAACACTGAGCTGATCCACGATTCTGGTGATTGAGTGAGATGGCGAGACATTACCGCCTACGCGTATCGGCATGGATTGTGATGATGATTGTAGACTAGGTCGAACCCGGGAGTCCAGGTTAATTTAGAAAATCCGAATCTGCACCGATGCGGATCGAACCCTTGTCCAGTGGGTTGGCAAGCGAGTGTCGAGGCACTGTGCTACCGCGGCTGCCTGGTTCTCATGTTATGTGCTCATTAATCCTACGTTCTCTGTTCTCCAAAAACACCACATCCTGCTGTTCCTGACTACCAGACAACTCAGTCTGCATTTACTGGTGACGTCGTAAATCACACAATTGTGTAACTTTTGCTGTTTCATGTCACTGCTGGGGACGCAGAGGTGTTTCCAAGGCACCAGGGCTGGGTTCTATACTGGCCAAGACCTATTGACGCGTCCTCGCCGAGTGTCCTGGGCAACAGGTCCCTTCGGGGTCCTGGCTGAAGTCAATAGGATCGCCGATTCCTCCGAAGTCGGAGAGTGTCTGCCTGTACGGCGAGGAACCACCAGTCTGCACACCAATAAGCCAGACATGGGACAACGGATACTCACGCAAACCTCAGGTCCTGTATGACATCACACTGATGTTGGACAACAGGATGTTTTCATCCGACATACAGGACTTCACGCTGGAGATCACAGCCAGGGAACACAAGCAAGCAAGCATGTCACTGCTGTTTTAAAATAATACATACACAGGTTTTGATGGAGTCAAAATAATAAACACACGGGTTTGATGGAGTTAAAATAATAAATATATGTGTTTGGTGGTGTTAAAATAATAAATACGTGGGTTTGATAAATTTAAATAATAAATACATCGGTCCGATTAAGTTAAAATAACAGGACAAAAGAAGATTGAATAAATAGTGTATGGGACAGTTAAAGTTGTCTGCATGTCCTTTACAGGACATCGTAATAAACTGCAACATTTATTGATTGTTTATGATTTCCAAGGCAGTTTTTACGTTTAGTAGTTTGCCATTGTTTTCTGAATGACCGACGCTTCACATAATCGAAATCAGCGCAAAGCGGTCTACTTCCAGATCGCCCGTAAGTGATTTCGAAACTTCGACTCCGTATGTCGGTGAAATGTAAAGCTTGTTCACTACCCCTACACGACAGCACCGACAGGTATATTGCTTTGTCATTGATGTCCTGTTTTGTAGCGACTGTCTCAGAAATACGATAACACATCGCAGCCCAGTCGTGATAAAACACGGCCCCCGCCCTTCATGACTCTACAAGCATCTATTATTTGAGTCTTGTGTTGCCAGTACATTGCTGTGGCTATTTTTGATCTTATATACTTCCTTATATACAGTATATCAGAGAAGGTCCACCAGAGAGACGAATGGAGACGGATTGTATCTGCAGCAAAGAACCTCAATGGCTGGGAACGCTGAAGAAGAAGAAGATATACTTCCTTATGCCAGAAGGAGAAACCCAAAATGTGATATGGAACCTGATCTACTGTATGTCAATGAATCATGAAATGTCAACAATGAAATTAGAAATTCAAAACCCTGTACTGCCTTAGTGAATTTACATACAGAAGCCACAAACATGATGTTGTAAGGTTTACTGCCTGGCATATTTGGCTGCATTTCGTCAAGTGCACGCTTTCAGAGTTATATATCATATTAAATGGATAAATTAATAATCGTTAGTCGTGGTTCCAATTTCACGGCAAAGGGTTACCCTATCATGCTCCATTTCTGTGCCAGTGAATATCACACAAAATGCTCCTCGCTGCCCCATGTGAAAAATGGAACAGACAGGAGTCTCGACAAACCAACAGCCCGCACGGGTATACTATGCATACTGCCGCTGCCAGTATGCCAACACAACAAATACAGTTCATCGTCGATGGAAACGGCAGTCACTAGAAAATCAGCAGCCACACATTACTGCATGTGGCAAACCTAGTCCAGCGCCATTTTCCCGAACATGCAGTTCAGGTCCCAAGCAACCGCAGACAAATGTAACAGGACTACTCACAGGTATAGTTGAATATAGTTCAAATTTTTTTTGTTTTTTTGTTTTGGCACATCCTTTACAGGACATCGCTGTCAACAGCAGCATCTTTCAGCTGTCTGTTGATTTCTTGGCAAGATTACGCTCAGTAGTTTGCCATTGCTTTCTGAGCGGCCGGCTCAGTTATCCCGCAAGTCACCAGCGGGGGTCGAACCGCTCCCAGTTCTCTCCCGCTACGAGATTCTGCGTGATAAACGGGATTACGGAGAAAGTGTTGTAACCTCTCAGCCAGAGAGACCGGCAGTTCAAATATAGAACATCTATTATCCCCACGGTAATTTCAAATTTAACAAGAACTCTTTCTGTGTGCAATTTCCAGCAGGTTTTATGCAAAACGTGGGGATGACACAAAGCAGATAATGCCGTTTACTGTCTTTCGGCGAGGGCGAGTGACCGAGTGGCTACAATGCCAGGTTATCCTTTGGGTAACCTGTGGTAGAATCCTTGGTAAGGTGATGGATGTTTTTTTTTGGGGTGGGAGGGGGGTGGGGGGGGGGGGGGGGGAGGGAGAAAACTCTAACTTGCACAGTTCGCGGCGACTGCACAATCCAGAAGGCCTTAATTCAACAAGACACCCCTCCCCCCTTTTTTCCCCCTACCCGTCCTACACCGCAAGGTGCTATAGGCAGTAGATGAGTATCATACAGTAGCTCAGTCATATTGACTAAGATCTGAATAGCGCTCGGGATGTATTAATTGTATAATAAGTAGGCCACAGTTTGGTACCCCCAGCATCATACTGTAAAAGCTACGCATACTGCTAGATCGCTCACTATCGTGTCTGGATATCTCCCACTGTGAGAGCACGCGGATGTCAATCCTGGACCATTTCGTAATTACTACAGAGGACAATTGAGGCTTGTGAACTTCAATGTTACAGAAAAATTCTTAGTTCTGGGAACTGGCAAAATCTTCAAAGTGTTTCCGGGGGATGGAAAATAAAAATAAAGTGGGGGGGGGGGGGGGGGGGGGGGTGTGTGTGTGTGTGAAGGACGTGATAAGAGGGTCGTTGTGGAAATGACCTACTACATCATCATTTTCCTCTGCCACTTGATGGAGCCGTTCATGTCTTTCCACAAATCTCAGTCCTTGATGTTCTGGATAAATTCCGCAGATAATATTCCTCCATACCTCGGTCTCAGTCCTTGAAGTTCTAGATAAATTCCGCAGATAATATTCCTCCATACCTCGGTCTCAGTCCTTGATGTTCTGGATAAACTCTGCAGATAATATTCCTCCATACCTCGGTCTCAGTCCTTGATGTTCTGGATAAATTCTGCAGATAATATTCCTCCATACCTCGGTCTCAGTCCTTGATGTTCTGGATAAATTCTGCAGATAATATTCCTCCATACCTCAGTCTCAGTCCTTGATGTTCTAGATAAATTCTGCAGATAATATTCTTCCATACCTCATTCTCAGTCCTTGATGTTCTAGATAAATTCTGCAGATAATATTCCTCCATATCTCAGTCTCAGTCCTTGATGTTCTAGATAAATTCTGCAGATAATATTCCTCTATACCACAGTCTCAGTCCTTGATGTTCTGGATAAATTCTGCAGATAATATTCCTCCATACCTCAGTCTCAGTCCTTGATGTTCTGGATAAACTCTGCAGATAATATTCCTCCATACTTCGGTCTCAGTCCTTGATGTTCTGGATAAATTCTGCAGATAATATTCCTCCATACCTCGGTCTCAGTTCTTGATGTTCTGGATAAATTCTGCAGATAATATTCCTCCATACCTCGGTCTCCGTCCTTGATGTTCTGGATAAATTCTGCAGATAATATTCCTCCATACCTCGGTCTCAGTCCTTGATGTTCTGGATAAATTATGCAGATAATATTCCTCCATACCACAGTCTCAGTCCTTGATGTTCTGGATAAATTCTGCAGATAATATTCCTCCATACTTCAGTCTCAGTCCTTGATGTTCTGGATAAATTCTGCAGATAATATTCCTCCATACCTCAGTCTCAGTCCATCCAGCAACATTTCTGTCGGTCTGCTCTTGCCTTTTTCCCAACTGATATTTTCAGTCGTCACGATTCTTTGCACTGCCTCTCGTCTCATCACATGACCAAAGAGTGCTGTTTGTCTTTTTGTTATAGTTGTATACGATGTTATATTAGCCTCTGCCAGGCAATCGTTACTATATATATATATATATATATATATATATATATATATATATATATATATATATATATATATATATATATATAGTTACTGTGGCAGCCCCAACGTATTCACAACACTCGTCTCAGGAACCACATCTCTATTGCTTCTAAACCAGTGGTTCTCAACCGGTGGGTAATTTCCCCCCCCCCCCCCCTCAGGGGGGTATTTTATTGTTTCCGGGGGAGGGGGATGAAGATTATTTCAAGATCGCGTAATACATGAACCGATTATTTATAATGTTTTTCCCTTCATACTTTACGGTTCTGTACGTCTCATCCTTCTAAAATTCATTTTATAAAGTAAGTAGACCCACAAATCACCTTTTATGTGAATGTCTAGACTTTTTTTGGTATGTGCTTCCATTATTACGTATACTGTGTGGGGAAAGAGCGGGAAGGGAGGGGGGGGTTTAGGTAGGAAATACGAAGAGGGGGGGGGGGGAGAGGATGACGTTATGAAAATATGGTAAAGGGGGGCACGGGCCAAAATTTTTAGGTAGGAAATACGAAAGGGGGGGAGGGGGAGGGGGAATGACGTTCTGAAAATATGATGAAGGGGGGCACGGGCCAAAAAAGGTTGAGAACCACTGTTCTAAACTCTACCTGATTCATTCATTCACTTTCTTGCATTTAGTATTAAACATTTATTGGCGTTTATTTCTATAGTTAGTTGCATATCCTTTACAACCGTCGCAGTCAACCCCAGCAACCTTTGGCGGTTTGTGATTTCCTGGCAAGATTTTACGTCAGTAGGTTGCCAGTGTTTTCTGAAAGACCGGCGCTCATATAATTTTATGAAAACCAACTCAAGGTAGTCTGCTGCCAAATCGCCCGCAGCTGTGTTTCGAACGCGGCTTGTGGGATTACGAATTGCGCCCATAACACCTTTGCCACAGAGCCGGTCTGTATTTCTTTGTGAGTGATTATAGATTGATGTCGTTCATTTAGAATTTAGAACAATAATAGAACCAAGCAAAATGTTTAAAATTGGATTTTAAAACAGTTCTGACCGAAGATTTATGAGCGGAGGAATCCACTGTCAACAACCAATGGGTTCGTTCCTACAGGGTGTTTGTAAAGATTCACTACACTTTGTATGTAGATCAGTTTTGAAAAATGAAGTACATGATTGATTGATTGATTTAGGAACCGACATCACAGCATTCGGGACATTCCCATAAGCGCTCCATCCCCATCCTCAGCAGCCAGCGAAGAGTACATGATATCATCGACAAATGTGCTCCACCGTTCATCGTTAAGCAATATACTGCTGGGGCAATTCTTTGCGTTCCAAACAGAATGGTGTTACCAACGGAAGAAATAATATCTTTTTGGTTGAGCAAGTGTTTCGAAATGGCAGTCTATACACACAGATGGTTGCTCAAAGATGTATAGCAAGATTTCCTTGTAAACAACCTCCTCATTGCATTACAGTTAGAAATGTGTTGAATAAGTTATAATAAATACTTCTTTGTTTGATTCCAGCTTCTCCAAAACAGCGTTAGACCATAACAGTGACTATTGTAATTAATTTAATGAATTTATTAGCACATTTTTATGACGCCATGTACTTAATTTTTCAAAATTGTTCTACATACAAAGTGTAGTTAGACTTTACAAACACTCTGTAGAAGGATTACCACTCACAATCTGTGCTTTCTGTTGAGGGGGGACACAGCATTTGTGCCTTTGTCCGAAGAACTGTGATGTCATTTCTGACCCCTCGGATGTGTCGCCTTCTTAAAGAGGTAGAGGGGATTGCGTATTCCAGTGACCTCTAGAACTATGCCGACGGTAGCGCAGCTACTGGAAGGGTCTCTCATGTCGTACAGGTCAAGGGATAGGAACCAGATGAAGAGAGACACAAACCTGCCGCTTATAGATAGACTATGGTCAATTAGGGTAAGCAATCCCCCCCCCCCCCTTTTCCCGCAATGATTTTCGAGCCACAGGCTTGACGAAATAGTGCAACGCGATTCGACTGATGATGATGATTTCTTATTAATCGACATAAAAACTTCTATAAACAAACATATCAGGTTCCTGTTGCTTCGATTTTTAACTTAGAAAACGTAAACACTGGAACGCGTGTTCTATTATTGCCTCATGTGGTTTCCAAGGCGGGTATAAATACACAAGGACACACAGTAGAGTTTAATCATGTGTAGTAATAGTCCCAACATGTTGGGTCATCTGTTTGAAATGTTCCTGGCGTGTTTTCTGGTAGGTTTATGTCGTGTTATCTGGTAGGTTCCTTTCACGTTTTCTGGCATGTTCCCGCCGTGTTTTCTGACAGGTTTCTCCGCGTTTTCTGATAGGCTGCCTTTATTTTTTTCTGGCATGTTCCCGCCATGTTTTCTGGCATGTTCCCGCCGTGTTTTATCATAGGCTACCTTTATGTTTTCTGGTAGGTTGCCGTCGTGTTTTCTGGCAGATTCTCTTCTTTCTGATAGGTTCCTTATATGTTCTATGGTTGGTTTCAGCCGTGTTTTTGGTAAATGTCAGTCGTCTTTCCTGGCATGTTCCCGCTTCGTTTTCTGACGTGTTCCCGCGTGTTTTCTGGCAGGTTCCCGCCGTGTTTTCTTATAGGTTCCCTTTATGTTTTTAATAGGTCCTGTCGTGTTTTCTTATAGGTTCCCTTCATGTTTTCTAATATGTTCTCGTCGTGTTTTCCTCTAGGTTCCCTTTATGTTTTCTGGTAGCTTCTCTTCGTGTTTTCTTGAACGTGTTTAGTTCTCTCCTTAAGTTATTCCACACCTGTGATTCTGCCACACCTTTGTAGTCCTGTTCTGTGCTGGCATTTGTTAATGGATGTTTGTAATTATTATTTGTTTTAGAATTATTTGCTATGGCGGGCTGTTAATATTTTTTTAAATTTTATTTCCATGAGGTGGACTTTGATTCTCTCCCACCTACCCCCTACCCCCTTTTCCCCCTTAAAAACACACACACACAGAAAGAGAGAGACTTATTATTAAAATGTTGTGCTGTGTTACATATAAAGTTAAAAAAAATAAAATAAATATGCAGTATCACAAATAAAAACCATACTGGAAGGCAAGGTTGAGGGCAAGCGAGCAAGAGGTAGACAACGATACAAGTGGGAGGATAACATCAAGAGATGGACGAACATCAGTCTGACAGAATGTACAGTCAAGGCGAGTGACAGACAGTGTTGGAGATCCATTGCAGCCAACCTTCATTGCGGAGATGGCACCTTATTGATTGATTGATTGGTTGATCACAAAGCACCATTATGCTTATAAAACGATGCATTTTGATGCACATCCTTTACAGGCGGAGCGTGATGAAAGATCACTTAGCTGTTATAAACTAGGTGGAAGACTGGCTGTTATTTATTATTCAAGAGAGTGGTGCGTGCATGCCTATTATAAACGGGGGTTGGGGTTTTGGGTTTCTTGTCTATTAGAAAAGAGTGTGGCGACGTGAAATATGTTGGGAACCACTGATTGGGGGGGGGGGGGGCATGCATTATCTGCATCTATTAATAGCAGTGAAACGAGAAAGAAAATTAGAGTTCACAGGGGTTTGAAAGGCGAGGATAGACTTCATTGCATCATTGCACCGAGTCGTCTCTCCCATAACTCTCCTAGAAACTTCCACCCGTGAACCGAACGACGTAGATCGAAATCTAACCCACAACCTTAGGAGCAGAAGACAGGCACCGTACTCACTTCACTACGGAGACTTCCTGTAGAAAGAAAATAAGGCGAATCGGTCCCGCGCGGCACTTCGGGTTTTCCTGTACTCCGCAGATTTGATGGTTCCTTGTCGTTGTCTAAAGACTCTAAAGCAGTGGTTCCAGGGGATAGGGGGAATTAAGATTATTTCAAGATCGTGTTAATACAAGAACGGATAACTTGATATTGTTTTTCCATCCATACTTTACGGTTCTGTACTTCTCGCCCTTCTGAAATTAGTTGTATAACATACGTAGACCCGCACATCACGTTTTATGTAGACTTGTTCTAGTATGTGTTATTAAATTTAGCTTCCATTTTTACATATACAGTGTAAGGGGAAGGGGGATTTATAGGGAGAAATTACAGGGGGGGGGGGGGGGGCGTGACATTCTGAACATATGGTGAAGGGGTGCATGGGCCAATAAAGGTTGAGAACCACTGCTGTAAAGGGACCGTTTTCTACAAGTTAAGGTGTGTTTGATATATGATCTTCGTCTACCTCTTTTCTCACGCAACTCCTAATGAAGCATAGGTTCCTCAACCAACTCACACCAAGTCATCCGACTCTGTGCCACTTCCTGCAGTTCCTCCATGTCCTGGCCTGGTTATTCATCATCATCATCATCATCATGTACCATACCGACAAGCGTAGGCGGTCATGTTTCGCCATCTCACACGATCACCAGAGTCGTGGATCAGCTCTGTGTTTTTGTCTCCACCATAACATGTGGTCAAGCCATCCATATATTTGCTTCTCTGCCTTCCCCTTGACCTTTCAACTCTCAGTCTTGCCAATTATCCTCAAGTTATCTAGACTATTTCTTTGCATAACGTGCCCAAAACATTTCGACTATGTCTGATTTCTCTAATCACTTTACGGTGTTCATTTGCCTCTTGTAGGACTTGCTCATTGGTGTTTCTGTCTGTCCATGATGTTCTTTGCATTTTCATATTTAAATACAAGAGGATCGATTTCATTGCACCAGATGTCCCATGTGGTTCGGCACCAGATTTTGTCCCTTATAGCTCGGCACCAGATTGTGTCCCATATGACGCGGTACCAGACTCTGAACCACTTCGCAACAGTCAAAGGTTGAGGTAAACAGAATGTTGTGTAAACATGCATGTGAATGAGTATACCAGATTATATACTTCGCTAGGCTAGGACAGATTCATTGACATCAATGATTAGTTGGTTGTGCTTTCGTTATCTTGAACCCTGAACTCTTCTTCTTCCTTCTCCTGTTCCCCAGCAGAGCATAGACCATCAAACGACTCCCGTTTACCCCCCCCCCCCCCCAAAAAATAAATAAATAAATAAAATAAAATAAATCTCTTGCCATCTTCCGTAGAAGCCCCCCACTCCGTGTGGTTCCCATATAATTATTCTGTCACTAATTCTCTTCTCCATATATCTTTAACAGGCTTCTGTGGCAAACAGAAAGTGGGTTTGGACCAAACAAACATGGATGGCGGAAAATGGGAAGTTGGGATGTGTTATAGTTATGACTTAACAGTTGTTAATATGGTGGCACACATGCTGTATTATAGCTCAATAACAATATTTTGGTAATTATGTAAACACATGGCAGATACAGGAAGTCGCTTAAGACAATTAATCATCCCATGGCAATTAATCAGTTAAATCTCAATCTAGTTATGTTCGTGTGTCGCAGAGAAGCCACTGTCTGTGTAGTTCTGCTGCCGTCTGTGTCGCAGAGAAACCACTGTCTGTCTAGTTCTGATGCCGTTTATGTCGCAGAGAAACCACTGTCTTTCTAGTTCTGATGCCGTCTGTGTCGCAGAGAAACCACTGTCTTTCTAGTTCTG
The DNA here is from genome assembly GCA_014155875.1 of Cepaea nemoralis. Taxonomy (NCBI): domain Eukaryota; kingdom Metazoa; phylum Mollusca; class Gastropoda; order Stylommatophora; family Helicidae; genus Cepaea; species Cepaea nemoralis. The sequence goes on from JACEFZ010015129.1 coordinate 122,798, forward strand.
ATGCCGTCTGTGTCGCAGAGAAACCACTGTCTGTCTAGTTCTGATGCCGTCTGTGTCGCAGAGAAACCACTGTCTTTCTAGTTCTGATGCCGTCTGTGTCGCAGAGAAACCACTGTCTGTCTTATTCTGATACCGTGTGTATCGCAGAGAAACCACTGTCTGTTATAGATCTGATGCTGTACGTGTCTCAGAGAAACCACTGTTTATTTATACTATTAACACGTTTTCTCAACCCTGAACCTTAAGGAGTTTAAAAAAAAAAAAAATCTTTTTTCAACCTCCAATCCCATTCCCCCACTTCTACTAACCCATGTTCCACCCCCCCCCCCCCCCCCCACCCCCCCCCCCCCCCCCCCCCCCAAAAAAAAAATAAAAAATAAAATATGACGTGTGGTTTAGCTTTGATGCCCATCCCCCTGCTCTACTTTACGCGGTTTTCAGAACAAAGACCTTTACACGTGCTTGGTTGTTGATATAATCAAAGGAGTGGTGTCCTTATAACGTGTGCAATGACAACAATGGAGGTTGCAGCATAGAACCCGGGGAAATACATAATCAAGCAAACATTGAGAGTTGCCACTGGACACCAGTAGAGGTAAGCATGGCTGAATGGGTAAGTGCGCTCGATCTTAAACTTCCTGTGTACTGATAACGAGATATGTCGATGAGCTGATGTCGGTCGGTTGGGCTAATATGTTGACTTCTCGTCCTTGACTTGGGGACGTAAATTACACGTACTTCAGAAGTCGGAGTGCGTTCGCCTGATGGCGGAGGGACACTGGTAATAGGTAAAAGTTAATCCACACGCAAAAATAAACCACTGCACTAGAAGTAATAGTACATGTATGGACAACGCTGAAGTTCAAGGCGAGTGACTGCAACAAAATGGTGGTTAGTCCACTCACCGTATGAGCAATAGTCCTGTGTTTGATCCTCAACTGTCAGGGTTACAAACTGTCCTTATCACACGGGTCTATGCTTGGCGCCGCCTTGTAAAATGGGCATTGGATATTTATCTAGAAACAAAGGTCACCTTTATTGATGGGCACTTATAGAAGTAGCAAAAGCGTCTGGCCGAATGGCTAGAACGTCGGGCACCCTTTCAGGAGACTGGGTTCGTATCCTCGGTAAGGTAATTGATTTGTTTCTGTCGAGGGCAGACAGAAAATCCTAACCTGCACATTTCGAGGCGACTGCACTAGCCAGGCGGCCTTATTTCTCAGGCTCACGATACCCCCCCCCCCCCCCCCCAGAAAATACAGTACAATACAGTACTTATACCCGGGTGCATTTTTAATGACTGTGCAGTTTTTGAAAATATTCCAGTCCAAGTTTTGTATTTACCTATTATGTTGCATTAACTTTACAGAGAGTGAATGCAAAACTTGGACCGGCAATATTTTCAAACACTGCACATTCATTAAAAATAAACCCTATAAATGCGCGAACATAGATGTAAGATGTCCGACACATGAACAGGCCTGCGTTATAATTTAATAGAACATATTTCCCGGTCAAGTTTTCTTTTCACTTGATGAGTATATCATGCTCGTTGTCAAAGACTCAACCGCATCCCCTCCGCCAGGGAGAGCGGTCAATCCTGGAGGGACCAGGAGGAGATACGGTGCCCGAGGCAAGAGCAGGGGAGATGAGGGAATCGTGGAAGGTTAGCCACTCCCTCAGAATACACGCAGGCGGTGTTCAGAGAGTTAGCACTCTAATCACGATACCACCGCACCTCATGAAGCCAGAGTACAGTTGAGTAGACACTCAACAGGCCACGTTTTGCCAGCAGCGTGCGATGTGAGGTAACACGCACGAAGGAGAAGGTCACCCCCGCGGGGTGTGTAACCACGGGAGAGATGTCCGGCAGACGGGAGACTGGACTTGGGGGCGTTCACATCGTTTAGAATAACGTTAGGAGTTGTGTGTTCACTAGTAGATAGAGTTAGCATAGGGTTAGCAGTTTGTGTTAGATAATTCTGTGGCTGTATATTGTGTATTGCATTAGCGACTGTTTACCGCTTGTAAGCGAGCCAACGGCAATAAAATGGACCATGCATTTTGCCTCCCACACGACTTGCAAGTTGTCTTGTACGAGTGTGTGAGAAGTACCCGATGATGCCTGTCAGTTAAGTTGTTGACAGGCCAGGGTAATTGTGGTGTCAAGAAGTGGTGCTTGGACGAAAGCGCCAAGCTAATACCCACAGTAAATGGTAATTGTGGTGTCAAGAAGTGGTGCTTGGACGAAAGCGCCAAGCTAATACCCACAGTAAATGGTAATTGTGGTTGTCAGAAGTGAAGCTTGAATGTAATATTCAAGCTACTCCACTCGTCCACGAGGCTAGACTAGGGTTTAATTTTTGTAGTAACGATAATTTGTGCAGACAGGAGAATTTGCGAGCTAGAAATATGCCTATCGTGACAAAATAGTGTTTACTTGTGTTTATGATATATTTATTGAATGAAATCATGTATTTTTCGAAACTGTAAGTATTAATATTCTTGTTTTCTTATGTTTATTGATATATTTACCTTTTTGGGGAGAAATAAGTACCAAAAATGATTCACGGCGGAGTGATACAAAGCCAGCCGACAATATCGATTTTTCATCGCGCTGTGCTGTGACGTCAGATGATTGACAAACAGTCGTCTGGGCTCATTAGCATACAGCAATCGAGTGTATAAAGAATTGCTAAGCGGCTGCCCGCCTGAATCTGTACGTTATATCATTTATTATTTATTTATTTCAACTACTAAAGGAAAATATTTATTTATTTAAACATTATGATGTTATTTTTATTTCTTTAAAACCAGATATGAATATTCTTGGTCATATTTTCTCTGTGTTTACCGTCACGATGGAACTATTTTTTGGCCTGGCAGATGATACGTGCCTGCACAACACGTACAGAAATTAAATAGATTAGTAACATAAGGCAATAACTGATAGACCAAAGACAGGACATTGACATTTAAGTTATTTAATACATATTCTAGTTGTTCGTGAATCTGTCTGTCATTGTATAAGTCATTGTCCATAGGGGTCTGGGTTAACATATCGTGTAATAGGCCTGATTACTACGGCCCTGTATATCAAAGGGCGAACTACACCTGATTACGGCCCTGTGCACCAAATATAGTTTGCTGGTAACGACACGTGTCTCCACCCTAAAGTACCAAGGTGACCTGTGGCAACGGAGTTCCGTTCCCCGATCCTCGGGAACGTTAAAGCTGAGTACAACTATATTTTTGGCATGCATTGTGATTAATAGTGCATCTCTTTTTTTCAGCTTGTGATACACTATTATATTGTTTGTGCTCTGAATTTCCAACATAAAAATTTTGTTCTTCAAATAAACTTAACAAACATTTAATATTCCTTAACAAGGAACAAATAGATAACATCAGAGATAAATAAGTAAATAAACAAATCAGTGTAGGTAAACGCTAGCCAATTACCAGATAACATGGCAACTTTAAGTGACTTTATTAAGGAAGGCAAAGCATTAGGACACACGGGAAAAGAATTAGAAAAGTATTCTGATCAAAAATATAAAGAAGCAAAAGATGCGGAGACTGCTGAACGCACACGAAAATGGGATGCTGAGAGAGAGGAACGCACACGAAAATGGGATGCTGAGAGAGAGGAACGCACACGAAAATGGGATGCTGAGAGAGAGGAACGCACACGTAAATGGGATGCGGAGAGAGAAGAAGATGAACGAATAAAACAACACGAATTGGAAACTAGACGAAAAGAAATAGAATTAAAACATCAAAAAGATATGACACAACTAGCTGAGATAACAAAACAAAAAGAAAAGGATAATGAGCAACAACAGTTAGAACATGATAAGAAGATTAAACAACAACAATTAGAACATGATAAGAAGATTAAACAACAACAGTTAGAACATGAGAATAAGATGAAACAACTACAGGTAGAAGCTGAGACACGGGTAAAGATGAAACGTATAGAGTTAGACTCACGCGCAGAAATCGCTGCCACTAAATTAAAAAGTCAGCAAGAGGAAAATAAGTTCAAGAAATACAAAAACATTATCAAACCATATTGCAAAGACGATTCAATAGCAGCCTGGACAGATAATGTAGAGTATCAATTTAAATATCACCAAGTTCCTGTAGATATGTGGGCCCCTATTTATATGAAGAATCTAAGTGGTGAGCCCCTTAAAATAATAGAATCTATCCCTAATGAGCTTAAATCTAACTATCAATACATCCATGACAGGATTATGCAGCACTTTTTACTTGATGCCCCTGGGTATCAGAGTCAGTTCTCAAATTTAAAACCTAAACAAAATGAGACATTCATTGATTACGTCTCAAATGTTCAGATGGTACTAAACAGGTGGCTGAAAGCAGCTAACATAGGAAAAGACTTTGATAGATTAAAAAACTTAATTGCTATGGACAAGGTTATATCTACCATACCTTCTCCTTTTGCTAGATTTTTGCAGCAGTCAGACATTGAGAACATCGAGCAGTTTGAGAAAAAAGGCTCGAAATATTTTTCTGCAAACAGAGATATTTTTAAGACCTCAATTGACTCGGAAATAGTTTCTTGTGTGAAAGACCAACCAAAAAATTATCAGAAGAATAGAAAACCATTTCATAAAGTCCACAAGAAAGAAAGTAAAGTATCAAAATGCATCTACTGTCAATTTTTTCATGACACTTCTTCAATGTGTGACAAATCGCCAGATTATCCGGCTCATCTTGAAAATGTTATCAAAAAGCAGCAAAGTAAAAGATCTGCATGCAGGCGTGCGATCAAATGTTTTTTTTGTTCCTGTTATGGCCATTATAGTAATAAGTGCCTTGGCCGGCAGCGTATGAAAGCCAGTAATGCCATTTTGATCGACACCTCTTTAGATAGTGGTAGTAAGAATAAATGTGCAGTTGAAAATGAAGGTGAGGTGAGTGGGCCTTACCTTTCAGCCAAGCTGAAGATGTATGTGGGGCAAACGATATGTTGAGCTTCGACAGCTGTGAACGATGTCACCAATTCCATACAGACTCAAACCTAGAATGTGGACATACAGTACTATGCTCATCTGAGAGTGTAAACGCAGCAGTAGCCTCCAGAGGCAATCTTGTGTTCCACAATGCGATGGTCAATAATGTAGCATGCCAGTGTTTGCTGGACAGCGGCAGTACCCTTATTGGTATTCGGAAAGAACTGGTGAATCCGGGTGATTACACAGGTGATACTGTCAAATGCCGTACCTTCTCGGGTAACATTGAAATTTACCCTTTGGCAAAAGCCCATATTGATTCTCCTTTTCTCTCTGGTACCTTTACCTGTGCAATACTGAACAACCCTTGTACTGATTTAATTCTGGGGTGCTTACCCCAACTAAAACATTGTACGATTGATGAAATAGTTGCATGGGAAAAAGTAAAGGCAACTATTACAACAGCCAAAACAGACACTTCAAAACATCATAACATATTACAAGATGAGACACTACTGATGCTTTCTACAACCAGCACAGATGACACAAACAAACAGAAACTTTTACACCACCAGAAATCTACTCTTAATGTGCCTCCATACTTAAAATTGTTAAAGGTCAAAGCCAGAGTGACCAAAAATGCATCTTGTTTATTTAGACCTAAGAATGGCATTTCAACTACAGGTCATGCTACTGGTAACCATGAACAGGTGTTACCTGAACAACACCGGTTAACTATGCCAAAATATGCACATAAAACACCGGTGACTGGTCATCTTGCATACAACAACACCAGACCAGGGTTTTTCAAGAAGATAAAACTATGTTTTCATAATGTATTTGCGTGTAATGTCTGTCAACAATTGGTACAAAAGTTTAAGGGTAGACATCCTACACCTGAAGTACAACCTTCTATACTGGCTCCCAAGCCATTTGATAGAGGAAGGGTCAGTTCTACCACAAACACACAAACAACGGTGCAAGAACCAGTGATCTTGAACTTGATCAAGACAGATTTAGGCTACTTCCATACCAACGAAATGGCAACGACTATTCAAGGTGGTACATAACCATGGTACATGTTGACTATGAAATATCGATAAACAGACACTTAGAGATATTCCATGTCAACATGCGTAAACTTTACTTTTCAAGACAAGAGACAGAAATAGTGACAGACGAACATATTGCATCCACAGCTAATAATAAGACGACAGACATACACAACGCAACTACACTAGCTAGCGAGACTGGCAAATCCGACAATGTACATACATATAGTGAACTTATAGAATACACATGAATATATCAGAAGACTGATGACTGGACAAAACACTGACTGAAGCTCAGACATGGCTTTAATAGGTTGCGACTCTTCGGTCTCACTGTCAAACCGAGAAAAATCGAATTAGGCCTAACAGAAATTCATCTTGTGTCATGTCATTTTTCAAGATCAACTAAAGACTGACCAGAAAATTAGTACCAAAAGAATGAATCTGACCATGTCTACCAGAAATAATCAGGTCAGAAGCCTTCTGGAATTAGTGAATTACTCAGAAATTCAATATTCCAATGTTTTATAAGCATTGGTAGAATGAAATGTGAAAGATGCATTATTAATTTCTGCATTGTCAAAAATTGAAAATTCTTTTTTGTAACATTCTAATCCTCCGCTTGCCTAATCCGAGGCTCGTTTATTATTTTAGGACAAATGCCAGCAGTACTAGGCCAATTTGGTGAGAGCATCTCCCACCCGAGCTGCTACGTGAGCCGTAAGATCACACCTGCTTAGTCCAGAGATTGTATATCACAGGTGCAGCACTATGGGTCATCTATGCGGTAGCAAAGCTCCAGCGAGTTCTGACGGAGGTGCGCTGCAATGTCCAGACAGATAATTCTCCCATTACGGTCATCCAAACTGGGGTGCACAGAAACGACCGGATATTCAGGTGGTCACTAGTTTACCATCTGAGGTAATAATACCTGAAATCCCACATAATAATGTAGAGTGATAGTTAGTACATGAATACAGTACAATATGCTATGTAAAATAGGTTACATATACACCCATGGTGTTCTTAAGAGTGTACCAAGTACAACGAACTATCAGGTGTCCGTAGACATTAACTTAAGAACTGTGCTACAGAACTTAGATACTACCGTGTGAATCAGGACAGCTCATTTCCAACTAAGCTCCAGGCCGGTGTATCATTTGTATGAAATGTAGAAAACAGTGTCAGAACAGTGCTTAATTTCAGACACATAAAGACCAAAGCTACGACACCAGCGAATCTCTACACGTGCACTACCGATGAACATTATTATGACCGTAAAATGTATTTCAGATACCCAGGCAAATTATGTAGTTATATTGTGCCTAAAACAAAAGTACAAACATGAAGGCAAATACTAACCTGTGGAAACTGAATACCATGTGTATAAACTTAATGTGATATGTAAAATAATAATGTTTTAAAATAGTTATAAATAATTAGAGGTAGAATTAGGTAATATAATAGTTCTCATTTATTTCAATAGGATAGTTAGTACAGTAATTAACCCATTTACTTAGCTTAGAATTAAATTAAAATGTTAGGTTAGACGTAAAAAATAGGTAATTACAAGCTAAAGTAAGATGTTAATAGAAATAGTACCATTTAGAGTGTTACATTTCATTTAGCTTTAGTTTAGGTTAGTTTATTCCATATTAAGGAAAATCATACCATCGATCAAACATTACCAGTAATTAGTAATATCATTTTACAGACATCATTTACATAATTTAGATTAAGAACATTAATCATATGATTCATTTTCAATCTAACAACATTAGATAGTATAGTATTAGAAAAGTACATAATTTATGTTCACATCATCCAGGTAATTAAGGTACATAACTCATATCACACTAATTACATTTAAATAGTTACATTACATCCCTTAGATTAGATAAACATAACGAGTAGGATAAACAGATAATATAATTAACATAATAGAACTTAGGTAACACATTAAATATTTAGTTATAAAAGGAGAATAGTCTATTATAATATAAAATAGGATACTTTAGGTTAGTGTAACATATTAGATGATGAGATCAAAGGGACAAGCCATCAACCCTGTCTCGCCCATGTAAATATAATGTACATATATGACTCGTGCAATGACTAGCGCACAGTCATGAGGCTCAATCATCTCAAACTAAGCCAACTGTGTACAGTGTCACTCAACGGTTTTTAAATGATCAGAAGAATTAGTGTGGAAGGATAATAGATGTGTGACAGAGGTAAGGGTGAAAGGAGTATGACAGAAGTGTGAAAGTGAGAATGAATGAAAGATAGACGGGAGAGAATGCAAGCAGTCAGCAAATTCTTCTGCTGCCTGCAACGACTTTTAATATTGGTTTGCACTAATAGTGGTTTTCGCTAGGGAAATTATGTTGTTGTGAATGTGTTCTCTGTGATATAGTTTAGAACTTAGAGTACAGTATTTTGGGTCTCATAACAATGAAATGTAGTCACGAATTAGTGTTATACACCTGTTTGTGGCCACATTGAACAAAATTATGGCACTCAAAAAACTAACATACATACACAGATAAGTTAGAAATATAGGGTAGAAGTTAGAGTAGTAGATTTATTACATCCAAACACACAAACAACCAGAAAAACAAACATATAAAATTGCATACACTATTTGCAGATCAAAGGCAGATAACTTTGGGGCCAGGGGACATAATAGACAACGAAGAACTAAATTAACAGTGAAATGAAGTCTTACGCGCGGAAGCGAAGGAAGGTAAAGCCTGTCGCACACACTCTTGGAGATTGGTTGTTAAATATTATATGGGGGACATGAAGCAATTCATGTGTTGACCCTAATAAAGTCAACTTTGTATGGGTAGTAAGTTAATTTACTATGTGAGGGCAGGTCTTATAAGACAACGGTCCGGTTCAGACATACCTCTGATAAATATAATATAGCATGTGAGAAGGGGCTCACGCCAACCAGGCAAGTTTGTGGCGATTGCCAGTAGCCAAGTGAGGCTTTACTACATTGTGACAATAGTTGTTAAATAGTCTATTGGAAAGCCCAGAGCCAGGTTATCTAGAGTCTTTGACAAAAATTAGAGACACTAATTTTTTGTGTAGAAACCTCCTTGCGTCACAACCAATAAGTGAAAGTTGATGACGCAACACAAGGGGGGCGGGTGTGTGTCAAAGACTCAACCGCATCCCCTCCGCCAGGGAGAGCGGTCAATCCTGGAGGGACCAGGAGGAGATACGGTGCCCGAGGCAAGAGCAGGGGAGATGAGGGAATCGTGGAAGGTTAGCCACTCCCTCAGAATACACGCAGGCGGTGTTCAGAGAGTTAGCACTCTAATCACGATACCACCGCACCTCATGAAGCCAGAGTACAGTTGAGTAGACACTCAACAGGCCACGTTTTGCCAGCAGCGTGCGATGTGAGGTAACACGCACGAAGGAGAAGGTCACCCCCGCGGGGTGTGTAACCACGGGAGAGATGTCCGGCAGACGGGAGACTGGACTTGGGGGCGTTCACATCGTTTAGAATAACGTTAGGAGTTGTGTGTTCACTAGTAGATAGAGTTAGCATAGGGTTAGCAGTTTGTGTTAGATAATTCTGTGGCTGTATATTGTGTATTGCATTAGCGACTGTTTACCGCTTGTAAGCGAGCCAACGGCAATAAAATGGACCATGCATTTTGCCTCCCACACGACTTGCAAGTTGTCTTGTACGAGTGTGTGAGAAGTACCCGATGATGCCTGTCAGTTAAGTTGTTGACACTCGTTCTTGATTTATGTGCAGTGTATCGAATACCAGGACTTCTCTTGAGTAGTCCCTTTTGCACGTTAACAATTCATCGACAATTAGAATAGTAAAGGGTAATCATTTTTAACCACGTTAATGGAAACGAAATACCCAAGCAATGCTTATCTGAAGAGTCAGAACTACGTTTACAATGGGAAAGACATTAGAGATGACGGAGAAGATGAAATACTATGAGATTAGCAAGTTGGGATTACGCGAAACAAGCTGGGATGGAGCAGACTAAAAGCTTCTATAAAGGCCGTTTTCTGAAATCCACATGGCAAACAAAATAGAAGACCTAAAATACACAGAGAATAGAATTAGAGACACAAATTGCTAAAACAGGGAGGACATAGAAGGAGCTGCATGGGGTAGCTAAGGGTAGGACCACTAGGGCTAAGGTGGTTGAGGACCTATGTCCCAGTGGGGGATGCAGAAAGAAAACAAGCCGAAGCATATTTATCATGTGTTGTTTCTGTGATTATCCTTGTTTATACACAACTGGTCTTCTACACCATCTGTTTGCTTCCTCATTGCTGCTGTAGGAAGTATCATCATCATCATGTGCCAAGCCAGTAAGCGTGGTCTGTCATGTTTCGCCATCACCAGAGTCGTTGATCAGCTCCATGTTCTTGTTTTGACCATGCCACGTGGCCAAGCCATCCAGGTATTTACTTCTCTACCTTCTCCTTGTTCTCTTCCCCTCGATCTTGCCAGTTGTCACCAAGTTCTCCAATTTATTTCTTCTCATAACGTGACCAACAAATTTTGACTGTCTACGTCTAATTTCCATAATCAGTTTACAATTTTCATTTGTTTCTTGTAGGACTTGGTCATTGGTTTTTCTCTGTGTCCATGGTATTATTTTCATTTTCCTCAGAAACCACAATTCCACAGCCATCAGATGTTTTTCAGCCTTTTTGCTCAATGTCCGACGCTTCGTATCCATACAAAAGTTAAGGTTCCACGTAGCACCTCACCGCTCTTTTTCTCGTTCCTGTAGGAAGTATATCGACGGTATAATTTTCCCAGTGTATTTGTCATTAATTAAGCTGTGAATTTAGGGAAAACAAATTTAATAATTTTTTGGGAAAACGTGAAGTGTATACACGGAAATTAAAAAAAAAAAAAAACCTAACGCACACCGAGTTAATAGTACAGGAAGGAAAGTTAACTAATTATACGTATTATCTTCCCTTTATGGCGATGACGTGGACAACATTTACTGTTAGGAGTCGCCTGGTTGATCTGTTGGTGGATCTGCTGGTTGGTCTGTTGGTTGATCTGCTGGTTGATCTGTTGGGTGATATGTTGGTTAATCTGCTGGTTGATCAGTTGGTTGATTCGTTGGTGGATCTATTGGTTATCTGTTGGTTGGTATGTTGGTTTATCTGTTGGTTGAACTGTTGGATTATATGCTGGTTATCTATTAGTTGGTGTGTTGGTTAAACTGTTGGTTAATCTATTGATTGGTCTGTTGGTTATTTCTTAGTTGGTATGTTGGTTATTATGTTGGTTGATCTATTGGTGGATCTGATGGTTGATCTGTTGGTTGGTATGTTGGTTAATCTGTTGGTTGATCTATTGGTTTATCTTTTAGTTGGGTCGGGAATCCCCAGTAAGACTGAGCTTTAACTAGTAAGTTCGGTGCATTAGCGTTCAGGTTGCTTCAGCCATGAAGATGACCTGTGTCAGAGTTGGTGTAAACACATTCCTCCAGATCCGAATCAAAACAGCATCTTTACGGGAACTGCGTTGCCGAGCTCTCCGCCACCCTCCGGACCCAGAAACCCTAGCGGAGACAAGACAGGGACGTGCACGTCACATGTACGGAGAGGTGCATTATAGTATGTCCACATTTGTTTGCCGCAATATAAACATCAATATCTCAGTAACCAACTGCGGGAAAATTATGAAATTTAGTATATAACCTTATCATTATGTCCACCCAACAAAAAAAATTTTGTTCTGGAGATTTTACAGCAGATTTTAAAGTTTGTTTATATGAGATATATAATTTACGGGTCTGACATGAAATTCATAATTTTTAATGCATTACAGCGTAGCCAGACAATCAGGGCTCAATTTTGAATATTGTACGTGTTTTCACAGGATTGGCCTTTTGCCAACCCCCCGCGTTGTCAAACTAAGACTGTTCAGAGGTGTCTCAAAATGTGGGTTATTTCATGAAACCTGATTAATATGTTTTTTTTTTAAAATCTTATCACTTATCGCTAACATTGAAATGTGTGAATATTTTCCAATGGGCTTTAATGCGAAATTTTACACTTCAAAGAATCGCTATGAAGTTGTACACATATTTTTGTCAAGAAGCTGATCGCAAGAAACTGTTTTATACTATTACAAATTCCGAAAAAAGAACAATGCATGCATTGGGCTTGAGTAAACGGGCATTTTGTCAAAGGGTGCAAGAATCTGGAATTAAACCACCACGCAATAACCAAACGGTAGGTAGAAAGATTATTGTAGACAGTTTTGACAAAGATGTCATAAGGCGAGCTATTATAAAAATGCTTTAAAAAGTCGCTTGATATACGACAGGGTCGACTTCATTGCACCGGGTTCTATCCCATATGGTTCGGTCTCTTTCCGCAGCGCGGAAAGCATCGCACAAAGCGCGAACTCCGCAGCTCTAGCGACGACCCACAGACGTCTCCGAAAAATTTAATTCGTGAACTAGAATCGAACCCACGACGTTTGGAGCCCGAGTCAAAAGGCTTGACCACTTCGCCACAGAGACTCCTAAAATTATAAAAATTTTGGATTTTATATCCAGGATTATCCAGCATTATAAAAATGCTGGATGCCAAAGAAACAGTGACTGTAAGAAAACTTAGGGTTTGGTTCAGAAAGAACAATAACATAGAGCTATCCAAAACAACTTTGTGGAAAATTATAAGGACATTATCTTCACTATTTGAAAGTACAAGGGCGGTAGAAATAATCTTTGCGAGCAACCGCATTTAGGAGCCATGAGAAGCAGATACCTACGTGAAATAAGGGAAATGCGCAAAGAAAATTATGGCATAGTGTGTTTGGATGAAATGTGGATCAATGCGCACCACACAAGTGATAAGGAATGGCAACCAGTGGATGGACAGATAAAGCGATATGTGCCCAGTAGTATAGGACAGCTTTTGGTCATGGCCCATGCTGGTAATACGCATAATGGCTTGCAACAGAATGCTGGGCTCGTGTTCGTATCAAAGCATACAGACAATAGGGATTATCATAATAAGATTAATGGTAATGTATTTAGAGATTGGCTCGAGAATACTATATAATAATATATGTCTGTCTGTCTGTCTGTCTTGTCTGTCACGAAGACTCACAGCGGGTCTGTCACCCATGTGTACGTGTGAACAAACTACACAGACAGCTGAACAGATCCTTAAAAATGGAAACATGATGACTAAATTGCGGTATCATTTCTGGTCACTCCATACGCACATTAACGCACAGCTATTTGGAAGCTTTCACGAGCTCAATATAAAAAGCTAAATGCATCCTAGTAACATGAATACTTGTGTACAATTATTAACCAGCAGCTGAAGAAACAAGAAGGAAATGAAAAATAAGGTAAGAAATATATTCCTTCTACTTTCCTGTCAATTTACACATTATTTACCCCATACCTCTGTACATTCTCTGTCTTTACTAATATTACACATTGCACCCATCTCGGGAATCTTCGTGGTGAAGTGGTCAAGCCGTCTGACTCGGGCTCCGAGGGTTGTATGTTCGATTCCTTCATTTCACGAGTGCATTTTTCGGAGACTCCAGAGGGTCGTCGCTGGAGATACGGAGTTCGTGCTTTGTGCCACGATTTCCGCCCTGCGGAAAGAGACTGAGCCATATGGGATAAAAACCCGGTGCAATGCTACTTTAAGCTACTTTTTTATTGCACCCACTCCCATACGAACCTGGCTACGCCTTGTACTTGTGTCTTTACCAGAAATTACGTGGTTTACTGTAAGACTAGTTTGTTAGCGTTAATTCACTACATTTTCCCCAAAAATCAAAGAAATGTTGCCGCTTTCAATGATTTAAGTTGCTTTTCTATCAAAGACATATTCCTTGGGTGGGGGTAAATATAAGACGGCTAGAAAAATGTCATAACGATGCAGCAGACAGTTTTCAAAATAATTGATCGTGAATGAAGGCAAACAAATGTGGACATACTATAGTATGTCACCAGGTCATGATTCAGCACAGCACACTCGGACTGGTAAAGTCAGGTTGAGGATGTTTCCATCATGGGTTGTGCTTGCTTGCTTGCCTTCGCTGGCTATGAACTCCAGCGCAAGGTCCTGTATGTCGGATGAAGGCATCCTGTTGTCCAACATCAGTGTGATGTCATACAGGACCTGAGATTTGCGTGAGTATCCGTTGTCCCATGTCTGGCTTATTGGTGTGCAGACTGGTGGTTCCTCGCCGTGCAGGCAGATACTCTCCGACTTCGGAAGAATCAGCGATCCTACCACGTTAGCCAGGACCCCGAAGGAACCTGTTGCCCAGGACGCACGACTAGGACGTGTTAGTAGGTCTTTGTCAGTATAGAACCTGGCCCTGGTGCTTTGGAAACACCTCTGCGTCCCATCATGGGTTGTGAGTAATTTATTGTCTACGGACTCTAACCTAAAGTCCAGATGGACCGTTAAGGGTAGAATGATGTAAGAGTATATTCGTGATCATTGACAAATAAGCCATTGCGTTGGTTTTGAACGAATGGCTTGGGTGCCGGTCGTTCAGAAAGCAATGGCAGACTACTGAATGTAATCATGCCAAGAGATCACAACAGCAAAAACTGCTGGTGTTAACTGCAACGTCCTGTAAAGGATATGCAACTAACTGACATGTGGATTGGTGCTGCTGATAGCAGATTATATACTCTAAGACAGCCCAACATACGGCATATCTAGGCAAACCTTCTGGTCTAGAGAAACAACAGTGGAGAATGAATTATAAGAGTGAACTAAAAGATAGCGAAGTTTATACAAAAGGCAACATTGTGAATATAGACAATACATTTCAAATGAACGAAAGAAGCAATTATTTGGTGATCCAGATGTGGCTTCTTGCTTGCTATGAGTTTGTGCAGTATACTCTTTACAATCGCCGGGAAATAACAGTGATGGAGAACCACTGGCCCTGTGTCTTCACGGGGCCCATAAGGGAAGCAGAGAATAATAACACTGTAACCTGCCATGTATGTCGTAAGAGGCGACTAAGGATGATTGGCTTGAGACTTGCTACCTCGAGATGTAGACAGTTTTAACTGCAAAATCCAGCCAGTTATGGGTAATTCTACAGAGGTATTGGCGTGAGGTGGTTGTGGGAGTTTGTTCCGTTGGGAGATGAAAGGTAGAAGAAGAAGAACAAACAGAAGAAGGAAAAGAGGAGGAGGAAGAAGAAGAAGAAGGAAAGGAGGAAGGTAAAGACGAAGAAGAATAGGAAGGAGCAGGAGAGGAAGGAGCAGAAGAAGAAGAAGAAGAAGAAGAAGAAGAAGAAGAAAAGGAGGAAGAAAAAGGAGAAGAGAAAGAAGAAGAAGAAGAAGAAGAAGAAGAAGAAGAAGAAGAAGAACGAACGAACGGAGAAGAAGAAGAAGAAGAAGAAGAAGAAGAAAAAGAAGAAGAAGATGAAGAAGAAGAAGAAGAAGAAGAAGAGGAAGAAGAAGAAGAGGAAGAAGATGAAGAAGATCCAGTGATGGGATTGGAGCATACAAGCATACCCCATAAATCACAAGTATATAAGTAAAGTAAACAAATACGCGCTCTGTCACCCGTCTGGAGGCATGTTGACGTAAAGTAGTAGCCTCATGGTTGTTTGAAACAGTCGGTACTCCGGTGGTGATATGGTCGGTGTCACACAGGCTGCCTTTACTTCCCAAGACATGTTCGGGTGTCCAGATTAGACTTGGTGGACTTGATAGCCCAGGTCAGTTGTGAACATACGCATTAAGTAATGCGATATCGAACCCATGACTCCCGGGCCAGCAGGATGACACTCTACCCACTGCGCCACCGCGGGGCCCATTACAAAGTGTATGCTCATCTCTCATCTCTTCATGTTCCTCTTGTACCTTGCGGTGTCGAGGTGAAGTATAAACAGCGGGAGAGTGCCCGCTTATGGGATTTATAAATCAATATTCCCATGGACTGTTATTCACTGCGTCCATCGTTTACGTGGTCGGCCTTTTCCTCTGCTTCCCTCTGGTCTGTACATCATTGCTTGTTGTGGTATTCTGTTAGTTGATAACCTACTTGCATGGCCAAACCATTTGACTTGTTGCCTTCTAATAAAATCTAGTGCAGCTACAACCCCCACTTTAATCCTGATCTCTTCATTTCTGATCTTATCTTTTCTTAATACGTTGAGTTTTCTTCTCAGGAATCTCATTTCTGTTGTTGTGATTTTTCTTTTCTATTTTTCTGTCATTGTCCAGGTTTGGCATTAATAACATAGCGTTGGTAGGAAGATTGTGTTATAAAGTGCTTTTTTAGTAGTTATTGATCCAATGAGTTGGTTTGCCTTATTGCACCTATTTTCGATGTCGTCTTCTGATTTTCCATTTGGTGATATTATACTTCCTAGGTACTTGAAACTCTTTACTTGTTTCAAGGGATGTTCGTTTAGGTGAATTGTTGTTGTTTCTTCTTCTTTAGTTATAGTCATTACCTCTGTTTTACTTGTGCTAATTTTCATGTTATGTTCCCTACACATTTCGTTTAAACTAGGGGTGGCCAACACGAGGCCCGCGGGCCGCATGCGGCCCGCTGGACGTCATGTTGCGGCCCGCGGAGTGGGAAGCGATGATGTGGTCGAGGCTGTAGCACGCTTGCTTGTTTACTTTAATTAACAAAAACAAAATTAGGTGCGTGGCCCGGCAGAAAATATTATTTCTGAAATTTGGCCCGCCAGCTGAAAAGGTTGGCCACCCCTGGTTTAAACTATTCATGTGGTCTTGTAATTCAGCTTTTGATTTTGTTATTAGTACTTGGTCGTCCGCAAACACGGGTTCTCTAATTGTGAAATTTGCAGGTGGTTCTTCTTCTGTGTTCTCGTCATGCGGTGTTCTCGCGGTCTCTGTTTGGCTGGTTTCTTTACATATGTTGTCTATATATGTTGTGAACAAGAGAGGGGACAGGACACAACCTTGTCGTACTCCGGATCTTATGGTGGAGGGTTCTGAGTGTCCTCCAGTTGCTCTCACTATGCATTCACTGTTGTTGTATAAGCTTCTACATAGGTTTGTTAGATGTGTACTCACTCTATATGCTCGATATAATATATTGATTTCTAGTTTTCTATACAATGCGCCTCTTTTAGCCACAAACTGTTAGCTGAATTGGCTTCATTCTCAATATGTGCGTATCACTTTATTTATCTGTTGCCTCTGGGTTCAATGCAAGGAGTGATGCTTATGATAGTAATTTCATAATTTTGTCTATTCTAGTGACGCCGGAAGTTTTTCTTATGCATTTCGTTTCAGAAGTAATCTGTTTCCTCCATTGGAGTTGGACTGTGTCATCTTTGAGTATTATTAGAAATATGCTATTTACCACTTATCGCTTTACGTATGTAGTGATAAGTTAGAAATTTGAGTAATACAGAGAGTTGGTAAGTAGTCATTATCCGCCTTTAACATTATTTATTTCTTCTAAATCTCTGTAAAGTCTTCTATCTTCTGTAAAATTTTATTTGATTGATTGAAATGTAGCATTTGTTTCACATTGATTTTGCTTCTTAAGTGGACTTTGTGATTAACATAATTTCATGTGATCTTCATGCGATTTACATACTTTCATGTGATCTACATACCATCATGTGATCTATATACTTTCATGGTATCTATGTCTCTTCGTGTACCTACGTCTCTTCACGTGATCAACATATCTTCATTTAATCTAATACCTTCGTGTGATCTATACACTTTCATATGATCTACAATACTTTTGTGCGATATTTGTATCTTCATAATATCTACAATACTTTCATGTGATCTTCGTCTCTTCATAATATCTACAATACTTTCATGTGATCTTTGTCTCTTTATAATATCTACAATACTTTCATACGATCTTCGTCTCTTCATGTGATCTACATATTATCATGTGGTCCAATACCTCCATGGGATTTACATACCTTCACGTGATCTACATATCTTCACGTGATCTACATATCTTCATGTGATCTACATATCTTTACGTGATCTACATATCTTCATGTGATCTACATATCTTCATTTGATCTTCGTCTCTTCATGTGATATCTACATATCTTCATTTGATCTAATACCTTCGTATGATCTAGTACCGTCGTATGATCTACACACCTTCATGTGATCTACAATACTTTCATGCGATCTCTGTATCTTTATATTATCTACAATACTTTCTTGCGATCTTCGTATCTTCATGTGATCTACATATCTTCATGTGATCTGCGTACCTTCATGTGATTTGCGTACCTGCACATGATCTACAAACCTCCATGTGATCTACGTATCTTTATTTGGTCTATTATCGTCTTGTGATCTACATATCTTCATGTAATCTACATATCTTCATGTGATCTACATACCTTCATGTGATCTGCATACCTTCATGTGTTCTACAACCTTCCATGTGATCTACGTATCTTTATTTGGTCTATTATCGTCTTGTGATCTACATATATTCATGTAATCTACATATCTTCATGTAATCTACATATCTTCATGTAATCTACATATCTTCGTGTGATCTACATACCTTCATGTGATCTACATATCTTCATGTAATCTACATATCTTCATGTAATCTACATATCTTCATGTAATCTACATACCTTCGTGTGATATACATATCTTCATGTAATCTACATATCTTCATGTAATCTACATATCTTCTTGTAATCTACATATCTTCTTGTAATCTACATATCTTCATGTAATCTACATATCTTCATGTAATCTACATACCTTCATGTGATCTATCTATTCTTCCACATTATACATGTGATCGCAAAGGGCCGTGGCCACAAAAGCCTTCTCGCTCACCAATATCCCAACCAGTGGTGCAGATGCAGCCAACCCGTCAGCCTGCTCGCTTTCCAACAAACCAGAATATCTTGGGGGAAAATATCCAACGGATACTCCAGATTGTTTATCAATAGAGAGGAATTATCCGTTTGTGAGCAGAAACATAGGCGACGGGTATTCCCTAGCAAAGGAGAAGTAAGGCACTCTCTTCCTTCCGTTAGCCTACAGACACCCACCCTCAGACCAGTTGGATACTATCTATCTATCTATCTATCTATCTATCTATCTATCTGTCTGTCTGTCTGTCTGTCTGTCTGTCTGTCTGTCTGTCTGTCTGTCTGTCTGTCTGTCCGTCCGTCCGTCCGTCCGTCCGTCCGTCCGCCCGCCCGCCCGCCCGCCCGTCTATATCTTATCTTTCTCTCTCTCTGTCTGACTTCCTGTCTGCTTACTTGTCTATTCACTAATTGATACCCTGATGTCTGTCACCTCGTCTATCTGTCTCCTGGTCTATCTGCTTGCTTACCTGCCTGTCTGCCTGCCTGTCTGCACGTCTTTCGTTGTCTGTCTGTGTGTCACCCATAAATGCCCGTCTGTTCTTCTGTCTGCTATCAGTGCTCGTCCACGTCCCTAACCTCTCTCTCTCTCTCTCTCTCTCTCTCTCTCTCTCTCTCTCTCTCTCTCTCTCTCTCTCTCTCATTCGTTTTGTGTTCAACTAGTGGCTGTATAGCTGGCCAAAGTGGTCTTGACCAACGTGTTTCCCTCTTATCCTGGTGGTTACCGTCACCACCAGAGCTGGCTGCAGCACCCTCATTGACTCATTGTGTGTTTCAAATCTCACGTCTTGTATTGTGTGGCCGTCTGGTGGTTGAGTCACTGCCTGCGTGTCTGTCACTGCCATGGAATGTGCTGTCTCAAGAACGAGAGCACGGGAGTGGAAGAAGGGATCATGTAATCTTATAGAGACAGACAGACAGACATACAGACAGATGGGCGGATAGATTAGATGGATGGATGGATGACAGGCAGGCAGAGACGGACACTCAATTGGGTAAATAGAGTGCGGGCAAGAGAGAGAGAGAGAGAGAGAGAGAGAGAGAGAGAGAGACAGAGAGAGAGAGACAGAGAGAGCGACAGACAGACAGAGAGAGCGACAGACAGACAGACCGATTCCGATGATCAAGTACTCCTTTCCAGTAGCCACCAAGTCGGGGTCTTAAACAAATTGACCTGAAATCCCAGATCAGCCCTGCCTAAAATGGATTTTTATGAAATGGTATGGGAAGTAATTTCGGCCGACTTAAAATCCAATGTCGATTGGTCTATAAATAAATGGGGTTAGCACCATTAACCAATATATGCCTTTTTTTTGCATATCCTTTACAGGACATCGCTGTCAACACCAGCATCTTTCAGCTGTATGTTGATTTCTTGGCAAGATTACGCTCAGTAGTTTGCCATTGCTTTCTGAGCGACCGGCTCACATACCCCGTAAGTTACCGATGCGATTCGAACCACTGCTGATTCTCACCGTCATCACGTTACCTACGAGAGTATACGAGATTACGGAGAAAAGTCGCTAACCTCTAAGCCACGAAGCCGGCAAAATATGCCTACAGATGTGGAATAGGTCCTTTACTTTTTTGTTACAAGGCAACAGCCGTTTAATACAAAAGTTGTTAAATTAACTACGTGAATAAAGTAATTTAATGTAGTAAGTGTGTTGTTGTTGTTTTTTTTGCATATCTTATTTACAGGACATTGCAGTCAACACCAGTATTTTTTAGCTGCTGTTGATGTCTTGGCAAGTTTTACGTTCAGTAGTTTGCCATTGCTTTCTAAACGACCGGCTCACATACCTTTCCGTAAGAAACCAACGCGACGCGATGCGCTGCCGAATCTCGCGCAGCTGTGTTTCGTACGTGGGTATACGGGATTACGAACAGCGTCCTTTAACCCTTCGCCTGGAGCAGTGGTTCTCAACTCTTTTTGGCCCATGCACCCCTTCACCATATGTTCAGAATTTCATTCCCCCCTGTCGTATTTCCTCCCTATAAATCCCCCACGCCCGCATCTACACAGTATACGTAAAAATGTAAGCTAAATTTAATAACACATACTAGAACAAGTCTAGACGTCTACATAAAACGTGATTTGCGGGTCTACTTACGTTATAATACGAATTTCAGATGGGCGAGAAGTACAGAATCATAAAGCATGGAGGAAAAAGCAATATCAAGTAATCGGTTCTTGTATTAACGTGATCTTGAAATAATCTTAATCCCCCCCCCTCCCCCCGGAGACCCTAAAATCCCTCCTCCGGGGGAATTTTTCACCGGTTGACAACCACTGGGAAATTTTAGGGTTTCCGAAAGGGGGGGGGGGGGGGAATTAAGATTATTTCAAAATCGCATTAATAGAAGAACTGATTACTTGATAGTGTTTGTCCCTCCATACTTTACGATGCTGCACTTCTCATTCACTTAATTCATTCAGTGGCATGTCCTTTGCAGAACCTTGCTCCCATAACAACACTCCGGAAAACCTCTCGATCATAAGCAAGATGTCCCGCGTCCGATACACCCATCTGGAGATCATCCGCCATATCCTGCACCCATCTTCTCTTTGGCCTTCCTCTTCCTCTCTTCCCAGGCATATACCCCTCCATTATTGTTCTCTCCAAACTTTCGTGACGTTTCAAGTGACCAAAATATTTCAATTTTCTTTGTGTTATTGTCTTTAATAGCGAACCTTCTTCAATATTCAGCTCTTGAAGTATGGATGCATTTGTTCTTTTCTTTACCCAAGATATTTTTAGAACTTCTCTGTACTTCTCACCCTTCTGAAATTCGTTTTATAACGTAAGCAGACCGGCAAATCACGTTTTATGTAGATGTCTAGACTTGTTCTAATATGTGTTATTAAATTTAGCTTCTATTTTGACGTATACTGTATAGGGGCCCGGTGGGGGGGGGGGGGGGGAGGGGGTTATTGGGAGGAAATACGAAAGGGGGGAATGATATTCTAAACATATGGTGAAGGGGTGCATCGACCAAAACAGGTTGAGAACCGCTAGTCCAGAGCATGATATTAGTTATAGTATGTCCATAAACGAATGCCGCCATTCACGATCAATTATTTTGAAAACTGTCTGTTGCATCGTTATGAAATTTTTCCTGCCGTCTTATATTTACTTCCACTCAAGGAATATGTCTTTGATAGGTCCAAAAGCAACTTAAATCATCGAAAGCGGGGACATTTCTTTGATCTTTGATGAAAAACTAGTGATTTCTCGCTCTAAAACTTGTGTTTACAGTAAGGAACGCCCCGCCAATTCACATGACGACACATGGCGTATCCGGATTCGTATGGGAGTGGGTGCAATAAAAGAAGTAGCTTAAAAGTCGACAGGGTCGGCTGCATTGCACCGGATTTTTATCCCATATGGTTCCGTTTCTAACATGAATACTTGTGTACACATTATTAACCAGCAGCTGAAGAAACAAGAAGGAAATGAAAAATAAGGTAAGAAATATATTCCTTCTACTTTCCTGTCAATTTACACATTATTTACCCCATGCCTCTGTAAATTCTCTGCCTTTACTAATATTACACATTGCACCCCTCTCGGGATTCTCCGTGGAAGTGGTCAAGCCTTTTGACTCAGGCTCCAAAGGTCGTGGGTTCGATTCCGGGCCGCGTCCTTCATTTCACGAGTGCATTTTTTCGGAGTCTCTCGAGGGTCGTCGCTGGAGCTGCAGAGTTCGTGTTTTGTGCGTTGCTTTCCACGCTGCGGAAAGAGACCGAGCCATATGGGATAGAACCCGGTGCAATGAAGTCAACCTTGTCGAATTTTAAGCGACTTTTTAAAGCATTTTTATAATAGCTCGCCTTATGACATCTTTGTCAAAGCTGTCTACAATAATCTTTCAACCTACCGTTTGGTTACTGCGTGGTGGTTTAATTCCAGATTCTTGCACCCATCGACGAAATGACCGTTTACTCAAACTCAATGCATGCACTGTTATTTTTTTCGGAATTTGTAATAGTATAAAACAGTTGCCTGCGATCAGCTTCTTGACAAAAATATGTGTACAACTTGATAGCGATTCTTTGAAGTGTATACACAATTTGCATTCAATCCCATTGAAAAATATTCACACATTTCAATGTTAGCGATAAGTGGTAAGATTTAAAAATGAAATAACCCACATTTTGAGACACCTCTGAACAGTCCTAGTTTAAACAACGCGGGGAGTTGGCATAAGGCCAATCCCGTGAAAATATTCAACATTGAGCGCTGATTGTCTGGCTCAGCTGTAATACATTTAAAATTATGAATTTCATCTCAGACTCGTAAATTATATACCGCATATAAACAAACTTTGAAATCTGCTGTAAAATCTCCAGAACAAAATTTTTTTTTGTAGGGAGGACATAATGATAAGGTTATATTCTAAATCTCATAATTTTCCCTCAGTTGGTTACTGAGATATGGATGTTTATATTGAGGCAAACAAATGTGAATGCACTATAGTTGCGGTTCCAACTTCACGGCAACAGGTCATCCCTATAATTGCCCTGTTCCTGTGCCAGCTAAAACCGCACAAAATGCGTTTCACTGTCCCATGTAAAAAGTGAACTAGATTGCTGTCCCGACAAAACCAACAGTAAAGGCCGTTGGGTAAGTTAGTAGCTAGGCGACGGAATCATTAACTACAAAAGTCCAACTGAGAAAAATGCACCAGCAAACCGCGGCCAGAAACAAATGACACTCCTTGAAAACCTTAATTGATCGCCCGCGTTCGCCATATCGAACCGGAAGTCTTTATGCCAGAGCATGACATATTCCACATAACTTAGGTCATCAACATTATCGCAGGTCAGCATGGCGGAATGGATAAGAACACGTGTTCTTATACATCCGCTGTGCTGATGGCGAGGTAAGGGGTTCAACCCCTACACCGGACAGGTGGACTAAAACGTTGATCTGTCGTCCTTGAGATGGGGACGTAAATTACAAGTACTTCTTAAGTCGGAGTAGGTCGCTGTTAATAGGTACATCTAATCTACACGCAAAATTCAGTCCATCACTACTGGAAGTAGTGTGTATGGACTACGCTTGAGTTCAAAAGCTAGCGGGCACAAAAAACAACAACCCCAACATCATCAAGTGTCTCGTCAGCTGGCGTAGGCGTTCATGTCTCTCCACAAATCTCGGTCGTTGGTGTTCTGGATAAACTTCTGATGATATTCCTCCATGCCACCGTCTCAGTCTATCTAGTATCATGTCTGTTGGTCTGCCTCTGCCTTTCTTCCCCTTGATCTTTCCAATCGTCATGATGTTCTCCAACGGCTCTCTCCCCATCACATGACCAAAGAAAGCTGTTTGTCTCATTCATATTGTCGAATATAATGTCCTAGTTTAATTAGCCTCTCTCAGGCAGCCGTTGTTAGTTACTCTGGCATACCAAGGAATTCGCACAAAACTTAGGTAACATTTGTTAACGCAATTACTGTCTGAGACACGAGAGAATGGCTGCTTGTGAATATATGGGTACATGGTGTGAATCTTATATTTTTATGGACAAATATTTTCGATGGGAGATATTCCCCCCCCCCCCCCCCCTTTTCCGTCTTTAGTTCCCAGGACATTTCCTGGCGTCCAGTTTAGGCTGTGTTGACGTAGAAGCCCAGGCCAATTTTTAAAAAAATCTGCCCCGATGCGGATTCGAACCCATAGCGTATAGCCACTGCGCTACCGCGACTTCAATGTGTACACGTGTGGGCAGTAATTGCCGGAGACTTACAGAACTTACAGAAATTGGTCGACGTTTGTCTGAGTGTTTTGCAGCTGCAGCTATTTTTGTTACTGCGCCAACTGGACCTGGCCTTCCACCCTTGGGCCCAGTGTCATGTGGTTATACATGCAAGTGTTCATCGGCTGTTGTGCTGTTCAGTATACTGTTCCTTTCCTTTGCTTTGATTTTGCATGTAACTTACATAACGTCGTAGTCAAGCCTGGGAATTATTAGCTGTTGTGAATTTCTTAACAATTTAACGTTCAGTAGATTGCCATTAGCTGGCTTCGTGGCTTAGAGGTTATGACTTTTCTCCGTAATCTCGTATACTCTCGTCGGTGACGTGATGACGGTGAGAATCAGCAGTGGTTCGAATCGCATCGGTAACTTACGGGGTATGTGAGCCGGCCGCTCAGAAAGCAATGGCAAACTACTGAGCGTAATCTTGCCAAGAGATCAACATACAGCTGAAAGATGCTGGTGTTGACAGCGATGTCCTGTAAAGGATATGAAAAAAAAGAAAAAAGATTGCCATTGCCTTCTGAAAAGGCCGACGCTCATAGCATTGCGAACACCAACACAAAGCGATCTGTGCCCACATCGCCTGCGGCTGACTTTGAACCCGGCGTGTCGGGCTTGTGAAACTGCGTTCACTGTCGCTAGGCGACATACTCCGACCTGGCTGTGGAAAGCTCAGTTTCCCCTCTGCGGTGTCCTGCTGGACGGAGGATAAACAGACACGTCGTGATTGTAGCATGCTGAGCAGGGAGAAGACAGGTATGCTTAATGCAGAGTGGCATGTAGCAATTAAACAGTCTAAGATAAGGAACATCCCTTGGATCTGTTCCCCAGTGCATGCTGGTGTGTTTGGAAATGAGCAGCGGACTCATTGGCTGGATCTGCACCGCTGGGTGAAGAAATGGTGCATGATAAGGCAGACGTGGACTGAGCCCTTTGTAACCGTGTGTATAGTGTGTAAGAACAGAGACAGTATCATTGCCTGGAGAGAATGGTGCGGCAGGGAGTGCCCAGAGAATCTCCGACACTCAGTTCTCCGAGGAAAGTCCAGATGGACTCATAATAATATTGCAACTGGGACTATTAGTATTGTGACTCTTCGCTGGCTGTTGAAGATAATGACGAAGCACGTATGGGAATTTCTCGAGTGCTGTGATGTTCTAGACTCAACAGACTCCCAACATGTGTAAACGCTGGGCACTCAACAGTCTCCCCACATGTGTAAACGCTTGGCGCTCAACGGTCTCCCCAATCTGTAAACGCCGGGCACTCAATATCCACATCTGTAAACGCTGGACACTCAACAGTCTCCCCACATCTGTAAATGCTGGGTGCTCAACAGTCTCCCCACATCTGTAAACGCTAGGCACTCAACAGTCTCCCCACATCTGTAAACGCTGGGCATTCAACAGTCTCCCCACATCTGTAAACGCTGGGCACTCAACAGTCTCCCCACATCTGTAAACGCTGGGCACTCAACAGTCTCCCCACATCTGTAAACGCTGGGCACTCAACAGTCTCCCCACATCTGTAAACGCTGGGCACTCAAAGAGGTAATGCTCAACTGTCTCGTAAGAATATATACAAAGCGGACACCCCAAAGTTGCCCTTGTGTTACCGGGAACCATAACGGAAGCAAAGAGTAATTTCAGTGTAACCTACCCAGCATGTCGTAGGAGACTAGGAGGGGTCACGTGAGCTGGCTTCCCCATACCATAGACCAGTGGTTCTCAACCTTTTTTGGCCTGTGCCCCCCTTCACCATATTTTAAGAACGTCATCCCCCCCCCCTCGTATTTCCTATATAAAAATTTTGCCCTTGCCCCCCCTTCACAATATTTTCAGAACGTCATTCCCCTCTTTCGTATTTCCTACCTAAAAATTTCTCACCTGCCCCTACACAGTATACGTAATAATGGAAGCTAAATTTAATAGCACATACTAAAACAAGTCTAGACATCCACATAAAACGTGATTTGTGGGTCTACTTACTTTATAAAATGAATTTTAGAAGGGTGAGACGTGTATAGAACCGTACAGTATGAAGGGAAAAACAATATCAAATAATCGGTTCTAGTATTAATTCGATCTTGAAATAATCTTAATTTCCCCCCCCCCCCACTGGAAACCCTGAAATTTCCCCCCAACCGGTTGAGAACCATTGCCGTAGACAATTTTAGCTGCAACTGCAACCAAGCACGAGGGTTGGCTTGAGATAGTTTTAGGGTCTTTGGTCATTGGGGGATACACGGTGGAAGGTGATACACCTAGAGTGAGCTGTGGTTAAGAGTCTCCGTAGATGCAATTATAGATAGATAAACTTTATTGTCTTCTCTTTCATCTTCACAACAAAGGCGGACCATCTGAACATTTTTCTCCCCGATATATATTGTTATCATCCAGTGTTGATTCAGTCGACAATTTCTTATTCTCCTGCCTTTCTTTTCAGAGTGGGGTTTCGATCCGCAACCAACTCGGGCCAAGCCGATTGTAGAAATGTTCATGATTGGTTGAATTCTTCCTTTACAGTTGTCTACGAATAGAGTTAGCCAGTCTCAAGCCACATCTCCTTTGTCACTTCTATGTTAGTTTCACTATTTTTTGTTACCTTTATGGGCGTCGGTAATACACAGCAACAATCATAGACAACAAGACATTATATTCTCTTTCATCTGCACAACAAAGGTGGTCTTTTACGGGATATCTGAAGCGATTTCTGAAACTGCTAGCTCTCAGTGTCGGTTAAAATGGCTCATGGTTAACCAAGAGTTAACAGCTTAGGCAGGCTATTGTTGTTTTAGTAGTACCTGTGATTCATTTATAATTAGTCGCATGATTGACAAGGTGTGGTGCCATATTGTGTGGGAGTTTTGGGCTTTCCCCAAATCCGCATTGGTTTCATTTGGTTGAGGGTGTGGTTTACGTAATTTGTTGACTACCTTCTTTATTATCAGGGCATTCTTGTGAACATCAGTGGAAGTTACAATGTGGCTGTTTTTAGCCACAACTCTGTGCAACTTTGAATGGCGCTTAACTGCGGTATGTTTTCAGCTACTTTGTGTATGCATTCAACTAATGTTAACTGTTGTGTTTTGAACTAGGAATAAGCCAGTATATGTTTTCGTGACAAGAAGGGATGACATACTTGGTACCTGTTGCTGATGTAAGACATGAATATTTGTTTTGTGCATTTTTATGTTGAAAATTTTAACTTAGCATCATCAGCATTATGTGCCTTGTCAAATGTCTCTCCACAGATCTCCGTCCTTTGTGTCCAGGATCAATTACATTGATATTATTAGCCTCCATGCTACTGTCTCAGATCATCACTTCTATCAGTCTGTGTCATCTTCTTCTATTTCTGCTAATCCCAGTCATCATGGTGTTCTCTAATGTCTTCTTTCTTATTATTTGACTAAAGAACATTGTGTCCTTCTTATAGTTGTGTGTGCTGTTCTTCTTTATAGCCTCTTCCGTGCAATCGTTTGTTACCCTGACATTCCAAAGTAGTCGCAAAATTCGTCTAAAAAACCGGACCACTGTGTTCTTACTAATTTGTTTATTCACATTTCAAGATTCTCAGAATATAACAACAGAATAGGTTTAATTCATTTCAGTACTCTCTTTCTGAAATTCAGTGAAAGTGAATGGACGAACGAACATTATTTTCAAAGAGTCAGAAATTAGGTGCGCTGACCCGTCTTACATTCGGCTTTCACGATCACTCAATTTTCGTGCATCAATTATCTATTATACATGTTACATTCACATAGGGGGGAAAACACACCGTCAAATGAAAGTTGTGAGCAAAAACAATGCAGACTACCATGTTATGAGATAGACTGGCAGCCAGACTCATTCACACACAATTGCATAAACACATACTTACATACATACTTGCTTTTCTGCCCATAGTGGTCCACGAAGGTCCACTGTAACAGATTCAGTCCCAACTAAACAGTAGGTTTGTACCAAACATAAATGAATGTCAGAAAATGGTAAGTAGGGGTGTGTCACAGTTATGACTTAAAAGTTGTTAATATGGTAGCAGACATGTTGCATTATATATCAAACTAGCTGACCCGGCCCGGCTTCGCCCAGACTCTGGTGGGGAGCATCTCATTTAATTCATATAAGTAGTCATATAAGTTCTCGTTCCGACTATCTATCTGTCTGTCTGTCTGACCCGGCCCGGCATCGCCCAACTCCTGGTGGGGAGCATCTCATTTAATTCATATAAGTAGTCATATAAGTTCCCGTTCCCGACTGTCTGTCTGTCTGTCTGTCTGTCTGTCTGTCTGTCTGTCTGTCTGTCTGTCTGTCTGACCCGGCCCAGCCCATGGTGGAGAGCATCTCATTTAAATTATATAAGTAGTCATATAAGATCCCGTTCCCGACTATCTGTCTGACTGTCTGTCTTGGGTAAATGTAGGAGGGAGGAGGAAGAGGGAGGTGGAGGAGGGAAGAGGAGGGAGGAGACAGGAGGAGTAGGGAGGAATAGGAGGGATTAGGAGGAGGAGTAGGGTGGAGGAGCAGGCGAGGAGGAGGGAGGAGGAAGAGGGAGGAGAACGCAGGAGGAGAAGGGAGCAGGAGGAGGAGAGGGAGGAGGAGGGAGAGGGAGGAGGAGGGAGGAGGAGGAGGAGAGAGTAGGAGGAGGGAGAAGGAAGAGGGAGGAGGAAGAGGGAGAAGGAGGAGGGAGAAGGAGGGGGAAGAGGAGGAGGGGAGGAGGAGGAATGTGAAGGGAGGAGGTAGAGGGAGGAGGAGGAGGAGGGAGGCGGAGAGAGGAGGAGGAGGGAGGAGGAGGAAAGTGAAGGGAGGAGGTAGAGGGAGGAGGAGGAGGTAGAGGGAGGAGGAGGGAGGCGGAGAGGGAGGAGGAGGAAGGAGGAGGGGGAGGAGTGAGGAGGAGGGAGGAAGAAGGAGGAGGAGGGAGGAAGAAGGAGGAGGAGGGAGGAGGGAGGAGGAGGAGAGAGGAGGAGGGAGGAAGAGGGAGGAGGAGGAATGTGAAGGGAGGAGGAGGGAGGAGGTAGAGGGAGGAGGAGGAGTGAGGAGGAAGAGAGGGAGGAGGAGGAGGAAGAAGGAGGAGGAAGAAGGAGGGAGGAGGAGGGAGGAGGAGGAATGTGAAGGGAGGAGGAGGTAGAGGGAGGAGGAGGAGAGAGGAGGAGAAGGGAGGAGGAGGGATGAGGAGGAGGAATGTGAAGGGAGGAGGAGGAAGGAGGAGGAGGAGGAGGAGGGAGGAAGAAGGAGGAGGAGGGAGGAGGAGGAGGAGGGAGGAGGAGGAAGAGGGAGGAGGAGGAATGTGAAGGGAGGAGGAGGGATAGGGAGGAGGGGGAGGGAAAGAGGAAGAGGGTAGGAGGAAGAGTGGAGAGGAGGAGGGAGGAGGTAGAGGGAGGAAAAGGGAGGAGGAGGAGGAGGGAGGAGGAGGAGGAGGGAGGAGAAGGAGGGAGGAGGAAGAAGGAGGAGGAAGAGGGAGGAGGATGGAGGAGGGAGAGGGAGGAGGAGGAGGAAGAGTGAGGAGGAGGATGGAGGAGGGAGAGGGAGGAGGGGAAGAGGAAGAGGATAGGAGGAGGAGGGGAGAGGAGGAGAAGAAGGGAGAAGGAGGGAGGAGGAGAAGGAGGAGGAGGGAGGAGGGAGAAGAAGGAAGGAGGAGGAGGAAGGAGGGAGAATGAGGAGGGGAGGAGGGAAAGGGAGGTGGAAGAGGAGGAGGGAGGAGGAAAGAGGTAGGGGGAGGAGGAGGAGGAAGGAAAGGGAGGAGGAAGATGAGGAGAAGGGAGGAGGAGGGTGGAGGGAGGAGGAGGAAGAAGGGAGAAGGAGGAGGGAGGATGATGAGGGAGAAGGAGGCAGGAGGAGGGATGAGGAGGGAGAGGGAGGAGGAGGGAAGGAGGGGGAGGAGTAGGAGGGGAGAGGAAGAGGGAGAAGGAAGAGGGAGAAGGAGGAGGGAGGAGGGAGAGGGAGGAGGAAGAGGAGAAGGGTGGAGGGAGGAGGTAGAGGGAGGAGAAGAGAGGAGGAGAGAGTTCGCCATTCCGAATTCATACTCGTCTAGTTCTTCCCTTCTACACGACTGTAGATAACTTCCTTACACATAAAAAGATGAATTGTTATTGATATTGCCGTGGCATGGAGGAATATCAGCAGCAGAGTTGATCCAAAAAACCAAAGACTGAGATCTACGGAGAGCCATGAACGCCTACGCCAGCCTGCACGGCACTTGATGATGATGATTGCCGTGTGACGATTCTGTGTAGTCACGTCATTTTCTTCCCTTTCCCTAGCGTTTTGGTTCGGGGATTCTTTCATCATCATCATCATATATTTACGTACATATTTTGGGAGGGGGAGGAGGGAGGAGGAGGAAGAAGAAAATAAAACTATGACAGTTGACAGCTCTGGAATGAAAGGAAGGCGTGTAGAAAATTTCATCTCAATCGGATGGGCCGTTCGCGAACAAATAAAGGACATACATAGATACATACATAAATACAGACAGACAGACGATCCTAATTTATATATAAGATTAAAGGGAGTTGCATATGGATAACTACTGTATATAAACCCAAGGCTAGAAGTAGCTTAAGACGATTAATCATTCCATGGCAATGAATCGGTTCATATTTCTATTGCTAATTCCCAAATACTTCTAATTCCTAATTCTCCAAATACTTCTAATTCCTAATTCTCCAAATACTTATAATTCCTAATTCTTCTTCTTCTTCTTTGCGTTCATCCGGAGTGTTTTTTCAGATGTGATTGCGGTGTGTCTGTTATGCACCCTTGGGTCGAAACCCTTAGGCCAACACATCCGACTTTTAGCGTGCATTTTTGACAGGTAGCATTCCTGTGGGACTCTCACTTTTGTGGTGCCGTCCACATCCCAGCTTGTCAAGTTGGAACGGTCGAATGCTTCACGATCAGCCCTCAAGGGAAGGCAGGGACAGTCCATGTCATTTTCCGCCATCCAGGGTGGCTTCCATAGTTGCAGAGCCGACACATAGCGCTCTGGTGCTGGGCTCACCGTGGGAATCGTCACGTCGTGCTCATGGCTGCTTGAATGCCTCACTTCGAAATATTGGGCATATCGTTCACCACGAGCCTTTCCCGCACTGACCAGACCGGTCTGCAGACGGTATCCACTCAGCGAGTTTTCGATTCGGACATGTGCTTGTCGATGTGCCCGTCAGAGCTGTTCCGGGCACAACGAACATTCGGAAACTAGGTAGTCAGAGCTTTTCCGGACACGAGCTATTCGGAAAATTAGTTAGTTAGAGCTGTTCCTAGCACGAAAGACATTTCACTCGGACGTTTTTTGCGTTGTGCCTGATGTATTTGCACCCGTAGGCCAGCACATCCGACTTCAGCAGGCATTTTTACGGGTTTGCCTTCCCGGGTTTCGAGAGACGTTAGACTGTTAGTGCTGTGGTGTCGCCCACATCTCAGCTGGTAAGAGTAGAATGGTCAACCCTCAAGGGAAGGCAGGGGCAGACCATGGGCATTCCCTCGCTATCCAAGGAGGCTTCCATAATTGCAGAGCCGGCACATATTGCTCTGAGACTGGGCTCACCCGAGGAGTTGCCACGTCCTGCTCATGGCTGCTTTAGTTCCTCACTTCCATGTGTTGGGCATTTCGCTTGCCACTGGTCGCTCAAGCACACACCAGGAACGGTCAGTCTGCGGGCGACATCCACTAGGTAAGCTTTCGCTTTGGTCTTCGGACCACGCAATGGATTCGCTAGCCGTGCGTTCCATTTCGTGTTATTGAGACGTCTTCCACCTTTGTCTACACTCTCTATGAGTTAGATACAGACAGTTTTCGTAACCATTTCATTCGACTGGGGCACTTCTTCTACCTTTTAGTACTCGCTCACGAGGTAGGCTACATGTGCTGCCGGCTCAGCACCTTACCTCCGTGCAGCAGTGAGCGAGAAACGGTCAGGCCCTCTCATCCGGGGATCCCTCATATCCCCCAGCTGAGAGCCTTCGGACAAGTATCTGAACTGGGCATGTAGCGTGCTCAGTATCTCACCTCCATGTTTAGGTAGGTGGGTATCGGCCCGGCTCCCACATCCGAGGGTTTATGGCTTAGAGGCGTTCAGCCACAACCCCCGACAGAGAGCCTTAGAGTATGTATTCGGACCAAGAACTTCTGCCTTCGTGCGCCTGATTTAAACTTTTGACTGCTATCCTCAGTCTACCTGCAGAGCAGCAGGTTGTGTCTCGCTTAGTCTGGCCCCTATCCCATAAGCTGTCCGATATGTAGTTTTCATCCATCGACATAGCACATGGGGTCAATGGAACACGCAAGCTCCCCCACCACGGCAAGGTGGAGACACATCGGGGGAGTAATTCTTAATTCTCTAAATACTTCTACTTCCTAATTCTCCAAAAACTTCTAATTCCTAATTCTCCAAATACCATCCATCCATCATGTGCCATGCCGATAAGCGTGGGCGGTCATGTTCTGCCATCTCACTCGATCACCAGTGTCGTGGATCAGCTCCATGTTTCTGTCTCGACCATGCCACGTGGCCAAGCCATCCAGGTATTTACTTCTCGGTCTTCCCCCTGGTCTCTTCCCTTCGATTTTGCCAGTTGTCACCAAGTTCTCCAATTCATTTCTTCTCATAACATGCCCAAAAAATTTTGACTGTCTACGTCTAATGACTTTAATCAGTTTACGATCTTCATTTGTTTCTTGAAGGACTTGTTCATTGGTTTTTCTGTCTGTCCATGGTATTCTTTGCATTTTCTTCAGAAACCACATCTCCACAGCCATCAACTGTTATTTTCTCAGCTTAACTGCTTATTGACTCCAAATACAAGTACTTCTAATTCCTAACTCTCCAAATTCTTCTAATTCCTCTAACGTGATTTCATCTCGTCCCACACGTTTTTCCTTTCTTCATGTTTGATTGCTTCTGTGGCTTCATAGTTTAGTGTAGGTGATTGTTTTTTCTGTTGATTCGTCTCTTGCGCTATCATTCAACTCTCTTACGTTTTCATTCCAGTTCTTTATCACAGCATCTCCTTCCACTACTACGTTGCTGTCTTTAATTTCAAACATAATGTGTTTAGTCTTATTTTTCTGCCTGTCAAATCACTGATTCGTATGTGCTTAATTTTGTTGTATCTTTTTAGAATATAATTGAGCTGTGTTGCTCTGTTTCTTTAACCAATAATCTTATGCCGTTATGCATGTATCTCTTATTTCTTTATTATCTCATGTTATTCTTTTTCATTTTTACTTTGTTGTGTTTCGTCCATCAAATGTAAGCTATCTTCAGCCATCAGCCATCAGTGTGTTTTAGCTTTTTGTCTTTTTTCCCCCCTGGTAATATCTCTTTGCTTGTTTGATGATATGCGGTATTTCCATTTAACTCATCATCATCATCATCATCATCATCATCATCATCATCATCATCATCATCATCATCATCATCATCATCATCATCATCATCACCATCATCATGACCACCACCACCACCACCACCACCATCATCATCATCATCATCATCATCATCATCATCATCATCATCATCATCATCATCATCATCACCATCATCATCATCATCATCATCGGGTGTCTTGCCTACCAGGGAGGGGAGGGGGCAATCATGCTGTCTCTAACAACATGTATCAATTTATGCACTGACACATGTCCGTACCATGACACAAGACTGTCAAGAATCGTCTCTTGCTGTCTTACCCTATCAATCTTTCCAGTTCCGTTCTTTGACACATGTCCGTACCATGACACAAGACTGTCAAGAATCGTCTCTTGCTGTCTTACCCTATCATTCTTTCCACAGTTATTTCCAGATATCATTACATATTCTAGTTTATGGCTTCTCTTGACGTGGCTGAATTATGACTGCCTTTCTGATGTTTGCGATACAGTGTAGTATGTCTTAGCCTCTTTCAAACGTTTATCTTCCTTATTTTGGCTGTCCAAGGAATTTTCAGCATTCTTCTATAAAAAAAATACGTCTCTGGGGCTTGTAGGAATTTCCCTTTTCTGCTTGCCGATTAATTGTACAGGATTCACAGACACGTCTTAAAATAGATTCTAAAAGGGGTAAGAATGTTGCGAACCAGTTTCCTGCTAGGAGTTGTGATGAGATATGACCATTACATTTTGTAGGACTGAATGCACGGAGGAATAGATGACCAATTTTTTCTTCATTTAGCATCCGACCGTGCTCATGAGATTATCATCGCAGTTTCCTATTAACTTCGCTGACCCGCCTGCTGGAATTTATGTTATATGCACAAATTACGATGTATTGCTTAGGGTATTCTCCGTTGTACAAATTGCAGTTTTTGCTTATCCTATTCTGTCCATGGTTGTTAGGTTTCTTGGCAAGTTTTGCAGAAGGTAGTTTGCCGGTGCTTTCCGCCTGGGCAGTGACTGTACTAGGCGGGTTCCAGGAATATCTTGGATACAGAAAAGAACAAATGCATCCATACGTCAAGAATTGAATATTGAAGAAGGTTGGCTACTAAAGGCGATAAAACAAAGACAATTAAAATATTTTGGTCATTTGAAACGTAATGAAAGTCTGAAGAGAACAATCATGCAGGGGTATATGTCCGGGAAGAGAAGAAGAGGAAGGCCAAAGAGAAGATGGGTGCAGGATGTTGCGGATGATCTGCAGATGGGTGTATCCGACGCAGGATATCTTACTTATGACCGAGAAGTTTTCCGGACGGTTGTTGTGGGAACGAAGTGCTGCAAAGGAAATGCTACTGAATAATGAATTCTGTTCATTATGTCTGTGATACATTGTCCATCGGATCACTGAGCCTAACATACACAATTATTCTCAGAGCCCCAGTTAGCAGCCTTTAAGGGAATGTAGTAACATAATGTAAAAGTATCTTCTCTGTGATGAGGGGGTTACAGATGCAATTCGTAATCCCGCATACAGCTTTCGGAACCCTGCTGCGGTGATTTGGTAGCAGACCGCCTTGAGTTGGTTTTCATACAGTGGTATGTGTGCTGGTAGTTCAGAAACAATTGCAACCTACTGAACGTAATTTTGCCAAGAAACCACAAACAGCCAAGGCATGCCAGGGTTGACTGCTACGTCCTGGAAAGGATATACAACTTTTAACCTCCAGTAACAATGACTTATTGCCCAAGGCGATCTTCATTGTGTGAAATGCAATTTCCGCTTGTCCTATTGTTTTCCTTATCTCTGAGATACATTGTCGGTCGGATAACTTAGCCTAACATACACAGTTATATATTCAGAGCCCCACGGAGCATATTGTAAGGGAATGTAGTAACGTTATGTAAAGGTATCGGCTCTGTGGCGATGGGTTTGTGGACACAATTCGTAATTCCTCATACCGCGTTCGAAACACTGCTGGGGCCATTTGGTAGCATACCGCTGTGCTTTGGTTTTCATACAATGGTATGTGCGGTGATCGTTCAGAAAGCAATGACAAACTACTGAACGTAAACTTGCCAAGAAATCACAAACAGCTAACAAATGCCGGGGTTGACTGCGACGTCATGTAACGGATATGCAACTAACTGAATGCAAAGGTCCTTTTCTATGCTTTCAGATGTGCTGTGTAATAGTAATAGCCCCACATTTGTTATAAAGCAATCAGCACAACCTGGGTGATGGGTTTGGTATAGCATCCACCGCCTTTACCTCCCGCAACATTTCCTGGTGTGCATTGCAGGATGGGTGGATCCAGACGTCCAGGTGAGCCACTGCATCACCGCAGCTCATTTTTAGAGATGAGAAGTCTATACATTGGATAAATGTACTCTAAGAAATGAAGCAATATCTACCTATAATATAATGTTGGAAGCCCGTCAGGTAGCCAGACGCGTTCTTGTAACTAGAAAGTGCGCACAATGATACAGAAATACTGACATGGTGTTATTTTGTCATCATCATAATTAACATGTAGAGCTAGTTACGTACATGCCTCCGCCATTGTGTTAAGAAAGTGGTTTAGTAACATCACAATAATCCGTCACATTTGAAAACTTACTATTTACTGTTATTTTGTGAGGTTAAAATGGCAAAATCATAATAGAAAAAGATAACATTTTACATATGTGATCAGATTATGTGGAAGAACTTTATGATGATACAAGAAAAGAACAGTATGACATTCGGAAAAATAATGAAGGACCATCAATTTTGAATATGGAAGTTCAGAATGCTCTTAACCATGTGACAACTGGCAAGACCCCAGGTCCAGATAACATCAAGAAATGATCAATGCCTTAGAAGAATATGGAATAGACCAGGCCACCAGACTGCTAAACGCAATATATGCTACTGGAGATCATCATCATCAAGCGCCATGCTGGCTGGCGTAGGTGTTCATGACTTTCCACAGATCTCGGTCTTTGGTTTTCTGGATACACTCTGCTGATATTCCTCCATCTCAATCCATTCACCATCATATCTCTTGGTCTGCCTCTCCCTCTCTTCCCGTCGATCTTTTCAGTTGTCACGATGTTCTCCAATGCCTCTCTTCTCATCACATGACCAAAGAAAGTTGTTTGTCTCAGGAATTTACAACATTCTTCTTGGGAACCACATCTCTGTTGCTTCCAAGTTCTTCCTGATTTGTTCATTTACATTCCAAGATTCACTGCCATACAGCAATGCAGGTTCTTCTTCTTCTTCTTCTTCTTCTTCTTCTTCTTCTTCTTCTTCTTCTTCTTCTTCTTCTTCTTCTTCTTCTTCTTCATCTTCTTCTTCGTTCATCCGGAGTTTTTTTTCCGGACGTGATTGCGTTGTGTCTGTTTACAGCAGAGCTGCGTTCTTGAGCCGTTAGGCCGACACATCCGACTTCTGCGGGATACAGGTTCTATGTAGCACTTTAGCACTCTCTTTCTTACATTAAATGATAGTGACTTATTGCATAGGATACTCTTCATTTTCTGAAATGCAGCTTTTGTTTGCCCTATTCTGCTCTTAATCTCTGTTGTGCATCTTCCATCTGATGTTATAAATGCCCTTGGGTATGTAAAACTATCTACTTGGTTAAGCATGTTCCCTTCTATTTCTATTTCACATTTTGGTGTCACCTTTTTCTTTGATATCACCATTGTTACTATTTTCCTGATATTCAAGGAGAGTCATTTCTTTTCACACTCTGTTGATACAGTATCCAGCAATTGTTGTAGATCTGTGGCATTATCCGCAACCAATACTGTATCATCTACACAGCGTATATTTTTTATATTATAACCTACGATTAGTATTCCTGGCTTCTCTTTGATCTCTCTCATTATTACTTCACCGGAGATATACCTCCCGAATATGCAATTCTATATTTATTGCAATTTCGAAGAAATCAGGAGCCTTGGAATGTAATCAACATCGAAAATTAGTATAATGAGCCACAGCACAAAGATTTTGCTAAGAATTACCATGCAAATAGTTAGGAAGAAAATACATCTCGAAATAGGAGAAGAACAATGTAGATTTGTAAAAGGCAAGGGTACAGTAAATGCTGTTTGCTGAGAATATTAATTGAACGTTCTACAGAAGTAAACAAAGACCTACACCTTTGCTTTATTGACTACTCAATCTTTCGATAAATTAAGACTTGTCATCATGATAAATATGCTTGCAGATCTACAAATTGATGGGAAAGTGGTTCTTTAGACGAATGTTGCGAATTCCTTGGACTGCCAAAGTAACTAACAACGAATGCCTTAAATAGGCTGACGAAACTAGAACCTTATATACAACAATAAGAAAGAGACAAACAGCTTTTTTTTCGTCATGTGATAAGAAGAGAAGCGCTGGATAACATCGTGACAACTGGAAAGATCGAGGGGAAGAGATGCAAAGGTAGACCACGAGAAATGATGCTGGATGGATTGCGACGGTGGCATGAAGGAAAATCAACGACAGAGTTGATCCACAAAACCAAAGACTGAGATCTGTGGAGAGTCATGAATGCCTACGCCAGTCGGCATGGCACTTGATGATGAACATAGTCTATTAAGAGAGGTGTGAGACAGGGATGTGTAATGTCTCCAGATCTTTTTTCCCTGTACAGTGAAAATATGTTTATAAATGTAGAAGATATGGAAGGAATCATCATTGGAGGAAGAAACATCAATAACTTTAGATATGCGGATGATACAGTATTGATTGCAGGCAATGAGCAAGATCTGCAACATTTAGTACATGCGGTTGCTACACACAGTGAACAACTAGGGTTAGAATTAAATTGTACGAAGACACATATTATGGTCGCCTATAGGAAAGAGGAAATACCACAATGTAATATAGAAGTAAATGGGCATATTCTTAAACAAGTGAATCGGTACTATTATCTCGGAACAATCATAACGTCTGATGGGAGATGCCTTGAAGAGGTTAGAACAAGAATCGCGAAGATGAAAAACATACCAATAAAAAGATGTCATTTGCAACGAGAAAAAGGGTATTTAAGTGTTAGTAGAACCCGTGCTTTTGTATGGATGTGAAGCATGTACAATGAGGAAACAGGCTGAGAAACATCTGATGGCTGTGGAAATGTGGTTTCTGAGGAAAATGCAAAGAATACCATGGACATACAGAAAAACAAATGACCAAGTACTACAAGAAACAAATGGAAATCGTAAACTGATTAGAGAAAATAGACGTAGACAGTCAACATTTTGGTCACGTGATGAAAAGAAATAAATTGGAGAACTTGGTAACATCTGGCAATATCGAGGGAAAGAGAACAAAGGGAAGACAGAGAAGTAAATACCTGGATGGCTTGGCCATGTGGCATGATCGATGCAGGAATATTGAGCTGATCTACAACTCTGGTGATCGAGTGAGATGGCGAAACATGGCCGTCCACGCTTATCGGCATGGCACAAGATGATGATGATGAGAGATTATGCAAGATTACAAAAAAAAAGAAGTAAGACCGGCGTCCTAGTTCGTCCTGCACGGCCACACCACTGTAAGTAGAGGCTTTTCCTTCCTTCTTCTTTCCCTCTCTTCCTTTCTCCCTCTCTTCCTTTCTCCCAGTGGAGCATAATCCCTTAACCACTCCCACACTATGCCGATTAGTATCATTATCACAAGCTAGTTACACTTAACGTACAACACTGACTAATATATTTCTCTCAATCACTGAGCTACGGTAGGTTGTTTAGACACAACGAATTCATTGTAAATAAAGCAAATTTTAAAATGAAATATTTACTTTCATCTTGTGAGATAATGACCAGGTGACAGGAAAACAAATATTGGCTTTTTTTTTACGGTGAGAAATAGCCATTCTCAGATCAACCAATTCCAATTCCAATTCCAATTTCTGGTACGAGTACCCCTTTCAGCCTTCGAATTTTCGACTTAGCTATGTAGGGGTGTTTATGATGCAGCTTGAAGTTTGTCTTTCGTAATTTGGGCTGTTTGTTGTCAACTTCCTAGCTTCTGATGGGTTTATTGCGTTCGTTACTTTCTTGATGAGGATTTTCATGTCTGGACAGAGTCGCGCACTTGTTGAGGCCTGGAGTAATTGGGTACCTACTCCGTCATATGGTGCTGTTTTCCTTAAGGGCGTTTTACCAGTTGTCGTCTCTCCTGGTGTTCCTCCTATTTCCCGTCGTGAGTTGCCTTCGAGTCTTCTCGGTGTTCGCCAGTCGGATTTTGGTGGTGAGCGATATCGTTCTTCCTCTGTTTGTGCCCTTGTATCCTCTGGTTCAGGTGTGGCTGTCTGGATCTTGAGCAGGTCAAGTATATTATCAAAAGTGTCTTCTGTCTTTTGTTTCGCATCTTGTATGTTAGATAGCTGTTCATCCGTCTCAGCCTTTATGGCAGCCATTCGAGCGACATCCTGTTCTATCTTCTGCTGCACTTGCTTCATTTCGTTGAGAATGTGCTGAACTGCCGTTATCTGTGTTTCTTCCGTTTTGTCTTTTTCTTCCTCCATGCTGGTGAACTTTGATCGCACGTCCTTCAGTTGGCCTTCCAGTTGTGCTTTGTCACTTTTGGTGAGTCTATTGGTGGCCTCGTACTGCCTCATAGCTTCTTTATAGGGCAGGTTAGTCTTGATGGCTATCTTCATTGCTTCCTTGCTGTTTTGGTGGCAGGGGCAGCCGAGGTACCTGGCGCCGTGGTTGCCGAGGCAGTTGGCGCACTTTCTGTTAGTGTTAGGACTCCTGAAGTCCTTGTCGTTCTTTGCATGCTGACACTGACTGTATGGATGAGGTCCAGAGCAATATCTGCAAACTTCAACCTCACTCTTGCAGGTGGCACGGGTGTGCCAAAACTTCTGGCACTTAGAGCACTGCAGCACTCTGGGTATGTAGTGCTCTGGAACTTGGTCTCTCTTGTCCCATCTGATGTATTGAGAACCACCTTTTAGCCGTCTTTTAGTCTTTTACAATGTGCTGAAGAGTTTTATGTTGTTACTAATCTTTAGTTTCCTTAGGAGCCCCTGCACACATGAGCACCATAGCGTATTACTACTACATCATAACTTGATGTTGACAACCCGTGACATGGCATATTACTTTGTGTTGCTCTTACTTGAACTCGCGCTAATGATATGAGAGTAAAGAATTTCCTTGACCTGTCAGAAGAGATATTCATATAACATTTTTAAATGCTACGTTGGTTTTTGTAATGTAATTTGGGCAAGAGATAGATAGACAGACAGATGAGTAGACAGACAGATAAGTAGGTGGGTAGATAGATATATAGATTAGCAGGTAGGTTGGTTGGTATGTAGGTAGATGCAGATAGACCGATGGATGGATAGGCAGGCGAGCGTATACACTGGCAGGTAGTAAGAAAGGAAGATATTTAGGTAGGTAGATAGACATTAGGTAGGTAGATATGTATGTATATAGTTAGGTGGATGAATAGATCGAAACATGGGTGGTTATGTTGATTGATTGACGGATGAGACACGTGTTAATCTGAGAAACATCCCCAATTATCGCACGCCTTTGTTGTCGACGATGTAATCTCGACATTGCTACAGGTGCCATCGTTGGAAATTCCCACAAACAAAGCGTTGTGGTTGTTCACGGTTACCCTATTCTGAGTACAGATGGTGTGCCAACTTGCTGACTGGCCTCAGGGTGGAGTTGTCGGTCGAGGTTTACTTAATGGGATTTACTCAGACTTTATGATGGAGATTTAGTCAGAGCCTTTACAGAGAATTGGTAAGAGACTTTATGGAGATTTAATCAGGGACTTTATGGAGAACTGCTAAGAGACTTTATGGAGATGTAGTCAGAGACTTTATGGCGATTTATAAGAGAATTTATGGAGATTTAGTCAGAGACTTTGTGAAGATTAATAAGATACTGGAGTTTTCTAAGAGACTTTATGGAGATTTATAAGAGATTTATAGAGACTTTATGGAGATTTAGTAGGAGATTTTATGGAGGTTGAGCAAGAGATTTTATGGAGATTCATTAATTAACTTTATTGAGATTTATAATACAGCTTATAGAGATGTAATAATACAGTTTATTGAGATTTAGTAAAAGTCTATGGGGATTTGTTAAGTCTTTACGGAGATTTACTAATATAGTTTATGGAGATTTACTAATACAGTTTATGGCTATTTACTAATACAGATTTTTTTTAAAGCGACTAATACAGATTATGGAGATTTACTAATACAATTTATGGAGGTTTACTAATACAGATTATTGAGATTTAATTATATAGATTATGGAGATTTACTAATACAGTTTATGGAGATTTACTAATACAGTTTATAGATTTACTAATACAGTATATTAAGATGTAATAACAGACTTATGGAGATTTAGTAAGTTATCTTACCAAGCTTTACTATGAGAGTGTTCAACTGTACTGACAGACTATTCAGATTTACTAATTATTTGATAGAGATTTACTTAGTTACTTGAGATTCATTAAAAGGCTCTATTGAAATTTATTGATATAATTTAACACGATTTACTAAAAGTGTGTTCAAATTTACTAGGAGACGTTATTGATTGAAACAAAGTCACTTTACTGAGAATGACCGAGTTAGTTTTAATTAAATTTACTATTGTAATTTATTGAAATTTACTCACATATTTTATTGAAATTTACTAATGTAATTTATTAACATTTACTAGGAGACTTTGAAAATGAATATTTTATTTAAATTTACAAGGAGACTGAAATTTACTAATACATCTTATTGAAATTTACCAATGTAATTTATTGAGATTTACTAAACGCTTTATTTAGGTGTACTAAGACACTGAGATTTACTGAGAGAGTTTGTTAAAATTTACTGACTTTATTCAGATTTACTCATCATCTTCCACTTTTGCTGTCAAACGTTGTGGATAGGAATAGTTAACGTTCATGCGACCAATGGGTGGCATTGGTTTGTGTCATTCCATTTGATTGTACAATATCTTTGATATCGTCAATCTGTTTTGTTCTCTGACGTCTTCTTGCTCTAGAATAAGATCGTCTTTGATGTAGAGCCAGTGCTGATAGCAGACGGTGTTGCATTCTAAATAGGTGGCCGAACCATTTGATCTTCTGCCTATTAATATATCCTTTACAAGGTGTTGATCCCACTGTCTGTCTGATATTATCATGTCTTACTCGGTTTAGGATAGTTAAGGTGGCAGCTCTTCTCATCTCTAATCTCATCTCGCAGGTGTTGATTGTACTTAAGTGTGATTTGGACAATATGTAAGTTTGACATTAGCATAATCGAGTTGATGTTAATATGATATTTATTATATGTCGCTTTCTGGACACAGGTGCATGTACTGAGATTTACTAATATACTGTAATATGAGTTAATAAACAACTTTATTGGGGTTAATAAGATACTTTTTTGAGATTAATAAGAAACCTTACTGAGATTAATCAGAGACATTATAGAAATTGACTAATTTGTTGAGATTAATAAGAGACTTTATTTAGATTAATAAGATACTTTATTGAGATTAATTTAAAAAAAAAAAAAAACTTTTTTTTTTTAGATTAATCAGAGACTTTATTGAAATTGACTAATTTGCTGAGATAACGAAGAAACTTTATTGAGATTAATAAGAAGCTTTATTGAGTTTTAGTGAAATATCTTGTTGAGATTTATCAAGACAATTTATTGAAATTGTTTAA
This sequence comes from Cepaea nemoralis, assembly GCA_014155875.1. Classification (NCBI taxonomy): domain Eukaryota; kingdom Metazoa; phylum Mollusca; class Gastropoda; order Stylommatophora; family Helicidae; genus Cepaea; species Cepaea nemoralis. The sequence goes on from JACEFZ010015129.1 coordinate 166,568, forward strand.
ATGAAATTGACTGATAGTCCCGAGGATTTCCGAACAGATATTTACTAAGAGACTGTATTTAGGAAGTAATAACGCGGTCTGTGATTGCAACTTACTGCTTTAGTTTTCCCATGTGGTGAACACATGTAAATTAGTGATTCATAAATTAACGACGTACAGAATTAACGCACCGACACGCGCTGATAGGATACTTTTTTCGCATATCCTTTACAGGACATCGCTGTCAATACCAGCATTTTACCGCTGTCGTTGATATTTTTGCCAAGATTACGCTCAGTAGTTTGTCATTGCTTTCTGAGCGGCCGGCTCACTTATTCCGTAAGTTACCAACGCAGAGAGAACCGCTTCCAATTCTCGTGCGCCGGGTTACTCTACGTGGATAAACGGGATTACAGAGAAAGTCGTTTAACATCTCGGCCATGGAGACCGGCAATAGTATATATACTAGGGGAATATAAATCTGTGTCGACTTTTCAAGTATGGTGATATTTTATATAGGGTGATTATCTTGTAAATGTTTGCACCATGTGAAGACAGTATTCAAGGAACCGTGTTAACATAACAGCTAGCACACTCGTTTACTAATGTGGTAGTACACGGTTCATTGCACTGGCCCTGGCCCCTCTCCCAATCAATTCTTGCAGACTGGGCTCTGGAGCTAGCAATCTGGTCATCAACCTCTTAATATGCGATTCTCTCTGTGTATATTTCAGCTTGAAGGATTTATCTAATTACTTTACTTTATGTTGTGTGATTTATGCAGACATTTATATGCAAGTATTATATTTTCTTAATATTCGACTAGCATCAAGATAAAGACAGGACAGTGCAAACACCTGGGGCACGAGAGTATATAAGGAAGGAGAGCTGTTAAGAGATCGAGACAAGTATGGCCAGGCCATGATGACATCGACTTTCTGCTATCTAAAGATGAATACACGTGGAAGCGATATAGTTTCAGACGTATACAGATATATACATGGATCTTTTCGGTACGATACTTTCACGTGGCAGGGTAATCAAGGAGGCCAATGGACCCAGCCTACAACGGGTACATGGAAATGTCATTGTAAGTAAAGATGGCCGGTGTGACACTGACCGCATCCCTCATCAACTGCCCATTGGTGTATACAAATATGCGACTAGCACAATATGTCCAATGCCAAGGTATCTTTACAATCGCGTGTCCTCCGTCGTGTTGGGTGGCCCTTGTTTCTTCTCCCAGGAACCACGACTGTCATTACTGTCTTGTACCGAATGTCACCTCTGTGACACGTGATCTGGACAAAGTATTTCGGTTTCTGACACGTGGTATGGCATCGACCTTCATAACAACAGAAGTGTTGGCGGTAATAATGTGTTCTTATTTACTGGGAGACTGTATTGATAGAGATTACAGTCACTTTACTGCGAATGACCGCGTTAATTTTAATGAAATTGGCTGTGTTAATTTATTGACATTTACTGAGTTTCCAAATTGAGACGTACTTAGAGACCTTTTTAAGAGAGGTGAACATTGCAATTTACTAACATATTTTACTGAAATTTACAAGGAGACTGAAATTTACGTTGGTTTGTGCCGCAAAATTTTACCTCTAGTTGGGGGTGACCCGAAAAGTTGAATCAGGTGTCAGCTTAGTCCCTGCGTGCAAGTAAAATGAAGATCCCTCTCCATACCTTGGGACATACTGGCTATGTGCTGCTAAACCTATATGTTTATAAACCAATCTGGCGATCGTTGTGGTCAATATTACGTATGCCTCCTTTACATCCCGGAAGTTTTTTGGTATCCATTGAGGCTACCTCGACCTGGAAGCCCAGGTCATGCTTTTAAAACAAATCGCCCGTCTGGAGGGTAGTTAGAACACATGACCTCCGGATCGGCAGGCAAGCGGGCTGGCAACTGCGCCACCGCGGCTACCTCTAAATAGCTAATTTAAGAACGTTAGTTGCATGACCCTTAAGGACGTCGCAGTCATGCCCATCAATTTTGGCTGTTGGTGATTCAGGTTTACGTTCAGTAGTTTGCCATTGCTTTCTGAACGACCGACGTTCCTACCATTGTTACAAATGAACACACGGCGGTCTGCTTCCAAATCGCCTGTAGCTGAATTCAAACCCTGTTTGCGGGATTATGAAATGCGTTCGCTACTCCTTAGCCACACACGCCGGCTTAATCGCTCTAAGGGCGCATAATTCGTAGAGTTGCATTCACCTTCGTGGGCGTGTGAGCAATAGCGGTGTAGATAGACTGGCTGGCACTGCCACTGTATCAGATAGTACACTAATTCAGCGCCATGGGATAATTTATCGTCTTAAGTGATTCACTGTATCTGCCATGGGGCTTATTAGTCTCCAACATGTTATAATTGCGTTATAATATAATATATCTGCTACCATATTAACAACTTTTACGACATAATTATGACACACCGCTACTTCCCATTTATCATTTTTGTTTGGTCCAAACCAAGGTTTTGTTTGACACAGAATCTTTTAAATATTCACATTTCAAGTTGGGTCGAAGCGAGGGCTTTTGAATTGACTCCATCAACATCAATTGTTATAACGCAAACGTTTGGATTGATGAGAGTCCGCAGAAAAAAGGAAGCACACAAGAAGCCGAATAAATTACCATCACTTTATGTGGCGAATAAGTTACGGACGCAATTTGTAACCCCGCATACCGCGTTCGAAACACAGCTGCGGGTGATTCAACAGCAAACCGTCATGTGTTGGTTGTTACACAATGGTATGGGTGCCGGTCATTCAGAAAGCAATGGCAAACTACCGCACGTAAACTTGCCAAGAAATCACCGACAGCCAAAAATGATGGGATTGACTGCGACGTCCTTTAAAGGTTATGCAACTAACTTTCATTGGCCTCATCCAGGTAATCATTGTTAGTTACTTTGCTAGCTAAAGTATTCGCGACATTCCATAAAATGGTGCATGAGCCAATTTTCACGATCTTGAAATAAATTTTTGATCAAAATGATGTATGCAACATGGCTGTAATTTTCTTCTTACATAGAAGACATACATACGATTTTTTAAAATATGTGTCACTTGTCTATGCACTTCTCATTACCTTTGTTCTGCTGTAGGAATTTACTGCAGACCTTAACTGCATTCTGTAAAGAAATTGATACCAAAATAGTTTTAATCAGTATATGTCTTTATGCCTATAGACATTACACAGTCTGTTCTGAAGATGCTTTGGGTGTGAGAATAATTCTTAGTGCAGTTCATAGGGATCAGCTTATGTTTGCTGAAAATGCCTGCTCAGTTTGTTGTAATCCCTGTACAACAGGTGTCTCAAACTTCGAGAACAAGTAGTGTTTGTAGTCTGACATCTCCTTTCTCCGCTTTGCTTTCATTAGTATATCAAACTTTGATTGGGCCGTTTCAGCGGAAGTGATATAAGCCTGGATCCTCCTGGCAGTTCGTCGACGTTAAAGAAACTGTCTAGGCGAAAGTCATCGGCTAGATAAAGGCTTTTCACGGGACAAAGCCCTGGTTGGGGGAGCACAGGTTCTATAGCTGTGTTCATCATGCTAAACAATTCTTTACGCTTGAAATGGGTTTAACGGCGGTAAAGCTGTGGAAAGCTAAACCATTGGAGAAACACGAAGTAGAGGTCAGCTTTACATAATTATAATTGTAAAAAAACAGAGGATGTTGCTTCGATAAGCCTTCATCAGCAAGTAACAAGAAGAAAGAAGAAAATAAGACAAAGACGGGAAATGACACTAAAGTACATCATGGCACTATAACATGCAACTATGTGAAATAAAAATCATCAGAGAGAATGGAATAAGGAAGCCGCACTAACATATTGGTAGACGTTCGCCTGCCTGCCCGGTAATCATGAGTTCGAATCTGCGTCGAGGCGAATTTTAAAAATTGGCTTGGACTCCCAGGTCGACCCATACTTTGTTTTGTTTGTTGTAATTGTAAGTTTGTAAGGCTATTTGCCGAGTGCTAAATAATTATTTTTGCATGCTTCTCGAATTAATTCACAAAGGCAAAATCAGTTAGGTATTTCTCACATTTAAAAAAAAAAATTTAACAAAAACTAGCAAGTTTTACCACTCCGACTTTTTTTTGGCGCTCTCTCGCTTTACACTCAAGCGTAATCCACACACATTACTTCTAGTAGTGCAGGACTGAATTTTGCGTGTAGATTAGCTTTCCCTAGTACCAATGCCCCTCACCATCAGGCAAACCCACTCTGACTTCAGAGGTACTTGTAATTTACGTCCCTAAGTCAAGGACGAGAAGACAACATTTAGTCCAACTGATCGGTGTCGGGGTTGAACCCGCTACCTCAGCATCAGCGCACCGGATGTTTTAGAGCGCAGCGCTCTTATCCATTCGGCCATTCTGAGCTCCTGATCCACGACTCTGGTGATCACGTGAGATGGCGAAACATGACCGCCCATTTTATCGACATGGCACATGATGATGATGACTATTATTGTTGCTATAGTCCCAATATAAAATTCCATATCTCAATAACCAGCTGAGAGACAATGATGAGATTTAGCACATAACCTTATCATGATGTCCACTCAACAAAACAATTTTTGTTCTGGAGATTGTACAGCAGATTTCAAAGTTTGTTTATATGCGGTATATAATTTACGGAACAGAGATGAAGTGAACAATATTAGAAGTATTACCTCTTCACGAGGAAGCATGAGCGCTCAATAGTAAATGTTCACGTTTTTCACGGGATTGGCCTTACGGAAAGAGCCTTGAGAAGTGACACGGGGAGTGTTCAGTGGTGTCGCAGTATCTTCAGAGTTGTGTCATTAATGTGGGTCCTTTCATATAAGGCTTCACGTTTAGAAAGTACAAGGGAGGTAGAAATATAATTTGCGAGCAGCCGCATTTAGGAGCCACGAGAAGCAGATAAGAGAAATGCGCAAATAGAATTATGACATAGTGTATTTGGATGAAACCTGGATCAATGCGCACCACACAAGTGAAAAGGAATGGCAACCAGTGGACGGAAAGATAACGCGATGTGTGCCCAGTAGTAAATGACAGCGTTTCGTCATAGCCCATACTGTTAGTACTCAAAAAGGTTTACTACAGAATGCTGGACTCGTGTTCGTATCAAAGCATACAGACAATAGGGATTATCATAATGAGATGAATGGCAATGTATTTAGCGATTGGCTCGAGAATACAGTGCTTCTATCCCTAGATAGACCGTCTTGTCTAATTATGGACAATGCATCATATCACAATGTAGTTGCCCAAGAAGACAAAATACCTACGGCATTGATGCATGACAAGGCAGACGTGGTTGCGGCCTTGTGGTAGCACGTGTACACCTCGGAGGAGCAAATGGATCACCATGGTCTGGCAATGCGAGACGGACATATAATCAGGTTGCTACTGGAATTATTGGTGTTGGAACTCTTTGCTGGCTGCTGGGGATGGGGACGGAGCGCTTATGGGAATGACCCGTATGCTGTGATGCCGGTTTCTAAATCAATCAATCAATAAATCTATTGAAATTGTCTGACGTCAAGATACTAACTCAGACCGCGCTATTAAAAATTGATAAAAGTTGCTGGAAAAAATGTGAGGACCATGTGTTGAAAGAGGAAGATGACTATTGGAGAAAGGATGGATTGAATTTTATGCAACCGATAGCAGTCATCAACCTACTGGAATCGTCCGACACCGATTAAGGTCTGGGCAGATCGCAGACATTAATCCACATGCACACCTACTGGGATATTTTGCTTCACATATTCAGAAGAATTGCAGGCCCTAAACATTACAGCATCGGCATAAACAATACAACTTGTTAATGGCAACAGTTTGTTTTCCACAGTGATGAATTTTCAATTCCGTAAGCCCTCGACGGTGACAAACAACTGACATTGAAAAAATAAAAAGCTCTAGACGCACTGAATATCAACCATGAGAATAAACACGTTGTCAAATGAGGGGACAACGCACGAACATACGAATCATTCTATAAACTTCAATGAAAAGAGGACCAACATCTTAACCTTTAAGAAAAAAGCCCACTACAGAGACATTCACAGCTATATTCGTCGTGCAAAACAGGTAATCATGTTCAGTCTCAGCAGAGTAAACATTGCACCCACTCCCATACGAATCTGGATACGCCTTGTGTTTGTCATCCGAACTGGCGGCGGCATTGGCATTACTGTAAAACAAGTTTGTTAGCGAGAAATCACTAGTTTTTCACCAGTACATCAAAGAAATGTCGCCGCTTTCCATGATTTAAGTTGCTTTTGTACCTATCAAAGACATATTCCTTGGGTGGGGGAAGACGGCAGGAAAAATTTCATAATTTGATGACTGCTCTCGGTTGCATACAATTCAATCCATCCTTTCTCTAATAGCCCACTTCCTCTTTCAACACGTGGTCCTCAGATTTTATAAGTATTTAATAGCGCGGACTGGGTTAGTATCTTGACGTCAGACAATTTGAATGTAGTATTGTCAGTTTCCACCTGTCCTTTAATTTTAGTCCACACAAGTTCTATTGGGTTTAAATGAGAATGATACGGCGGAAGTCTCAAGCACCTATGGCCATGCTCTTCTATCAACTTGTCGAATTTATATTTCTTGCTTTTTTGCACCTGTTTTACAAGGGACGATAATTGTAGCTTGAAATATGTTTATGGAAATGGTATATTTTCCCTTCGGAGCCATATCTTTATTGCTTCCTTTGTGCTCGATGCCGTAGGTATTTTGTCTTCTTGGGCAACAACATTGTGATATGATGCATTGTCCACGATTAGACAAGACGGTCTATCAAGGGATGGAAGTACGGTATTCTCGAGCCAATCTCTAAATACATTACCATTCATCTCATTATGATAATCCTTATTGTCTGTATGCTTTGATACGAACACGAGTCCAGCATTCTGTAGTAAGCCATTATGAGTACTACCAGCATGGGCTATGGCCAAACGCTGTCATGTACTACTGGGCACATATCGCTTTATCTTTCCATCCACTGATTGCCATTCCTTTTCACTTTAGTGGTGCGCATTGATCCACGTTTCATCCAAATACACTATGTCATAATTTTCTTTGCGCATTTCACTTATTTCACGTAGGTATCTGCTTCCTATGGCTGCTAAATGCGGTTGCTCGCAATGGATATTTCTACCTCCCTTGTACTTTCTAAAAGTGAAGCCTAATCTCTTTATAGCTTTTTACAATGTTGTTTTGGATAGCTCTTTTTCATTGTTCTTTAAAAAAAATGTCGCTTAAAAGTCGACAAGGTTGACTTCATTGCACCGGGTTTTATCCCATATGGCTCGGTCTCTTTCCTCAGCACGGAAAGCATCGCGTAAAGGACGAACTCCGTAGCTTTTGGCGACGACCCATAGGAGTCTCCGAAACATTTAACTCGTAAACCGAAGGACGCGGCCTGGAATCAAACCCACAACCTTCGGAGCACGAGTCAAACGGCTTGACCACTTCTGAACCAAACCCTAAGTTTTCTTACAGTCTCTGTTTCTTTATTATTCAGCATTTTTATAATAGCTCGCCTTATGACATCCTTGTCAAAGCTGTCTACAATTGCCTTTCTACCTACCGTTTGCTTATCGCGTGTTGATTTCATTCCAGATTCTTGCACCCATCGACAAAATGACCGTTTACTCAAACCCAATACATGCACTGTTATTATTTCGGGATTCGTAATAGTGTGAAACAGTTTTCTGCGATCAGCTTCTTGACACAAATATGTGTACAACTTCATAGCGATGCTTTGAAGTGTACACAATTTCACATTAAATCCCATTGAACAATATTCACACATTCAAATATTAGCTATTAATATTATATTAATGGTAAGATTTATTTATATATTTATTTATATAATCACGTTTCATGAAAGAACCCACATTGACGACACCTCTGAACAATCCCATTTAACTGCGCGCAGTTTGTGCCAAAACGGAAACCACGAGACAATGTTTTAAAAAGCGCGGATGTGTCTTGGTGAAGCTGTAATACTTTTAAAATTATTGACTTAATCTCTGACCCGTAAATTATATACCGCATATAAACAAACATTGAAATCTGCTGTACAATCTCCAGAACAAAAATGTTTTTGTTGGGTGGACATAATGATAAGGCTATATGCTAAATCTCATAATTTTCCCTCAGTTGGTTACTGAGTTATGGAATTTTATATTGGGGCAGAAAAAAGTAAACAGACTATGGACACTCATCTCATTGCATTTTTCAGGAGACTCCTGGGTCGTCGCTGGAGCTACGGAGTTCTTGCTTTGTGCGGCGCTTTCCGCGGGAAAGAGATCGAGCCATAAGGAATAAATCCCGGATCAGTGAAGTCTTTCTGGTGACTGCCGATTCCATCTACGATGAACTGTTTTTAGTGGAGGACTTTTGTGTTGGCATTCTGGCGGCGGCATTATGCAGAGTGTACCTGTGCGGGCTGTTGGCTTGCCGGGACTCCTGTCTATTCCATTGTTCACATAGGGCAGTGAGGAGCGACTAACTACCTAACTTGACACTCATCTGCCAACCTAGAGGTCGTGGGTTCGATCCGCAGCTGAGCGGATTCGGATTTTTACAAATTGATCTGAGCTCCCAGATCGACCAAGCCTAAAACTGGTACCAAGAGTGTCTTGGGGAGTAAAGGCGGCTGGCGTGGACCTCATCAATCACCGAGTGCCAACTGGTCTATGAACCAGTGGGCCTGGGACAGTACTCTCGGTGCTTCATAGGGCGTGTCAACGGGTCCTGTACTTTCCTTAACTGGTTCAGTGCCGAAGGATAATATATCACCATATATGACCTCCCGTTTGGACAGAAAAACTATATATCTTCATACCGGGAGCATCGTATTAATTGTTTTATTTCGTGTTATCCTACGCAATCGCAGCGTTGAGTGAAAGGAAATGTAAATTACAATACTTCATTTTATTTGTTACCATATTTGGCCTAAACATACATTTTCTTTGGTCAGTTAAACAGTTTGAATCAGTTAAACTGGTTACATTACGTACGATAGTTGTTACTACACAACGATGGTTGTTAAGATACTTATGATGGTTGTTAAAATACTTATGATAGTTGTTAACATACGTATGATAATTGTTAAAATATGTATGGTAGTTGTTAAAATACTTATGATAGTTGTTAAAATACGTACAATTGTTGTTAAAATACGTATGCTATCTGTTAAAATACGGTACGACAGTTGTTAAAAATACGTATGATAATTGTTAAAATACTTATGATATGTATTAAAATACTTATGATAGTTGTTACATATGTATGATAATTGTTACATATGTATGATAATTGTTAAAATATGTATGATAGTTGTTAAAATACTTATGATAGTTGTTAAAATACGTATGATAGGTGTTAAAATACTTATGATAGGTGTTAAAAGTACGTACGATAGTTGTTAAAATACGTACGCTAGTTGTTAAAAATACTTATGATAATTGTTAAAATACGTAAGATAGTTGTTAAATTAGTATGATAGCTGTTAAAATACAAACACGTACGATAGTTGTTAAAAATACTTATGATAATTGTTAAGATATTTATAATAGGTGTTAAAATACGTAAGATAGATGATAAAATACGTGAGATAGTTGATAAAATACTTATGTTAGTTGTTAAAATAGTATGTTATTCGTCAAAATGCGTATGATAGTTGTTAAAATACCTACGATGTTTGTTACAATACGTATGCTAATTGTTAAAATAGTATGATATTTGTCAAAATATGTGTGATAGTTGTTAAAATTCCGTACGCTGGTTGTTAAAATACTTACGATAGTTGTTAAAATGTATATGATAATTGTTAAAATGCATATGATAGTTGTTAAAATATGTATGATAATTGTTAAAATATGTTTCATAGTTGTTAAACTTTCTTTTGCTTAAAGGCATGCATGTCTTTTTTCTTTATTTGTCTAAATTTGCTGTTCTTTGTTAGTTTTTACTTTGTTTTCTTTTATCAGTTAACTTGAAGATATCTTCAGTCATCAGTTGTTTTTTTCCCTTAACCGTTTGTTTTCTTTCGGGTAGTACCTTTCTCTTATTTGATGAATGGAGTTCTTTAGCATTGAGATGTTATAGTAAATGTATTCATCAGAAGCATGTCCTTTACAGAACTTTCCTCCCATAACAACCGTCCGAAAAAAATTCTCAGTCATAAGCAAGATGTCCCGCTTCCAATACACCCATCTGGAGATCATCTGTCACATCCTGCACCCATCTTCTCTTTGGCCTTCCTCTTCCTCCCTTCCCGGGCATTTACCCCTCCATGACTGTTCACATCAAACAGTCATGACGTTTCAAGCGACCAAAATATTTAAATTTTCTTTGTTTTATCGTCATTGGTAGCCAACCTTCTTCAATGTTCAGCTCTTGTCGTATGGATTCATGTCTTCTTTTCTGTATCCAAGAAATTCTTAGAACCCGTCTATAACATTTATATTCAAAGGCATTTATGCTCTGTTCAGCTTGTTTAGTAAGTGTCCAGGTCTCACAGGCGCATGTTGCAATGGGAAAGATGCATGCTCTTTAAAATATGCTTTGTGTGGTTCTATCTGTCCCACTCCACAATATATTCAGTTGTTTTAGTTTCTGAAGAGCAATAAATATTCGTCTTTTAATTTTCTTTATTGTGTCACCGTTGTTGGTAATTAATGACCCAAGATATTCGAAATTTCCCATTACCTCCAATTTTTCCTCATTAACATAAATTTCTTTCTCCATATCAGTTTTATCTATATGTATGATCTTTGTTTTTGCTATGTTAAGATATACGTTATGATTTTCACTATTCTTTTGCTTTGAGGTTGTTAGTTTTTCTAAACCATTCTGTGAGGTATTATGTTATAGTAAATACTCTCTGTATATCTTGAACCAGAAGAAAACACCCTGAGCTATGAGGTTATTAAAGTGTATACTATCTGTACATTTTGCACAGAAATAGTTTGACCTTTGAGATGCTGGAGTAAATAATATCAATAGATCTGTCATCGAAAATAACCTGAAATATGAGATGCTTGAGTAAATAAAAACAAAACAGCTTGAACTACGAGGTTGCAAAAGTTTATACTATCTGTGGATTTCGCACATAAAATAACTTGACTTTTGAGGTTCTGGCCTAAATTAATACCTATAATTTGGCACATAAAATAACTTGACCTTTGAGGTGCTGGAGTAGTTAATATTTATAGATTTGGCACCTAAAATAACATGAAATATAAGATGCTAGAATAAATAATATCTGTATTTAGCACCTGAAATATGAGATGATACATTAAATAACCGCTGTAGATTTATCGCCTAAAATATCCTGAAATATGAATGTTTTTTGTTGTTTTTATTTTTGTTTTTTGCGCTCGCTCGCTTTGAACTCAAGCGTAGTCCATACACACAACGTACAGTAGTGCTGGACTGAATTTTGCCTGTGGGTTAGCTTTCCCTATTAGCATTGTCCCTCGCCATCAGGCGAACCCACTCCGACTTCAGAGATACTTGTAATTTACTTCCCCAAGTCAAGAATGACAGGTCAACATTTTAGTCCGACTGACGGTGAAGGGGTTGAACCCCTAACCTCGGCATCAACACGCCGAATGTTTAAGAACACGCGTTCTTATCCATTCGGCCATGCTGACCTACAAATATGAAATTAAATAGTAAATAATATCTGCAGGTTTGGCACCTAAAATAACCTGAAATATGAGATGCTAAAGTGAATACAATATGTAGATTTGACACATTGATCTTTGAGATACTGGAGTAAATAGTATCCGTATATTTTGCACCTAAAGTAATCTGACATATGATATGCTAAAGTAAATAATATCTATAGATGTGGCACCAGAAAAAGAACCTGAAATATGAGATGCTAAAGTTAATAATACAGTGGAACCTCGCTTAACAAGCATAATTCGTTCCAGACTCTTACTCGTAAAGCGAAACACTCGTTAAGCGAAACAATTTTTCCCATACCAATTAATGTAAAATACGATAATGCGTTCCATGCCGAAACAATACACGAAATATTTTGTTTTGACGTTTATTCAAAGAAAATTGTTAAGGAGCGTGATTCATCTTCCTCTTCTATCGCGGAATGAACGAAGTTGGAATGAGAATTCGATTTGTAGAAAAAAAAATTGAAATAATCAATTTACAATTTATAGTTCATACCTAATTCTTTTTTACTAGAAAGCTGTCTAGAGAAATTTATTTTTGCTGACGCTCAGAATTTGGTGGAAATGCGACACAGCATTATCATTAAATAAATTAGTAGCTCTCATAGCCACTGCCTTATTAGGGTGATGGTTCTCAATGTACGATGCAACAGTTTCCCATGCTTTCAGCATTTCTCTTATTGCGCCAGAAGATTGTTGGTTTGCTGTTACCTTCTCCTCCTCCTCGGACAAACTCTCCTCGACTGTGAAACACAATGTAATTCCATAAACTCTTGGCTATGCTCTTCCACAAGCTCATCGATATCTTTGTTATCCACCTCCAGTTCCATGATCTTGGCCAAAGACACAATCTCGTTGACTACAGGCTCCACGGGTACTGTCTCAAACACTTCAAAGTCACATTCGACAACGCTCTCCGGCCAAAGCTTCTTCCAAGCAGAATTGAGGGTTCTCTTGGTAACCCCTTCCCACGCCCTGTCGATCATCTTGAGGCAGACAACGATGTGGAAGTGATATTTCCAAAACTCCCTGAGAGTGAGATTGCTCCCTTCAGTCACCTCAAAACAACGCTCGAAGAGAGCTTTAGTGTAGAGCTTCTTAAAGTTAGAAATAACCTGCTGGTCCTCGCAGTTGCAGGCACTTTAGTCGGGTCGCCATGCGGTAAAAGACCGAGCCATTTGAGAAAACACGGGTCAATGAGGTCTTTCTGGTGACTGCCGAGTCCATCGATGAAGAACTGTGGTTTTGGCGAATGAATTTTGTGTTGGGATTCTGGCGGCGGCATTATGCACAGTGTACCTGTGCGGGCTGTTGGATTGCCGAGACTCCTGTCTATTCCAATTTTTACATTGGACAGTGGGGAGCATTTTTTGTGATATTCACTGGCACAGGAATGGAGCATAATGGGGACGACCCGTTGCCGTGAAGTTGGAAACCTCGACTAACTGACTGACTGACTAACTAACTAACTAATTAACTAACTAACTAAGAAACCAAAACGGATGGGATAAAACCCGGTGCGTTGTGATGAAGTCGATGCCCACGCCTTTAATCCCTTTATCACCTCTCTCTCTAATAGAGAGAGAGAGAGAGAGAGAGAGTCAGAGACTGACATACAAAGACCTACAGTTTCATTTGATAACTAGTTAAAATAAATATTTTTTATCTTAAATCTTTAATAGTGAGATCATTGTTTGTATGAATCAGTTATTCTCGACATAACCTATTGTCTGTTATATTTCTTGTAGGATCTACAACACAGACTATTTGGCTAATGGAATAACTCGTGTGTCATGGAATCTTCAGCAATAACAGACGGCGACATTTGCGTTAATAAACGTAGACTGTTGTCTACACATATCAGTAGCATCTGTCACGACAGCGTAGCTGGCAATCTGCTAATCAAAGTTAGTGATTTTAAAGAAGCAGCCAGTGGAGAACTGGAGCACAAAGTTGAGGAACATTCAACAGCTAATACAATGATAGAATTTACGAAGTGCTCTTCGCCTGCTGTATGTAAAAGCCAGGAAAGTCCTTTGGACTTTTCTGTCAAGCGTAGAACTTCATTCTCTGGGAGCTTAACAGATGATTCCCAGACATCGTCATCTAGTCCTGGGCACACTACGGACGGCAGCATGCGGTCTCCGTCTACAGATCCCATCCAGGTCGACGACAGCACTAGCATCGCAAGGTGGAGAACACATGGTTCAGATGGTTCGGATGATCAGATACCTTTTGAACAAACTAAAGCTGTCGCTTCGCCAGTCCCGTTGCCCGGTTTGTTACGCAACTTCGGCCTTTTTCCGGGTACTTTAGTAAACCATTTAACAAATGACTCTGAAATGAACACTTTCTCACAAATAGCTGGTGTAATATTTAATGACAAATATAACATGAAAGGGGACAGTCTTTTAAAACAATATCCAGATGAGGCTCTGCAGATGCCATTGGGATTTCTCGGAATTTCCGGACCAGCACAAAATGCTGTCCAGAACAGCATTGATATGGGTTTACTGATGGGTGTTAACACCAAAAACATATTACATATGTATCAACAGCAACTTCAGAGGGTGAAAACAGCTGAGCTGTCAGCAAGATTCGCCACAGAGTCTTCCGTGTCGTCATTATCGAGTGGTAAACAACTGTACGAGCAACAGAGAAACCACGACTATATCCGCATTCCATCAGCTGCAACCTGCAACAACGCCTCTCCACACTTAAATCGGCATCCCACTCCCGGTGTAACACTCCACGCAGGGAACTCGCCAGGCATCATCGACTCTGGTCCCGCTTCCAAAACATCACCACTTGCTCATTCCAACTCAAGAAAACGCGCAAGTTCTCTCCCAGATGATCAGAAAGACGAGGCATACTGGGAACGAAGACGTAAAAATAACGACGCTGCAAAGAGATCTCGTGATGCCAGACGAGCTAAAGAAGAAGAGATCGCTGTAAGAGCTACATTTCTAGAGCAGGAGAACCTCAAACTCCGGGAAGAAGTTGCCTTACTACGAACAGAAACACATAGATTACGACATATGCTGTACAGTAACTAAACCACCGTGCTTCCTCTTTCCACCTGCTACCCCTCCAGTGGGTCGTGGGGCTGCCACATTGTAGCCAAAGACTCCCTCTGCTTCCTGTCTGCAGGAACACGTGCAAGTTTGACCATGCCATAGCCTATGCATTCTTTAATTCCACCAGCCCAGGATTTCCTTGATTACCTGCTCACCGCTTTCCTGAACTCTGCAATTGTTTTCGACAACGTATCGCCAGCAGTAAAAACGTGGAAAAACAAGGCAACCTTAAAGATGGCTAATTTAAAATGTGGTTTCTGAGACGAATGCCTAATTTTTATGGACGTCGTTCAACATTACGTTACACAACGTGACATGACTTATGAAAATATAACAGATATTATTGAACATTTCATCGGTGTGCCTTGTCATTAAGTTAGTGAAATGTCACTTAGTCCAGTACCATGTCATAATACTTGCAAACGTGTCGCTTATTAGCTTGAGTGCTTGAAAACCATTCAGTCCACTGACTTTAACTTAGCGGTCAAAGTTCATTCATCAGTTGAGAAGTCATCCGACACCCATCTTGTGTTCCGAGAGACCACCACCCAGTTTCATAAAATTTGTCTCAGAGCTTTCTTCGGGAATGATCACTGGGGAAGAAATGGGGTATTTTATCTGTTTGTACATTTTGAAAGATGTGTGTGTGTGTGTGGATTAGCTTTTCCTATTACTAGTGTCCTTCTCAGCAGGCAAACCCACTCCGACTTCAGAATTTGGCGGATCATCCCATTTTTTAGGGCCATGAGTTTGTATATTCACAGACCTATCAGTGAACAGGCCTACGAACCGACATGCTAAAGGATTTATTAGCTTTACGTGTAATGTATGGATGCTTTTACTGCAACGTTTCTGCATCAAAGGTAATGTTCTCGATCCTCACTTGCTGATAGAAGTGTACTGCTGTATCTCCAAGTACAGCGACAGTGCCCCAAAACTTCCTCACTCATGAATCAACTTGCAACAGCCAGTGTTGGTTCAGGTTTGCAGAGAATCGTATTTTCTAAGTAGTGTTAGTAGTTTATATGTCTGTAGATTTAGCAGTCCAAACATCATCATCATTATATGCCTCCAAATAGCGAAGGATTGTATGCCCTGGATACTCTGCATCGGTTTTGTTGGTGATATTCCTCCACACCACCTTCTTAGACCTCACACCATCATTTCTCTGTCTGCGTCTGCCCCGTTTACCCCGTTTACCGTTAATCTTTCAAGTTGTCATAGTGGTCTCTTCTTATTGCATGACAAAATAACAATCTCTTTCTGATAGTTGTTTATAGTGTTCTAGTTTCATTAGTCTCTTCAAGGAAATCGTTGTTAGTTATTCTTACAGCCCAAGGTATTCACAACATTGGTCTCATAAAGCGCTATTATCTAAATATTCCCTAATTTGTTCGTTCACATTCCAAAGACTTACTGCCACACACAAGGGCAGTTTTCATATAACAAGTAAGTACTCTTTCAGTCATACAACGAAAGTGGCTTATTACGTAATATTTTATAATAATCTGAAATGCAGCTTTTACTTGGCTTTTACTATTATGCTTATTATCTCTGCCGCGCATCCTCCATCTGATATTATGATTTTGTGCAAACATTTGAATTTATCACCTTGGTTAAGCATTTTGATTTGTATTGCAGTATCGTATTTTGATGTTATATTTTTTTCTTTGATATAACCATTGTTTCTGTATTTGTGATAAGGTTAATTGCATGTCCGTGTTTTTTTCTGTTTGTAATTTCTTGGCAAGTTTACGTTAAGTAGTTTCCCATTGCTTTCTGAACAACCGACACTAATACCATTGTATGAAAACCGTCTTATAGCGGTCTGCTTCTACATCACCCGCAGCTGTGTTTTGACGGCGGTATGCAGGATTACGATTCGCGTTCGTTACTCTTCGCCACAGCGCGTGACAAATAAGCAAAGGAAGTCATTTTTTTTCTTCTTTGGTTCATAAACGCTTGGGAAGATAATATGGTGGTTTCATCTTTCATTCCACACCCATGCATGATGTGTTGTTACCGCTGCGCTGCCATTGACAGTAATTTGTGACGGCCATGACGGCTAAGTGCCTTGTGTTGCATTCACGTGGAAACTCACGAGAGAAAGTCACCAGAAAGACACTGTGAAGTGAATTCATCGGGAAATTTCACAGCCAGTCTCGGGTTGAAATACATAGTGTATGCTAGTCCTTTACAGCCAGAAACAAAGTGAAATCCTGTTCAACCCTTCTGGATCTTAATTATGATGATGTATGTGTTTGTATTTCAGAAAGCAAGGCAAACTACTTCTTATAGTTCATGTCGTGTAGCGCTGGTGATCATGTCTGTACACATCATATGGCGTACAGACATGATGGTGTTTGTCCATAAAGAATGATGAAGATGACCAACCATTCATTCCATCCAGTGCGGTTGGAAGTTTGGAGCAGTGAGTTCTAAAATGGCTGGCAAGGCCTATTTTGGCTCGAAATGTTCTTTGGCAATGTGGGCAAAGAATGCTTGACATTCTAGGAGGAGGATCTCCTGCAGTTGGTTTTTTTATCCAGCCTGTTTTTCACAGCTCTTGCAGTCCTATGTGCGTCACAAGTGACTACACCCTTGCCTAATGATGTACGTCACGAACTTCGACCTTTGGCAGCTGTCTCGAATGTCGTTATGAATTCCAAAAGCTTTTAATGAGATCTTCGGTGTCTTTAAAGCGTTTCATCTGGCCGCCTTGGGACCGTTTATCCGCGCAGCTCACTGTAAAAATATTCGTTTAGGGAGCCTGTGATCTGGCATGATATGCAGGCTGTAAATGAGGTAGTTCGCCATTGCTTTCCTTCTTGGCAGTGACCATAGTGGTCGGTGACCGTAGCCATTGTCTCCATAAAGAGATCATCTGCCTACTGTCGTGAAATGTGAGGCCATAACCAACCACTATCTGTCGGCTGTTTCCCAGCTCCATCCACCACCTGCTCACATGGCTTCTCGTAACCTTGAACGGGAAAAGGGGGGGGGGGAGAGAGAGAGAGAGAGAGTGTTAACGAGTACTGTACCCTGTCCAAGGGTGTCCCGTAGACTAGCGGGGGTAAGGGGGCACCTCACTTCTCCTTTGATAATGGATACCCGCTAACCTGCCTCCCGTAATGGCAAACTACTGAACATAAACGTGCCTTTTATACATCTCCCTAAGTAGGGGTTGAGTGCGACGTCCCTTAAAGGGCATGCAACAAATTTGTTATGTTTGTACAAGAGCAAGCAGTGTAATGAACAACAGATGTACAAAACAAAGTATTCCCTTAGTGAATTTACATACAAACACCATTAACCATAGGTTGCAGAATTTATTGCCTGACATATTTCGCTGCATCTCGTCAGGTGCATACCACAGAGTTACAGATTATGTGAAATCCGTCATATTTGGACTGAAATACATAACACACATACCATGGTCAGGCTGCGAGAACAGCAAGTTAAAAGAGGTGTGACCAACCAAGAACACTACGCAGGAAGTCAAAAAAGACTAATAAACCAACACAGAACTGGTGTCGTGAGCCGCTACACGCTGCGGGATTTGCTGAGGAGGGGATCCGAGCACTTTTGGACTGAATGGTTCGATGTGCAATGAGGATGATCTGTCGACTAACTAACTACATATAACACATGTGGTCACAGATCTGTCCAACTGTTCATGTGGCTCAGTGAGGAGCATTTTGTGTGATATTCACTGGTACAGGAACGGAGCATAATGGGCCGACCCGTTGCAGTGAAGTTGGAACTAACTAACAGTCACAGAGAGTCGGGAGTCTCTGTGGCGAAGTGGTCAAGCCGTTTGACTCGAGCCGGGCCGCGTCCTTCGGTTTACGAGTTAAATATTTCGGAGACTCCTGTGGGCCGTCGCTAAAAGCTACGGAGTTCGTGCTCTGTGCGACGCTTTCCGTGCTGCGGCAAGAGACCGAGCCATATAGGATAAAACCCGGTGCAATGAAGTCGACCCAGTCGACTTTTAAGCGACTTTTTATTTTAGTCACAGAGACTGTTAGAATGTGGAAAATGAGGACAAAAAATGATCCGCATTCAAACTATATCTGTGATAATGTGTATTAAGAATTTTAGTCAAAATAAGATTATTCTAGAAACACTTACACTATTCCTCGACATACTGTATCGAGGGCACGAAATTAGCCCCGGGCTATTGTGAAGCAGATCGCTTTGGTTTGATGTTGATGGTTTGAGACGTCGGGCGTTCTGAAAGCAATCGCAAACTACTGAATGTAAGATGTCATAGTCATTGTGCAAGATTCAACACAATGTGCTCCCTTAGTCAATTTAAACACACAAACCACAACACAATATCTTGTACGATGTTTTCCTGGCATACTTCGCCGCATCTCATCTCATTTCGCACCTGACGACATGCAGCGAAATATTCCAGGCAAAAAATCGTGCAAACTATTTTCCGTGTCTACTGTGTTTACATTGTGTAACCTATAGTTTGCCGGCTTCATGGCATAGAGGTTATGACTTTTCTCCGTAATCTCGTATACTCTCGTCGGCAACGTGATGAGGGTGAGAATCAGCAGTGGTTCGAATCGCATCGGTAACTTACGGGGTATGTGAGCCTGCCGCTCAGAAAGCAATGGCAAACTACTGAGCGTAATCTTGCCAAGAAATTAACATACAGCTGAAAGATGCTGGTGTTGACAGCGATGTCCTGTAAAAAGGATATGCGAAAAGAAAAAAAACCTATAGTTTATGGCTTCTGTGATTAGAAACTTACATGTCACAGTGAACAAACATATAATGGCTGAACAATTGTGTGTGGTCAGTTCTTCTGTATGCATGAGAAAGCTGGACAACGAGAAATGAAGCGGTGAAGAAACAAAAGGCAGTGGGGGTGTGGTATTTGAGATGAGTTTTGAGATTACCATGGACAGAAAAAAATAAACGCTGAGTATTAAAAGCATCAATCATGATAACCATACGGAAAGACAAATGAAATGTACGAGAACATGTAAACAGAAGAAGTGGAATATAGGTCTTATATGGCAAATACTAGTCAATTGAGGCAGAGGAATTCAGAGAAAGATGTATTTTGGCAGTTTAAACAACTGGGCAACAAATAATATAAGCAGCGCCAACTTCATCAAAATATCAAATGACTGGGTGGATTTGAGAGTCGTGATCGACGATGTCTGCTCTAGGCCAAGCACCTGAAGAAGAAGAGGAAGCTGAAGGAGAATAATAAAAAGAAGAGGAAGCTGGAGGAGAAGAATAAGAAGAGGAAGCTAAAGGAGAAGGATAAGAAGAAGAGGAAGCTGAAGATGTAGAAGAAGACCAAGAAGAAGAAGAAGCTGAAGGAGTAGATTAAGAAGAAGAGGAAGCTGAAGGAGAAGAAGAGGAAACTGTAGAAGAAGAAGGGCTGTTATTATATCGTAAAGTTTGTTTATTTACGCTACCCGGCTCCGTGGCGAAGAGTTTACGGACGCATCTATAATCCCGCATACCCGCGTTCGAAACACAGCTGTGTTGGGTTTTTATGAAATGGTATGGGTGCCGGTCGTTCAGAAAGCAATGGCAAACTACTGAACGTAAACTTGCCCAGAAATTACGAACAGCCAAAATAAAAACAAATGCTGGGGTTGACTGCTGCGTTCTATAATTATTATATATGTATTTTGTTGAGTGATTTTTAAATGAAACTGATTCCTTCTTTCGAATGTTCTACATAGATATATGTAACCCTGCTCATAGTTGTTACTTTTTTTCTGGTAGACAACTGTACTATTGAATTGTTGGGGCATTAGGAAAGAAAGAAGACCATCACAATACCCAGTGAAATCACCATTATAAAGTGAATGGTGTTGTACTGTTTTGTCAAGCCTGTGGCTCAGTATATCGTAGACAAGCATGTTTTCGGGTGTATCTCCCTAGTTTTTGACTGTCCCCGGTCTTCCAACAAGGCAGCAGGTGTGTGTCTCTCTTCATCTGATTCCTGTCCTTTGACTTGTCCGACATGGGAGACCCTACCAGTAGCTGCGCTGCTGCCGGCATAGCTCTTGAGATCATTGGAACAGACAAGTCCCCCCCCCCCCCCTTTCCACTTCTTCGTTGTGGAAAAATGTCAGAAGGAGAAATGAACAGATCCAGGTAATAAAATTGTAGAGACTTGTATGGGATGATGAAGTAATATAGAAACTTGTATGGGATGATGAAGAAATATAGAACTTCGGGAATAAATCACGATGTTATGGAATGGGTTGACTAGTTTCCCATCTCATCGCCCTTTCCTGGACAATATCCGGTGTGTGTTACACATGACTGGATCAAGCCCAGAGCCATCTGTTGTATGATAATAAATACCGCCAGCTCCTATTGTTAAGACATGGGCCTGACTTCTGAATGTGACATGGTAAACTAGAACTCTTCCACTTCTTGTCTACAGCTTTGGTCAAGCAAACAGTGACTCAAGGGGAGACAACTTACAGCAATCATCATCATGTAACACGTTCTCTTCACTGCTCACAGAAAACAAATATCGATCCTTGTCAGTTCTTAGGCACCCTCATGCTCAGTGCGTCTGCAATGTCCGGTGCCCATCTTCGTGCTGCCCGACCACTATCTCTTCTTCTAGAACCCACGCCTTCTATCATTGTCGTTTCCCACCCACCCTGACGTTTAATAAAGCCAAAGTTTTGCAGTTTTCAAGACAATGTCGTTTATGAGCCAAGTTTTCTTCGATGCCCAATTCAGATCTTGTAGGCTGTCAATATCTTTCTTTTTCTTAAGTGTACGGTATTCTAAGAAGTTGTCTGTACCCGATTTTCTTTGTTAGCGATTGCCACATGGTCTGTGGCTTACATCCCGATCCTGCCACATGAAAGATGCATGTTCTCAACAATTAAACTTTAATGTGTTCTTAATAGCGTTTCACTTCTGTGTTGCTACTACCAGGCTGCATCTAACGTCTTTAAAACAATCCCGATTGTTGGTGATCATGGAGCCAATATATTTGTGCCATTTTCAGTTTTGTCATTGTTAGTTGTGGTTTTTGATTGGAGTAGATGTGTCATCCACCGAGTGCTGGTTTGTTTTTAAACATGGATTTAGCACCATATTCCCTGTACACCTATGGTGTGTAATTGCTGTTTTATTTACTTGCTTACTTACTTAATTTTTATTTTTCGTGGCGGACTTTTTCATAGTATGCCTGTGCGGGTTGTTGGTTTCTCGAGACCTCTGTCTGTTCCATTTCTCACGTGGGGCAGTGAGGAGCATTTTATGTGATATTCACTGGCACAGGAACGGGTAATTATGGGGACGCGCCATTGCCATGAAGTTGGAACCGCGATTAACTAATTAACTATTACTTACTTGCATACTTATCTACTTACTTACTTAGTTACTTACTTATTTGCTTACTTACTTATATAGTTTTGGTCGTGAACATCTTTCTTGAATAAGATTGATTTTCGCCGTGTCGCTGGATACATAGGATCAACTCATTCGGTCCATTAGCACCATTTGAGCGGATTGAGTCCTATATTTTGGAACTGGATTTCCACCAGCGTGGAATCAGTGGATCAAAACTGTCTTAGATCTAGTTAGTATTGGCGCTTCTCCTGGCATATTCTGCATGGATGTTGAATGAGGGGGAAATATAACACTGTCTTTCCTTCCCTTCGCACCTCAAACCCCCCCCCCCCCCAATCTGATGTTGTTAGTCGCTGTTCCAACTGCGCGGCAAAGGGTCTCCCCATAATGCTCCGTTCCTGTGCCAGCTAATATCACACAATTTCTCCTCACTGCCCCATGTGAAAAGTGTAACACACATGAGTCTCGACAAACCACCAGCCCGCACAGGTGTACTAATTTGATATTGTACCAGCGTTCAGTGTCACGATCCTGACTTGTACAATGATTTTTAGCTGGGAGTTTCCGTGGCCAAGTGGTTACCCCGCCTGCCTCGCGCTTCGAAGGTCTTGGGTTCGATTCCGGGCCACATCTTTCGGTTCACGAGTGCATTTTTTCTGGATACTCCTGTGGGTCGTCGCTAGAGCTAAGGATGTTCGTGCTTTGTGCGATGCTTTCTCAGTTCGCCCTATTGAAAGAGACTGAGCCATATGGGATAAAACCCAGCGCAATGACGTCGATCTTTTTGCCTTTTTAAACCATTATTTTTAAAATAATTATTTTTAGTTATTTTAGTTTAATCATCTTTATTTAATAATGAAATTATGAACTCGTTCAGTGGTCACTTTAATCGGTTGTACGTAGTCAGTCATCATGAAAGTTTGGTGTGTGTCCTTTCATAGGACGTTGCAATAAACCCCAGCATTTATTGGCTGTTTGTGATTTACTGATGGCATCTATGGTAGGGGTAGTAAACGTAATTCCCATTCCCCTCGTACCGCATTCGAAATCAATTGCAGGAGACTTGGAAGCAGACCGCCATATGTTGATTTCACACACTGGTATGAGCACCTGTCGTTCAGAAAACAATGGCAAACTACGAACGTAAACCTGCCCAGTAATTCACAAACAGCCGAACAGTGATGGGGTTGATTGTGACATCCTGTACAGGATATGCAACTAACTTTTATCATTTACTATGTTACTTTAGTAGCTCGTCATTGCTTTCTGAACGGTCGACTCTCATACCATCGAAATCAACGCAAAGCAATCTGCTCCCAAATCACCTGCGGCTGATCTCCAACCTTCGGAACAGTATGTCCTGTAATTGTGAAACTGCGTTCACCAACCACCGACGCCGAGCATCATCTGTAAGGGGAATATTATTTAATCACGTTCAGCGCCGTTTAACCTTGAGTCTAATAAGTAATAATAACTCGCTTTGAACTGAGCTTAGCTTTGAGAGTCAGCTTGGCTTTATATATGTTCAGTGAATCTTTATTTGAGTTTAGTTCAGTTTTCTCTGAGTGCACTGTGCCATTAACTGATCCTGTGTCATAATGTGACCTCCCATTTGGACAGAAGGACGATATATCGTCGTATGGGGATCATTGTATTGATTGTTTTGGTTGGTGGCACCCTCAGTTTCAATGCTCAGTGAACGGAAATGTACATTATAACACGTGTTCATTTGATTGTGTACCATGTTACCTCCAAACCTTCTTTTTGTTTGGTACTGAATCAGTTAAGTTTTCACAGTGTTTATGAATCTATATATAAGTTATCGACGCCTGGGCTCGACGTTCGCTACTGGAGGGAAAGAATAATCCTTCCGTGCACACAGGCCTGAAAAAATGTGATGATCCTATCACTTTACAAACCCACACAGCAGTCTCCCACCAAGGGACTTTATTTTTGTGTTTGATTTATATTTGAGTAAATTTTTCTGTTGCTTAACTTTGATGCGACTTTTACTTCGTTTGAATGTAATGTTTTGTGGTTTATTGCAAAATTTTAAAGACCAAATGTAATTTGAATCCAGTGTGAAGTTACCTGGGGTCTGTGTTACTTTAGTTTTATTCAATGTCGAGTTATGCATCGTCGGTGGTGTATTGGTGCACGATAAGGCAGGTGTTGTCAAGGCCCTTCGAGATCATGTGTATAGCGTTGAATAACAGAAAAACCATTATAGCCTTGAGAGAATGGAGAGGCAGAGAGTGATCAAAGGATCTGGCCAACAATCAGGACTCCGATGAAAGGTCAGACGGACACATCAGTCTGAAACTGGTACCATTAGTGTTGGAACTTTTCGCTGGTTGTTGAAGATGAGGACGGATAACTTGTGGTAATGTCTCGCGTGCTGTGATGTCGACCCTTGAATTAACTCAGCAGATTGATGTTGAATGTTTTTACTGTGCTTCAAGTTGCATGATTAAATCGTTCTTGACACACCCTGTCTATAAAAAGATTGGAAGTGCCTAAACAGATCACATGATCAAATCACGTGAGCTATATTCTGCCTATATCATGTTACTTACCAAAGTCGAAAAAAAAAACCGTATCGAAACATAAATATTTTATTTGAATAACGAAGACACAGACAGTATAGTGCATAGTTTCTTCTTCTTCTTCATTTTTGTTTTTGTCCTACTGCAGAGGGGAGGCAGCCGTAATTGTCTGCGATTCGCTGGTCGTGTTCTTTGTAATAAAGTCATATTTTATTTCTTCGATGTCTTTGTTATTCCATCTAGCCATCTCTCTCTCTCTCTCTCTCTCTCTCTCTCTCTCTCTCTCTCTCTCTCTCTCTCTCTCTCTCTCTCTCTCTCTCTCTCTCTCTCTGTGAGTCGTCCTCTCGCCTTGTATCCCAATGTTCTCATATAGAACACTCTAGCCGCTGATTGATCTTTTCCCATTCTAGCTAATTGTCAAAACATTTAATTCTATGATGTTCTGTAAAGTCAATAATAGATGTTATCCCTATCTTAGTTTTGATTTGTCCTCTATCTCTTCTTATTTTCCAGCAGCATTTCTTATGCATCTCATCTAACGTGATATGATTCTACGCCTGTGCATTCTGTCTCTATGACTTCTATGTCTGGCATTGGTAACACAGCGTTAGGACGAATAAAGCGTCTGTCACCTTCTTTATTTTGTATGCACGTTAATATATAGATGTGTTAGGATAGGTGCTAGTTGATAACCTTTGTTGTTTGCATTCCGTGATCTCATTTCTGTTTCTATATCTAATCTTCCATTTCCTGTGAACACACTGCCCAGATGCGTGTACTCTCTAACACAATTTACTGTCTGGCATATTTCGCTGCATCTCTCACGTGCATATTGCATAATTCACGCAACATAAACTACATCAATAAAATAAACCCTTCAAGCTGTCATATACCAAACATATTCCCCCATTAATTTAAATTGTCAACCACGGTAATTTTAAACTGACTGTTATACTTTTTGTTTGCACAAAGCTGGCTTTTCAACATGAATAGCAATGGCTTTCGCCACTTATAACATTCGTCCGTTTTCGCGGTAGACAACTTTAATTACAGCGGAAATATGCGTGTGTATTTCAGCTTGAATGATTTATCTAATTGTTTTAGTTATGTTGTGTTATTTCTGCTGTATGGACCTGGCTATATGCAGCAAAAAATGTGAGGCAATAAATTGTGTAATGTATTGTGTGCGACTTTGTTATTCAGATTCATTACCAGAAAAAAATTGTTTTGAAATATTTCGTTTTCCGAACGTTGGGCTTATTTGTGTGGCATTCGTTAAAACGTGGATTGTCTATGTGTGACTGTGGTGTTTCAGGTTTCCAGCTAAGTAATTTATATTTTTTGTTGTTGATGGTTGATAAAGATTTTAGTGGAAACTCGGGATTATATCTGTGTCTTTCCTTTCGTCGAGTTTCTTAGTTATATTTTGAATGCATTCGGTGATGCATGCCTGTGTAAGTGTGTGTGTGTGTAAACAAAAAAATTGAAAATATAAATAGTGATGGACCATAAAGAACAATTGTATTTTTCGAAATGTTGGTACCCCGGACGCATCTACTGCGGGAGTCTCTTCATGAGAAGCATGGTTCAGCTGCACAATTTGCAGTTGTGCACTATATGGTCCATAGTACGTCCGGCAATGGATAGCTTCTGCTGTGCTCCATTTCCCCATGATTCCCTAAGTGATAAGTTAAGGACTAACTTGCACGCTTTAGGCTTCTCTGACATTTGGGGCTGGACCCGTATTCTACAAGACCAAACAGCACTGAAGGGCTGGCGTGGTTCACATCAGACCAGGCACCTTCACGTCCCAAGTCATTTCTTGGTACCCAGGTTAGCTTGAGTCAGTTTTAAACATCTACTTCAATTCAGATTCGAACCATGACCACGTATTTACTTTGCTTAATGGTGATTCCAAACATATCTGCACTTTCGCCTGTGACAACACTTTTCGACTGTCAGGACAAGTTACTGTCCGCTGCTTTACTTATGTGGATTCTGTTTCCTGTAAACTGAGTTGTCACTCTCATGGCCGGTTCTCGTCCTCCACAGTGGAAGGTTCATTTGTGGGTTTCCTTTAATTAATCTGGAACCGTTATGATGTTTTTACTCCACTAAATACTTTAGAGGACATTAAGACACTAAATAAAATATATATGACTACTACAAAGTGTTTGACTATTTCATTATAAGGTTACTGCCATTTTCATATAATTTGTTGAGAGGCAGGAGAAGTGCCTGGGGGTTCTTGGCAAGAACTAATGGTCGGCGTTTGGTGCAGGAGAGCCTGGCGTATGATGACACTACATCTAGCTTAAGAATGGAGGTGGAGGCGGTCAGTGCAGCTTTCCGCTGGATAGAAAACACGATACATACACACATTGTGATTGTAACTGACTCAGAAAGCATGCTGAGAAGGGTGAGAACAGGGAAGCTTCGTGCAGAGTGGCTTGCTTGGCTTCGGAGGTCACGGGTAGCAAGCATCACCTGGATCTTTTCTCCTGGGCATTCCGGTGTGCTGGGGAATGAACAGGCGGACATATTGGCTGGCTCGGCAAAACTTGGTGGAGTATTGATGCATGACAAGGCAGACGTGGTTGCGGCCTTGTGGGAGCACGTGTACACCTCGGAGGAGCAAATGGATCACCATAGTCTGGTAAAAATGAGACAGCGAGGTGTGACGAGGGAATCTGGCCGACGCTCGACGCTCAGAGGAAAGGCGAGACGGACATATAATCAGATTGCTACTGGAACTATTAGTGTTGGAACTCTTCGCTGGCTGCTGAGGATGGGGACGGAGCGCTTATGGGAATGTCCCGAATGCTGTGATGTCGGTTCCTAAAGCAATCAATCAATCAATCAATCATATAATTATAATGTAGATCAGAAAATTAGAGAAAAAACTATTTAATATTAAGACAGTCAGTCGCGGTTCCACCTTCACGGCAACGGATAGCCCCTTTAAGCTCCGTTCCTGTGTCAGTGAATATCGCACAAAATGCGCCTCACTGTTCCTTGTGAAAAGTGGAGCAGACAACAGACACCACGAGACTGGGGAAGCGCCATAACTATCCCAGTTTGGAAACACAAAGGCGGTAAAAGAGACTTCGCGCAATACTGAGTCATTTTTCTTTTGAGTCTTACAGTGAAAATATTCTGCAAAATTCTAAAGAAAAGTCTACGACCTATAATAGAACCCCTGCTAAACGAAACACAACTTAGATTTAGGAGAAAGAAAGGATGCACGGATGCCATCTGTGCCCTTAGACAACTAATAAATAAATCAATCGAATTTAATAAGATAACTCTTCTTAGCCTTTGTCGACCAAGAAAAGGCATTTGATAGAGTGGATAGAAGCACGCTATGGGAAATCCTTATAAGATATGGAGTGAGTACACATATAACAATCTTATGTAGAAGCTTATACACCAACAGTGATTGCACTGTAAGAACAAATGGAGGATACTCAGAACCCTCCACCATAAGATACGGAGTACAAGGCTGCGTCCTGTCCCCCCTCTTGTTCGTAACATATGTAAACAGCATATGTAAAGAAAGCAGCCAAAGAGATGCCGTAACAACACAACATGAAGAATAGAACACAGAAGAAGAACCAATGGCAAATCACACCATTAAAGAACTTTTATTTGCGGACAATCAAGCATTAATATCAGAATCAAAATTAAAAGATCACATAAATAGTCTGAACGAAGAGTGTATGGAACATAACATGAAAATTAGCACCTGTAAAACAGTGGTGATGACTATAACCAAAGAAGAAAGCACAATAAACATTCATCTAGAACACCCCCTGAATCAAGTAAAGAGTTTCAAGTACCTTTAATTCGCATATCCTTTTACAGGACATCGCTGTCAACAGCAGCATCTTTCAGCTGTCTGTTGATTTCTTGGCAAGATTACGCTCAGTAGTTTGCCATTGCTTTATGAGCGGCCGGCTCAGTTATCCCGCAAGTCACCAGCGGGGGACGAACCGCTCCCAGTTCTCGCCCGCTACGAGACTGCGTGATAAACGGGATTACGGAGAAAGTGGTGTAACCCCTCGGCCAGAGAGACCTGCTTCAAGTACCTAGGAAGTATCTCATCTCATCATGTTCCTCTTGTACCTTGCGGTGTCGAGGTGAAGTATAAACTTCGTGAGAGTGCCCGGTTATGGGCTTCGTATATCGACATTCCCATGGATTCTGTTATTCCCTCAGTCCAACGTTTACGTGGTCGGCCTCTTCCTCTGTTTCCATCTGGTCTGTACATCATTGCTTGTTGTGGCATGCTGTTGACTGGTAGCCTACTTGCATGGCCAAACCATTTGACTTGCTGCTTTCTAATAAAATCTAGAGCAGCTTTAACCCCTACTTTAGTCCTGATTTCTTCATTTCTGATCTTATCTCTTCTTGATACGTTGAGTATTCTTCTCAGAAACCTCATTTCTGTTGTTGTGATTTTTCTTTTCTCTTTTTCTGTCATTGTCCAGGTTTGGCATTGGTAGCAGAGAGTTGGTAGGAAGATTGTGTTGTAAAGTGCTTTCTTAGTAGTTATTGATACATGTTTGTTCTTTAGTATTGGTGCCATTTGTCCAATGAGTTGATTTGCCTTATTGCACCTATTTTCGATCTCGTCTTCTGATCTGCCATTTGATGATATTATACTTCCTAGGTACTTGAAGCTCTTTACTTGTTTCAAGGGATATTCGTTTAGGTGAATTGTTGCTGTTTGTTCTTCTTTAGTTATAGTCATTACCTCTGTTTTGCTTGTGCTAATTTTCATGTTATGTTCCCTACACATTTCGTTTAGACTATTCATGTGGTCTTGTAATTCAGCTTCTGATTTTGCTATTAGTGCTTGGTCATCCGCAAACAGGAGTTCTCTAGGAAGTATAATATCATCAAATGGCAAATCAGTAGACGAGATCGAAAATAGATGCAAATAAGGCAAACTAACTCACTGGACAAATGGTACCAATACTAAAGAACATTTAGTATTCTCCTCCTCGGAGGAGCAAATGGATCACCATAGTCTGGTAAGAATGAGGCAGCGAGGTGTGACGAGGGGATCTGGCCGACGCTCGACGCTCAGAGGAAAGGCGAAACGGACATATAATCAGATTGCTACTGGAACTATTAGTGTTGGAACTCTTCGCTGGCTGCTGAGGATGGGGACGGAGCGCTTATGGGAATGTCCCGAATGCTGTGATGTCGGTTCCTAAATCAATCAATCAATCAATCAATCAAGAACAAACGTGTATCAATAGCCACAACGAAATCCCTATACAACACAATCTTCCTACCAACTCTATGCTACCAATGCCAAACCTGGACAATGGCAGAAAAAGAGAAGAAAAAAATCACAACAGAAATGAGATTCAGAAGAAAAATACTCGGTGCATCAAGAGGAGAAAAAATCAGAAATGAAGAAATCAGGAGGTTATAGCAGCACCAGATTTTATCAGAAAACAGCGGGTTAAATGGTTTGGCCATATAACAAGATTACAAACTAACAGTATACCTCAACAAGCAATGATGTACAGACCAGACGAAAGCAGAGGAAGAGGCCGGCCACGTAAACGATGGATGGAGGGAATTTCAGAGACAATGGGAACCTCGATTCACAACACCTCCTCAAGGTACATGAGGAACGTGATGAGATGAGAAGAGAATTAGAATATAGAGAATAAAAGTAATTTAAGCGCCAGTGTGTTACCAGAGCAAAGAATAGCAACACGGTTACAGATAAAGCTCGTCGTAAGTGACGACTAAGCAGAGGTTGGGTGAGACTAATTAATTCTTCCAGTACAAAATTGTAGTTACAAAACCCAGCCAGTCATGAACGAATCTACACAACTCTTCACGTGAAATGGTTGATGGCATATTCTGCACTGGGATATGAAAGACGGCAGCAGAAGAGGAAGAATGAATTTTAAAGACAATTATAAATTGTAGACAGTCAACAACAGGAAGCAATCGTTAAACTCTGCACACGAGATGACAAGCTCAAACAGCACTTGTTCATTAAACTGAAGACAGGAGATACTGATGTATGCTACTGTAGAATTTATAAACTGACGGATAATCATTTGCTGCAGGAATTTCCAGAATATGCGAAAACGGGAAAATGATGTTAACTTGCACATGCATATTCTCAAGACAAACTGTATGGTGATGTCAGCAAGCTCACGTTGACTGCTGCTTTCTTTAAAGATTTGCAGGTTGACAACTGCCAGTGTATGAAGAAGAAGAACTACCGCCATACACACAGAACAGAGGAACCAATACTGCATCTGAGAATTAGAAGATATTTCAGTTTGTTATGTTTTGTTCTTAGTCAAACAATTAGAACCTGATCTTGTAATGCGAGTTGATGATAAAGTGATAAGCGACAATGCCATGTGGTTTAGTGTGTTTTCTCCCCTCACTTTTGGCTGAAAATGATATAGAAATCATCGTTGTTTGACAAGTCGTGCGTACCTGTGCAAAGTGACCCCCGGGTATCTTCGAGATTAAGGGGTGTGCAGGTTTGTCGTCATCCTGAAACTATTACATATATTATTCTTCTTCTGCTATCTTTTTTCTTCCTACGGAGCGTAGGTCCCCAACCAACTCACGCCAAGCGCTTCAGATTAGTAATACGTACTCGTCTTGGATTGCAACAATATACAGACTATTAACATTTCTAACAGTGGAGAATCTGTTGACAATGCACGCATGTTTTTCTTTATTTACCAAATCATGCCTAAACTCACGTGTATCTTATTTCTAAAGCAACGTGTATTTTTCTATTGGATTTAGTTTTAGATGGTACAGTGTTAATATTAAATAAGCAACCATTGCTTAATTATATTGTTTTTAAAATGTGTGTATATTTTTTCATTGTAATAAACGTATTTTTAAAGCAGTGAGTGTTAGAGTTTGCTTTTAGTTTTGAATATCATATATTAATACATCCTTGTTGTTGTTGTTGTTGTTGTTGTTGTTGTTGTTGTTGTTGTTGTTGTTGTTGTTGTTGGTGTTTTTGAAAATTAAATAAAAGCCCTGGAAGGTGCAGGCCATTGTGATAATGACCACATCAACCTTGGAGTGCAGATGGCTCTATAAAAATATGGAATATCGCCATATG
Source organism: Cepaea nemoralis (assembly GCA_014155875.1). NCBI lineage: Eukaryota > Metazoa > Mollusca > Gastropoda > Stylommatophora > Helicidae > Cepaea > Cepaea nemoralis. The sequence goes on from JACEFZ010015129.1 coordinate 198,399, forward strand.
CCCACAACTGCTTGAGGCGTAAAAAGGGGTCCTTTACTTTGACCTAGCTGACCGCCTTGCGTTGGTTTTTTTAATAAAATGGTATGTGTGTCGATCATTCAGAAAGCATTAGTCATTAGTCGCGGTTCCAACATCATAGCAACGGGTCGTCCCCATTATGCTCCGTTCCCATGCCAGTGAATATCACACAAAATGCCTCCCACTGCCCCATGTGAAAAGTTGAAAAGACAGGAGTCTCAACAAACAACGGCCCGCTCAGGCACACAGTGCAAAATGCCACCGCCAGAATGTCACCACAAAAATCCTCTACCAATAGTACAGTTCATCCTTGATGGAATTGGCAGTCACTTTCGCAACCAGATGTTCACCTACAAAGTCTCGATGTCTCTAAATATTGTTGTTCCGTTTCTAGACGTTTTCTAGCCACCACGCCATTTTCTCTCAGAAATGTAGATCACGCAACAAAACAACCCCGAACAGATGCAAAGAAACACCTCACTGTACATAATGCCATCGTTAGAATACCAACACAAAAGTCCTCCTCGAAAACACAGTTCATCACCGATGGAAACGGCAGTCACTAGCAAAACCAGCAGCCACATATTTCTGCACAAGGCAAGAAAACCGGTCGCTTCTGCGACACACCAGCCGCCATACGTGCAGATATTTCTGGATGTTGTTGTTCCGTTTCTAGAAGTTATCTCGCCAACTACGCAATTTTGAGTATGCAAATTACACCACAACACCTCGGACAGATGTAAACACATTTCACAATGGCCAACTAATGAACGTAAACTTGCCAAGACATCAAAAACAGCCAACAATTGCTGGGGTTGACTGCGACGTCGTGTAAAGGATATGCAACCTTTGCTTTTACTTTGACCTATATTGGTGTCAAGTGTCATGTGCACTGGGTGTAGTTGTACCAGTGAGCCGCGGGGACTAGCACGCTAGCCCGTCGATGCCACGATTATGAGTTCGAATTGCCTACGAGACATAGATCTCTTGTGTTATTATCGTGGGCTCCCAGATCACCCACGTCTAAAATGGGTTCTGGTAGTGGGTATGTTAGTCATCACATCACCCTGTGAGTGAACGACTGCCCAATAAGAATGCGGTGCCAGCACCGTATGCCCAGTGTTCCCAAGGCGTGTTCTTTGCTTTATTAAGTACAGGTACGTGGTTGAATCATCATCGTCCAGTGCCTTGCCGGCAGGCGTCAGTGATCATGCCTCTCCACAAATTGCGATCGCCGATGGCATGGATCAATTTGTGTGTTGTCTGCCCTCCGTGCCGTGACACAAGACTGTCAAGAATCTTCTCACGCTGTCCCCAACACCGGACAGTTGGACTATGGGCTTTGACTTGAGGACGTAAATTACAAGTACCCCTGAAGTCGGAGTGAGTTAGCCTGATGACGAGGGACACTGTTGATAGGGAAAGCTAATCCACACACAGAATTCAGTCCAGCACTACTAGAAGTGCCGGCTTCCTGGCTTAGAGGTTAGCGACTTTTCTCCGTAATCTCGTATACTCTCGTAGGTAACGTGATGACGGTGAGAATCAGCAGTGGCTCGAATCGCATCGGTAACTTACGGGGTATTTGAGCCGGCCGCTCAGAAAGCAATGGCAAATTACTGAGCGTAATCTTGCCAAGGCATCAACATACAGCTGAAAGATGCTGGTGTTGACAGCTATGTCCTGTAAAGGATATGCACACAAAAAAAAGTTTCCCATTAGGAGTATCATCCCCAAAGTAGATCCATCTCACCAAGAACCGAGGATCTGCAGAGAGACACGACCGCTTACGCCAGTTGACAAGGCACATGATGATAATGATGATGAGATTGCCATTGTTTTATGAACGACCGACGCTCATACCACCGTGAAATTCCTCGCAAATCGATCTACTCCCAAACCGTCTACAGTTGACTTCGAACCCGATATGTCGTGATTGTTAAACTCCGTTCACTGCCCTTAAGCCAGGGACGCCTACAGAGTGTGGTAATAATATTGTGTTTATCTATTTTCATCTGACTTATTCACAGATGTGTTGATGTTTGAGTCATGGTTACGGCTGGTAAGTCACTGAGATCAGCTTTTAACATCTGGTTTCTGTTACTGTTTCTCTTTCAAGTTTTCCCATTTTCTATGAAACGCTACCTAGACACTTGAACTCTGGAGCATAATTTATTATGATCTTATTTTTTATGTGTGTTAGGTGAGCTTGATCTATGTGTCTTCATGTGTATGTGTTACTTCGGTTTGATCTATGTGTCTTCATGGATGTGTATGTTAGATAAGCTTGATCTATGTGTCTTCATGGATGTGTATGTTATGTGGGCTTGTTCTATGTGTCTTCATGGATATGTATGTTAGATGGGCTTGATCTATGTATCTTCATGTGTATGTGTTACTTCTGTTTGATCTATGTGTATGGGCTTGATCTATGTATCTTCATGTGTATGAGTTACTTCTGTTTGATCTATGTGTATGGGCTTGATCTATGTATCTTCATGTGTATGAGTTACTTCTGTTTGATCTATGTGTCTTCATGTATTTGTATGTTAGGTGGGTGTGATCTATGTATCTTCATGTATGTGTATGTTAGGTGGGCTTAATCTATGTATGTTCATGTATGTGTATGTTAGGTGGGCTTGATCTATGTATCTTCATGTATGTGTATGTTAGGTGGGCTTGATGTATGTATCTTCATGTATGTGTATGTTAGGTTGGTGTGATCTATGTATCTTCATGTGTATGAGTTACTTCTGTTTGATCTATGTGTATGGGCTTGATCTATGTATCTTCATGTGTATGAGTTACTTCTGTTTGATCTATGTGTCTTCATGTATTTGTATGTTAGGTGGGTGTGATCTATGTATCTTCATGTATGTGTATGTTAGGTGGGCTTAATCTATGTATGTTCATGTATGTGTATGTTAGGTGGGCTTGATCTATGTATCTTCATGTATGTGTATGTTAGGTGGGCTTAATCTATGTATGTTCATGTATGTGTATGTTAGGTGGGCTTAATCTATGTATGTTCATGTATGTGTATGTTAGGTGGGCTTGATCTATGTATCTTCATGTATGTGTATGTTAGGTGGGCTTGATGTATGTATCTTCATGTATGTGTATGTTAGGTTGGTGTGATCTATGTATCTTCATGTGCTATCTATGTATCTTCATGCCTCTTGTGCTATGGAGTGGCAATAACCTGGTCAACTTACTCACGCCAAGAGAAACGTTTAAACTGCTTTCATATGCTGTGTCTACGAAGAATTCTTGGTATTAAGTGGCAAGACAAAATCACAAATACTGAAGTATTGGAAAGATCAGGTTGTGTGATACTTTATTCCGTGCTCAGTCTTCGTAGACTTAGATGGATAGGACATCTCAGGAGGATGGATGATGGTAGAATACCAAAGGACATCTTTTTTGGTGAATTACAGATGGGTAAGAGATCTCAGGGTCGGCCTCTACTACGATATAAAGATGTGTGTAAGCGGGACATGATTGATACAGGCACTGATAATGCACATTGGGAGCAAGTCGCCGCTGAACGTGTTGTATGGAGGGCAAACATCAGAAATGGAATAAAGACAAAGGAGAAAATTATTACAGATAAGTCACACACCGAGCGTGTGAGACGTAAGATGGTGCATGATGGTGGAAATGACCACGTGTTCACATGCACCCACTGTGAACGGACATTTACAGCGCAAATTGGCCTTATCAGTCACATTCGCTACCGCCATAGGTAAACGTTATTACGCCTTTTTAAAGCACAAACTATCGTCTGTCAAGACGGCAAGGTGCCAATGATCTTCATGTATGTGTATGTTACGTGGGCTTGATCTATGTATGTTCATGTATGGGTATGTTACTTGGGCTTGATCTATGTATCTTCGTGTATGTGTATGTTAGGTGGGCTTGATCTATGTAGATTCATGTATGTGTATGTTACTTGGGCTTGATCTATGTATCTTCGTGTATGTGTATGTTAGGTGGGCTTGATCTATGTATGTTCATGTATGTGTATGTTACTTGGGCTTGATCTATGTATCTTCGTGTATGTGTATGTTAGGTGGGCTTGATCTATGTATGTTCATGTATGTGTATGTTACTTGGGCTTGATCTATGTATCTTCGTGTATGTGTATGTTAGGTGGGCTTGATCTATGTATGTTCATGTATGTGTATGTTACTTGGGCTTGATCTATGTATCTTCGTGTATGTGTATGTTAGGTGGCTTGATCTATGTATGTTCATGTATGGGTTTGTTACTTGGGCTTGATCTATGTATCTTCGTGTATGTGTATGTTAGGTGGGCTTGATCTATGTATGTTCATGTATGGGTATGTTACTTGGGCTTGATCTATGTATCTTCGTGTATGTGTATGTTAGGTGGGCCTGGAAATAAAGTAAAGTAAAGTAAAGGACTTATTTTTGCACACCCTGGGGTAAATCGGACACATGGAGCTAGCCCCATATTTGAATAGACCAATCGGCACTCGAGGGTTTAATGTGGGAAATATCACTCCGGCTGAGTTTACTTTCCAAGACATTCCCTTGTACCAATTTCAGGGTGGACCCACCACTGCGTTACCCCGGCCCCATATATTCAATAGTAGGTATGAACGAGTGAAAGCACACAGCCTTGGCATACTCCTGCTGTTTCAAACATGTCGGTGACTATGTTAGTCGTTCTCGCTACTTTCTGACAATTGTGTTGAAGCTGTCAGTGTGGGCACATATTCCGAAAACATCCCATAATGTATGCCAGTCACTCTCCGGATTGGCTGTATCTAAAACTATTCCGTGCAATTTTACAGGACGTTGCTACCAATGCCAGCCTTTATTGACTGTTCGTGAATTGCTGACAATTTCACGTTCAGCAGTTTGCCATTGCTTTCTGAATGAGAAGTCAATATTTAAGTCAAAATGATCGGTGTGAAGTGAATCCACTACCCCGCCGTCAGCAGAGACAGTTTAATCTGCGAGCGCGTTAAACAACTTGACCACGCCGATCTGTTTAAACAAGTCCGTGTATTTTGCGAGACGTTGCACTCACACCCAGCTCCTTTTGGCTGTTTGCGATTTACTAGAAAATGTTACGTTAGGTAGTTTGCCATTGATTTCTGAGTTCACGTGTATTGTTTGGTCCTCATAGAAGTAGAAAAAAAAAAAGAAGAAGAGACTGGGAAAACCAGCGAGATAACATAAAAATGGAAAGTTATAGTTACCCCGACAGGGATTCGAACCTACCACCTCGAAATAAAGAATTCAGACGCGGATTTCGTTGGTATGTGACGTCCACCCTTTAGATAACCATGGCAAACTACTGAACTAAAGTTGCCTAGTAAATCACAAACTGCCAGTGACTGCTGGGATTGATTGCAACACCCTGTAAAGGACATGTGACTAACTGTGGTAATGAAGCGAAAATAGAGGACCCTTTTACACGAAATCGGCGCATTGTATACGTGATGCATGATCCATATTTGTATACATCAAATGGCACCCAAGGAGTGATGTGGTCAGTATCACGTGAACCACCTTTATTTCCCCAGACATTTCCTGGTACTGTTTTAGGCTGGGTCAACCTGGGAGCCCTGGTCAATTTACCAAAATCTTTCCCTAACGGATTTTGAATTCATAACTACCGGAACGGCTAGAATAATAGATTCTCCTTGGGAGACCCAGGTTCGAATCCTCGGTAAGGTGCGGATATTTTTTCTGTCGGGGGCAGAAAGAAAACTCTAACCTGCAGAGTTCGCGGCGACTGCACTACCCAGGCGGCCTTAATTCCTCAGGCTCAAGACCTCCCCTGCAGTACACCATAAGATACTATACTGGCACTAAATGACTGTTTTTGACAGACTACCGGACCGACAGACCAGCGTCTAACCACTACGATACCATAGAGACCTTACAACCGTGTTGGCCTCTCAAAATATTCAACAATGCTCCGCATTTCCGGGCTAAACCTAATGTTGCGTACGACGACTGACATCGCCTTGACCCTGTGTTGAGACTCAGACAGGCATGTGGGTGTGAGGTGGAGGGGGGGGGGGGGGGGGGGGGACCGCAATTACCGATACAGATATAATCACCGAGGGACAGCGTAGTCCATGGGGTCACTCACTCTATGACCTCGTTAGGTCACTTGATGGCGTTGACCTATTGAACGCGTTGCTAACCAAAGAAAGGTCTGAGCTACATCCAAGGGCAGACAGGAAGTGAGGGGCGTTGTTGCGTTTAATGGTTAATGCAGAATAGACGTTACAGAACGTCTGCCAAACCTATGCACTTTCAGCAGCATGAAATCAGTATTAACGTCTAGAGAGATTAACAACGCATTAAAAATGAGAATTGTCAAATGTTACGTATAATCAACACTATGACGCTGAAGATTGAATATTGAACAAGCAACTAGAAAGTCGAATAGAGGCCTTGAGATGTGGATATACATACGAATATGTCGTATTTCATGGAAACAAAAACAATCAAATGCAGAGGTGTTAGAAAAACTGGGAATAAAAAGAGATTTGATGAAAGAAATAAAACAATAAAACAATATTACTGCGACTTTAAAAGACATAATACTCTTATAAAAACCATACTGGAGGGCAAGTGAGCAAGAGGAAGCAATGATACAAGTGGGAAGATAACATCAAGAGATGGACGAACATCAATCTGACAGAATGTACAGTCAAGGCGAGAGACAGACAGTGTTGGAGATACATTGCAGGCAACCTTCATTGTAGAGACGGCACCTGATTGATTGATTGATTGATTGATACACTAGATCAGCGTTGTGGCGAAGGGCCGCCTTGCGTTGGTTTCCATACAAACTAAACGGAAACTTGCCAAAGAATCACAAACAGCCAAGAAATGCTGGGGTTGACTGGACATATCATGTAAAGTATATGCAACTAACTTTGTAACAATGCTCTAGGTGTGAATGAGAAAGCTTGAAATATGAAACAATTTCCATTGAAAGATAGTAATATACATGAGAACAGATTATCACTCCGTCATCAACATCTCATCATCATCATCATCATCATCATCCATGCCATCATCATCATCACCAAGTAACCTATAAGGAATTACACCAAGCCATGAATGTAATATCATCATGTGTGTATGTGAATGTATTTGTTGTATTCACAAATATAAAGGGAACCATGCAATACGCCTTGTAAATAAACAGTTTTGTATGGAGTAACTGTTTGTTACCTCCAAAAAGAAAACTAATTCTGGCTGGCCGAAAGTGAGCCAATGAAATTGAAACTACATATCGTCCGTTAACGTCTGCAGCAAATACCTCAGACATTGTTTCATTCCACACACTATCACAATGCCCTCATTTTATACAGGAAAGTGCCATCCATTGGCACCTTGCCGTCTTGACAGACGATAGTTTGTGCTTTAAAAAGGCATAATAACTTTTACCTATGGCGGTAGCGAGTGTAACTGATAAGGCCAATTTGCGCTGTAAATGTCCGTTCACAGTGGGTGCATGTGAACACGTGGTCATTTCCACCATCATGCACCATCTTACGTCTCAAACGCTTGGTGTGTGACTTTTCTGCAATAATTTTCTCCTTTGACTTTATTCCATTTCTGATATTTGCCCTCCATGCAACACGTTCAGCGGCGACTTGCTCCCAATGTGCATTATCAATGCCTGTATCAATCATGTCCCGCTTACACACATCTTTGTATCGTAGTAGAGGCCGACCCTGAGATCTCTTACCCATCTGTAATTCACCAAAAAAGATATCCTTTGGTATTCTACCATCATCCATCCTCCTAAGATGTCCTATCCATCTAAGTCTACGAAGACTGAGCATGGAATAAACTGTCACACAACCTGATCTTTCCAATACTTCAGTATTTGTGATTTTGTCTTGCCACTTAATACCAAGAATTCTTCGCAGACACCGCATACGAAAGCTGTTTAAGTTGTTCTCTTGGTGTGAGTAAGTTGTCCAGGTTTCACTGCCATAGAGAAGAGTACTAAGGACACAGGCTTGATAGACAAGGACTTTTGTTTTGGCAGTAAGCTTCCTGTTCTCCCAGACTCTTTTTCTTAACCTGTTCATTGTTGTTGCTGCCTTACCAATCCGGATGTTGATTTCCTGATCTAGGGATAATTTGCTATTTACCACTGATCCTAGATATGTAAAATGGTCTACTATCTCTAGTTCGGCGTCGTCAATAAAGATTGATGGTACCCCATGTGCACCTTGTGACATAATCTGTGTCTTCTTTTTGCTAATTGTTAAACCAAATTCAGAACAAGCATTGGAGAATGCAGATAGTAGACATTGCAATTCTTCCTCAGAGTGGGTCGTAACTGCAGCATCATCTGCAAAAAGCAACTCTCTGATCAGTACCCTCCTAATTTTGGTCTTAGCCTTCAATCTCTGAGCATTGTAGAGGCCGCCATCTGAGCGTGAGTGAATGTATATACCACCATCCTGATCATGAAATGCATATTTCAGTAGAAGTGAAAAGTATATTCCAAAGAGGGTGGGAGCTAGTACACAACCTTGCTTAACTCCACTCTTGATTTCAACTTCTTCAGAAGTTGCACCATCAAACTTGATTATACCCTTCATGCCTGTGTGGAACGATTCCACAATGGACAGAAGAGTTGGTTGGCAGCCAATCTTCTTTAGTGCCTTGAACAGACCCTCACGACTGACCAAATCAAATGCCTTTGTGAGGTCGATGAAGGCAATAAACAGTGGTTGATTCTGTTCACGGCATTTTTCTTGCATTTGTCGCAATGAGAATATCATATCAGTGGTAGACCGGTTCTGTCGAAAGCCACACTGTGATTCGGGGTAGACTTGATCTCCTAGGACTTGAAGTCTGCGCAGAACAATTCTGGCAAATACTTTTCCAACAATACACAGAAGTGAGATACCCCTATAGTTGTTGCAGTCGCTCCGATCGCCCTTGTTCTTGTACAGTGTTATGATGCTTGAATCTTTGAAATCCTGTGGGACTTGTCCTTCACGCCAGCATAGCTCTATTAGCTGGTGGATCTGTATAGTGAGTGTGTCTTGCCCACTCCTGATAACCTCTATTGGAATCCTATCCTTACCTGGAGCCTTGCCAGATGCAAGTTCATTTATAGCACACTTAACTTCTGTTATGGTGGGAAGTGTGTCCAGGTGGTCAAGAGTTGGTAGAGCCTCTATGGCGTTGAGGGCATCATCAGCTAGTTTGGTCTCACTTGAGTAAAGCTCCAAATAGTGCTCTACCCATCTGTCCATCTGCTGTTTCTTATCAGTGATGATAGGGATGGAGTTATTGCCTCTCCATAGCACAAAGCCTGGGCTAAAATATAGAGATCATGTGTTGTCCATGCAGCATGATCCCTCTCTCGGCCTGCCTAGTTTACTCCAGAGGAAAGATAACACCCCTACATCTGGAACAAGACAAGCTGCAGAAGCTGCCGGATCAGCAAAGCAATGCTCTAACTGTCCGCCTGTCGGAGCTTCGATCCTAGACCAGTCGCCAACCAAGGCTTAGGGCCTGGTCTGCCCTGCCATGACATTTTGTCTTTAGCTTGCATTTCCTCGCACCAGGGTAAGGCTTGTACCCTCCCAATTGCGCTCTTCCGCCCGAAGCCGTTGGCACAATGTGGGGTGTCAGGTTTGGTAAGCGCCGCCCAATGTTCAGCGCTAACAGAAACCAGGTAGTACCGTCTACTGTTATACGGTAGCTCAGTCATATCTGACTAAGACCTGACACCAACAGCAGGAAAGTATACAGGAAAGTGCAGAGAACACATAAACATAGAAGACAATAAGAAAATAATATGTACGCGTGCCTGTCATTGTGAAACGTATGGTGTTTCAGCAGATGATGAACAATGTATTTATGTAATAGTAGTAGTAGTAGTAGTAGTAGTAGTAGTAGTAGTAGTAGTAGTAGTAGTAGTAGTAGTAGTAGTTGTAGTAGTAGTAGTAGTAGTAGTAGTAGTAGTAGTAGTTGTTGTTGTTGTAGTAGTAGTAGTAGTAGTAGTAGTAGTAGTAGTAGTAGTAGTAGTAGTAGTAGTAGTAGTAGTAGTTGTTGTTGTTGTTGTAGTAGTAGTAGTAGTAGTAGTAGTAGTAGTAGTAGTAGTAGTAGTAGTAGTAGTAGTAGTAGTAGTAGTAGTAGTAGTAGTAGTAGTGACAATAAAGCCATGTACACGCCACGGGTAGCATTGGGGATATGCTGTTAGGCCTTTGACGCTGACGCTCTTTTTTTGCCTCTCTCGGTCTGTCTGTCTTTCTGTGTTTGTCTCTCCATCTCTCTATTTAGCTATTTGCCTCTGTCTCTCTGTCTCTCTGACTCTCTCTCTCTCTCTCAATCGCTGTTCGTCAATCCCACTCTCTCTCTCAAGGTCGCCTTCTCTCCTTCTCTTCTCTTTCTTCCTACCCCACCTCTCTCTCTCTCTCTCTCTCTCTCTCTCTCTCTCTCGTTGTTCGTCAACCCATTAACTCTATCTCTGTCATTATGTCGCCTTCAATCTCTCTCTCTCTCTCTCTCTCTCTCTCTCTCTCTCTCTCTCTCTCTCTCTCTCTCTCTCTCTCTCTCTCTCTCTCTCTCAGTGCATCATTTCTCAATCGTTGAAATGACCCTCTGGAAACTTGACGAGTTCACAAGAAACAATCGTCAATTTTCATGAACTAAAGTCTGTTGGTGCAAGAAAGTGTCAAATAATGCGAAATTTTGAATTTAATTAAACTGCAATCGGAAATCATTGTAAAATTACGCGCAAACTCAATTAGTGACAAGAAATATAAGGCATGTTACCATCGTTTGCACTCCTCCTTCTCCTATGCTTGCCTGCTTGTCTATCTGTCTTTCCGTTTATCTGTCTGATCCGTCTGTTGTGTGTGCATTCCTTAATGTGTATTAGGCGAACGAACGAACGAACGAACGAAAGTCTTTATTTTCAAAGGGTTTAGAATTGGGTACGCAGGCCCGTCAGACATTCTGCTCTTCTTCTCTATTTCCTCTCATACATTCTTTCATTCAACATCTGTTATGAAGCAAATCTTTGACAACAAAAGAACAATAAGCATTAAAACGCATGAAAAATAATCAATAATACATGACTCACTGAGGCAATGTTTAACATGGACATTATAAATACCCAAGGAAAGTGTAACGTGCCATACATGTGGGAATGTTTTTTGGCTAGTTGTCGTTCGAGATAATTTACCATTATTATTGTCTTTGTTATTGTTTTTTTTAAAGGGGTTATGTAGTCTGTCCTGGGGTAGTGTTCAACCAGGTTGCGACTGTATGTATAATGATTGGTAGTGTCTTTGATTTCTTATTGTTCTAGCCCCATATCTGTATAGTCCAGTCGGTGTTCTGTGAGTTATGTGGTTACTATCACTCCGGCCTCCTTTATTTCCCAATAAATTGTCAAGTACTCATGTTAGACTGGTTCGACCTGGGAGCCTAGGCCAATAAAATAAATCCACCGCGATATGAATTCAAACCCATGACCATCACGACGGCAGGAAAGTATGCTAGCCACTGCACCACCCGGCTCCATGTTATATTATATTGAGCGCTCGTTCTTAAACATCCAGTGTGCTGATGCCGAGGTTGCAGGTTTAACTTCTACATTGGTTACTAGAACTAAACTGTTGACTTCTTGTCCTTGACATGGGGGCGTAAATGACCAGAACTTCAGAAGTCGGAATGGGTTCGCCTGGTGGCGAAGGACACTGGTAATAAGGAGAGATAATCCGCACGCAAAAATCGGTTCACTGCTACTAGAAGTGGCAGCACATGTAGGGACTACGCTTTATATATATATATATATATATAAACAAAATATGTGTTCTACTACTGGTACATCATTGTGGAAATGATATTGTTTTAATGTCATAAACTATATGGGAAGAAAACATTGTTCTAATGGCATAAACTATATGAAATAACATTGTTATAATGTCATAAACTATACGAAATAACATTTATTTTACTGTCACAAACTATATAAAATGACATTGTAGTAATGTCACAAACTATTTAACATGAGACTGTTTTAATGTCACTGACTATATGAAATGATAATGTTTTAACGTCACAAACTATATGAAATGAAACTGTTTTAATGTCACAAACTGTATGAAATGACATTGTTGTTATGTCACGAAATATAAGAAATGACATTGTTTTAATGTCACAAACTATATGAATTACATTATGCTAATGCCACAAACTATATGAATTACATTATGCTAATGCCACTAACTATATGCAATGACATTGAATTAATGTCACAGACTAAATGAAATTACATTGTTTTAATGTCACATACTATATGAAACGACAATGTTTTAACCTCACAAACTATACGAACAAATTATTATCAATAGTGACAGTTTACAAAATGAATACGATTGTGAGACGGGCATTGAGACAAACGCGACAAAATCATCGCTTGTCACTGAACGAACCACTGGTCTTGTGGACTAACTAACATCATTACTTCCACAGTTCATCGCTATTGTCTTTTTAGTCAACAGCAATCTGCAGTGGAGAGCATTGAATGAACAGCCCGTAGATTAGAACCTGGAATCACATCTGGCCAGGACGGTAATTACTTGTGAACAATGGAACACGACCCTCAGTACTAGAGATGACCCAATTTCGTCCTTTATTAAAATTGTGTTCTAACTTCATAAAAATCATACACAAAACGGCTTCTGGGTAGCCGTAGGGCGTTCTGAAATAGGTCATCTTTATATGGACTTTTTCATCATCATAAAAGAGGAATCTGTACTTGGGCTAGTTATCTGAAGGTTCTTTCACAGGAACGAGCCGAATCTGGAAAGCTATTGTTGAGTGGCGTGTTTGGCACACTTCTGGGCGCAAGCTGTGGATATGTCCCAGCCAGAAGGGACACAGCTTTGAAGTGTTTGACCGGAAATGACGATGGACCTCACAAGCGCTTTCGTTCAGGCGCCTCACGACTTCAGTCTCTTCAACTGTTTCTTCCTCTTCTTCTTCCTCTCCTCCTCCTCCTCCTTCTGCTCTTCCTCCTCCTTCTTCTTCTTCTTCTTCTTCTTCTTCTTTTTTCTCCTCCTTCTTCTTCTTCCTTTTCGACTTCTCCTCCTGTTTCCCCTTCTACTTCTCCTCCTGTTTCTCCTTCTACTTCTTCTGCGTCTTCTTGCCCCTGTCCTCGCCACGAGGCCTATTAGGCATGTGGTGCTATTCCTATATTTGCATTGATCAATCGTCACCTGACGTGTGATGTGACCATCTCACGCCGGCCACCTTTACTTCCCAGACATCTCTTGGTACCCATGTTAGGTTGGCTGGACCTGGGAGCTCAGCTCAATTATAAAAATATGCCGGCTCAATATGAATTCGAACACATGACCACTCGACCGTCAGGCAAGCGTGCTGGCCACTGTACTATCGCAGCTTCCGACCTTGCAGGTACTGATACATGTATGCCCCCTACTCCATCATCTCTTTCCTGTTTGCATTAAGATCATCACCTTAATGACTCAAATGAAAGCATTAGTTAGCTCCAGCTTCGTGATATTCCGGTAGAGTTGCTTGTGAAATGGAGTCAGTGCAGTGGTTCTCAACCGGTGGGGAATCCCCCCCCCTTTTTTTCAAAGAGGGAGGGGGGGGGGGTTGTTTAGAGTTCCCAGGGTGTGGGGGGGGGGGGGGGTGGAATTAAGATTATTTCAAGATCGCGTTAATACACGTGCAAATTACTTGATGTTGTTTTTTCCCTCCATACTTTACGGTTCTGTATTTCTCGCCCTTCTGAAATTCGTTTTATCACGTAAATAGACCCGCAAATCACGTTTTATGTAGACATCTAGAATTATTCTAGTGTGTATTATTAAATTTAGCTTCCATATTTACGTATGCTGTGTAGGGGCGGGGGTGTATAGGGAGAAAATACGACAGAGAAAGGGGGGGGGGGGGGGAGAATGTCATTCTGAACATATGGTGAAGGGATGCATGGGCCAAAAACGGTTGAGGACCACTGAGTTAGTGGATGACATTTCAACCCAAGCACACTATGAGACAAAATACCACACTTGTTTTTTTCTACCCTTTTATGTTCAACTAACGTTAATATTCATAGAAATTGTTGTTGGCCGGTGTAAATATTCAAGGTGTTTCAGGTCATGACCGGACCGGACCTATTGTTGCCTATAAGATAAAGGTGACTGAATCCTGCCCGGGGGTGTCTTAATCCTGTCAGGTCAGGCAAGAGTAATAACAGTCCGTTTCCCGAGAATCTTATTCCATATCCTGGTCTTTTCTTGGCTTGTCCTGGGCGCATAAAGAGAAGCTTCATTCTGATGTATGCCCGCGAACATTTAGACAAGACAGCTAACAAAGGAAAGGACGGCATCGTATTAAAGTGCCCTTTCTTCACCTTCTTCTGCCTTTTATATCTCAGTGGAGCCTAGGCCATCAACTAACTCACCTTATATGTTTTTCACGATTGATTAGATTTTGTAGCTACAGTTTTCTACGAGATGCCTTGATCGCCTCTTACGGTATGCATGGTAGGTTACATTGTTACAGTTCTTTGCTTTCCTCGTGGGTCGAGGTAACACACGGGCGAAAGCGCTCTTTATCGTGATCATCATGTGCCATGCCGATTTGCGTGGGCGGTCATGGTTCATCATCTCACACGATCACCAGTCTCGAATCAGATGTGTGTTATTGTCCCGTTTAAGCAAGTGGCTGAGCCATCTAGGTATTCATCACTTTGTCTTCCCCTCGCTCTTTTCTCATAGATTTTTCCAGTCGTCACTAAGTTTTCAAGCGAATTTATCCTCGTAACGTGCCCAAAATGTCCCGAACTCTTACGTCTAATTTCTCTAATCATGTTTTGTCTACTTTCGTATTACACAGACTATTCTTTGTTTGTTGAAAATTATGTAGATATCAATCATGGACAAGTCGTGTGTCAAAAATTTCTTTCCCTTTTACTCCGGCATGACCGGGTGCACACAGCGGGGTAAGTGATGTGACGCGTGACTGTCATATGCTGTCTATCCATTCGGAGCTGAGACTGCCCGTTACGATTTTCTGAAGCATGTCCGTTAACCAATACCTATGTTAAAGTGCATGGATCAGATATTAGATCACCATCATCCTTATGTCGCACACAGCCCGCCGAAAAGCCTCCTGGTCTGTGGCCTTCTCTCATGCCGCACGCACCCTCACCCCCAAGGTGTCTGCGATGTCCTGTGTCCATCTGTGTGCTGGTAGACTCCCGGCGCATCTTCCAGAAATATGTCTTCCATCACCGTTGTTTCTCAGCCAATGTACGACGTTGTTTCTCAGCCAATGTACGAGGGTAAGTTAATAAGTGATTCACAAATAGCTGTAGAAAAATCACTACACGTGATAACAACTTGAAAACAGTTTATTGTTATACATACATTGTCCCTTTATTTCTCAACATAATTTCCGCCAACATTGACGCACTTATCCCATCGTTTTATCAGTCCTCCCAAACCGGCCGCATAGAACTGCATGCTCTATTTTCTAAACCACGTTTTCACTTGACATTCAACTTCGGCGTCATTCGCTAAATGTCTCCCGTCAAGGTGGGTTGTCAGTATTTATGCTGACAAATGTTTGTCCCGTAAAGCGGTGCATAGCTGGGTAGAAAAAGTTACGAGGGCGAGTCAATAAGTAAGTCACATGGTTCTGTGGGATGGCAAGTAAATGAAAACAGAGCATGCAACCAGTTTGGGAGGACTGATAAAACGATGGGATAAATTATGTTGAGAAATAAAGGGACAATGTATATATAAAACTAAACTGGTTTCAAGTTGTTATCATATTTAGTTATTTTTCTACAGCCATTTGTGACTTACTTATTGACTTCCCCCATATTTTGTTTCCGAGATATGGTTCTGTGTATGAGCCCGTTTTCTTGGATGTTTGTAAAATGTTGGAATGTTTCCTCTTTTTGGTCCACGTTGTTCTCAGAATGTTTCTGTAAAAATTTAAGCACAGAGCTTCCAAGTTCCTTATTTAGAGCTTGCGAAAAGAAGCAGCTGGCCGGGCCGTTAAAATGCCAGGGATGTTCTTCAGGAGACCCGGGTAGGAATCCTCGGTTAAGTGTGGATTTTGTTGTTTTTCTGTCGGGGGGAGGGGGAGGGGATAAACCCGAACCTGCACAGTTCGCAGCGACTGCACTAGCCAGGTGTCCTTAATTCCTCGGGCTCAAGACCCCCCCCCCCTCCCCCCCCCCCCCACCCCGTCCTACACCGCAAGTAAATTATAGGCAGTAAATGACAGTGATTGCAAAATCATCCATGACTCATATCGGTGTGTTGTTACGAGAAGGATTCATGATTTAACAATTTAAAAAAAAAAAATAATCATTTATATAAATTTAAATATGTCTTATTTTTCAAAGCAAAAATCAAAATATACATGTTTATGAGCGGAATAATTAAAACAACAAAGCAAAACGTAAATTTAGTGAACGTTACAAGCCGCCAATTTGACTTCCCTTCAAGAAATATCGGCCCTAAATAATGGACTTCCGTCTTTGAAAAGCTTAATTTAGAATAAAATACTCAGTGCACATTTAACAACAGTCTACCACGTGCCATGTGGTGTCTGGCACGCGTCCTTACACAAGCTGTTCACCCATTTCCACACCTGACAACAGAGAACTATTTTGTCAGCGCAAGCAGCGCGTGTCAGCATTAATAAAAGAACTATTTGTTTACCGGATATCCGAGTACTAATCTCAATATTTCCGGTGAGCGTTTTCCATGTTCACACAACCATGCCATCCTGTGGCTATCCGAGCTTCAATTGGGTCAGGTACCATGCCGAACACAGCGACCTGCATATTTCCTCATCTGTTATCAAGGTATAATTAGATCTCAATTCTATTTAATGTAATTATACTTGCTGGCTGAAGACCCCTCGTCTGCTCAGCTCTAATAAGGCATTCTACAATCTGGTAAATGCTGCGGGCTGGTTTCTCGGTCCTATGGAGATTAGCCGATGCGGTTATTATACAATGGATACCATTAAAAGTTATGGGGATGTTACATTGAAAGCACCAGATTAATATTTAATCCATCGTGTATTGAAGGACGTAGCAACCAACACTGGGTGTAAGATAATCACCATAGCAAACGAGCGAGAGATCAACTATATGGTTCCATGTTCTCTCCAAACATGCAATGAACGGTGTGGTGTCGGTTGGTTTTCTTATTCACCACACTTTAACCTGGACAGGTTGCAAATTTCAATTGTCAATAGATTTTTAACTTGCTTATGCGGCCACCTTTTTTTGTTCCATTATCAGAAAAGGTGAGACGTCCACCGCACCTACTCGTGGTTCAATAAGAGGGGTTTTATATCATTATGGGGCTTTCAAAACAAAAATGATCTCTCCTGTCGATTTGAATTTGTTGGATTTAGTTTTGTGCTTGCTCACTTTGATCCCAAGAGTAGTCCATACAAGTGCTACTACTTCTAGTACCTGGACTGATTTTTATGTGGGTTAGTTTTCCATGATACCAGCGTCCCTCGCCATCAGGCGAACCTACTCCGACTTAGAAGTACTTATAATTTAGTACTTCCCCCAGTCAAGGACGAGAGATCAACATTTTATTCCAACTAACTGGTTTATGGGTTCCACGAACAACAAAAGCGTTGCAGTTTACTTTTGTATTGATGTGAATCGTGGACAATGAGCAGACAAGCTCAGAAACAATTAATGGTTGTGGAAATGTGGTTTCTGAGGAAAATGCAAAGATTACCATGGACAGACAGAAAAACGAATGAGCAAGTCCTACAAGAGGCAAATGAAAACCGCAAATTAATTAGAGACATTAGACGTAGACAGTCAATATTTTTGGGGGGCTTGTTATGAGAAGAAATAAAATAGAGAACTTGGTGACAACTGGCAAGATTGAGAGGAAAACAACAAGGGGAAGGCAGCGAAGTAAATATCTGGATGGCTTGACCACGTGATATTGTCGGGACACGAACACAGAGCTGATCCACGACTCTGGTGATCGTGTAAGATGACGAAACATGACCGCCCACACTTAGCAGCATGGCACATGATGATGACCATCAACTTCCGTTAATTCTCATTCAATAACCAGCCGTGTGTTATTCTTTACATTGTATATGCTTTCCATTGGTGCTTCCGGAAATATTTTTAATAAACCTTGTATTCTTTGTCAATGAATCCGCCATACAAGTAGGCGTGTGCCACGAGACAATGTTGCCTTTATATCCGGTTCTTTGTGACAAGTTCTTCCGGCTATTTTCTGACACTTCGCATATGAGGGTTTTTATTGTCCAGAGCATTAACAATACAGACAGGGAGTGTTTCTAAAAGAATATCGGTATTGTGATGATATTTAATCTTGGCAACTGTAAAGTTAACAATCTTCGGTTTTAATCAAACGATAAGTAAACTATCCGAGTTTAGATAGTTTACATTGTTAAAATTGTGTCCACTCAGCTGCTGTACGCTATGTAATGACAATGAGACCTCGGCGTGATCGAAAGGATAAGTCCGCTTGCTATTAAACTTCCTGTACGCTAATGGCCAGGTACGGAAATTAACCATCGGCATTACGATGGACTAAAACGTTTAATACAGACAGCAATGGCAAACTAAAGTCAAAGTTAGTTTATTTCCTTTACAGGACGTCGCAGTCAACCTACTGCATTTTTTGGAGTGTGATTTCTTGGCAAATTTATGTTCAGTAGTTTACCATGGCTTTCTGAACGACCCCCACTCACACCATTTTCTGAAAACCAACGCAAGTCGGTCTGCTGCCAGATCACCCGTATCTGTGTTTTGAACGCGGTATGGGGGAGGACGAGTTACGCCTGTAACTCATTCCCCACAGAGCCGGCTTAGTGGCATACTACTGAACACAAAATTGTCTTGAACATCAACGTGGGGTTGATGGCAACATCCTGCAAAGAACATGCAGCATTTTGGTGAAAATGGCTACACCAGCGCGGTAAAGACCACAACATTACTGACAATATCACGTACGTTGCAAAGTGGCGGGGACTGTCGTGTCTCTCCACCAATCAAGATTCTCGACATTCTGGTTTGATTCTGTTGATGATGTCCCCTATGCCGTCGTCTTGTCCAGACTGTTGTGTCTCTCCACCAATCCGGGTCCTCGGCGTGCTGGTTTGATTCTGTTGATGATGTCCCCTATGCCGTCGTCTTGTCCAGACTGTCGTGTCTCTCCACCAATCCGGGTCCTCGGCGTGCTGGTTTGATTCTGTTGATGATGTCCCCTATGCCGTCGTCTTGTCCAGACTGTCGTGTCCCTCCACCAATCCGGGTCCTCGGCGTGCTGGTTTGATTCTGTTGGTGACGTCATTCCTTGCCGTCGTCTTAGACCACCAAGAATCATTTCTCTCTGACTGCCTCAGCCTCCTCTACCGCTGATTATTCTAGTTGTTTCTATGCTCCCCAAATCCTTGCTTCTCATAATATGAGGTCAGCATGACCGAAAGGATAAGAGCACTTTTTCTTAAACATCCGGTGTGCTGATGCCGAGATATAGGGTTAAACCGGTTTGTTGGACTAAAGTGTTGACTTTTCGTCCTTGACTTGGAGTGGCAAATTAAAAGTACCTCTGAAGTCGGTGTGGCTTCGCCTGATGGTGAGGGACACTAGTAATCGGGAAAGCTAATCCACACGCAAAAATCAGTCCAGAGCACTAGAAGGAGTAGAACGTGAATGGACTACGCTTGAGTACAAAAGCAAGGGAGCGAGAGTATAATAAAACTAATAATTAAAATAATAATAATATGACGAAAGATAATGACTATGTGCCACTTTCTTATAGCTCTGAATATGCATATTTATTGCAGGAAAGTTCCCAACTGTATCAACAAGTAATGCAGGATGGCAACGCACAGTATGAGTGGCAAACGCAGTTCAGGAGTCAGGGTGTACACAAGTATAATTGGACACCCCAAAAGCAAAGCAAAGCTGGGCACTCACTTGTCCTGACAATCGGAAAATGCTGTGAAAAGCAGTGATAACAAACCCCCAAGTGAACGATGACGGCAAGGGAAACCAACCACAATATCTTCCATAATCTGTATGAATCAAAGTAGATCAGAGTACCGTCTGTGGTGGCGTCGTCATTTGAATTCCACAGTTAACTTACTTTCTTTCTTTCTTTCTTTCTTTCTTTCTTTCTTTCTTTCTTTCTTTCTTTCTTTCTTTCTTTTTTATGTCTGTCTGTCTGCCTGCCTGTCTGTCTGTCTATCTGTTTATCTATCCGTCCGTCCGTCCGTCTGTCTGTCTGTCTGTCTGACTGTCTGTCTGTCTGTCTGTCTGTCTGTATTTCTTTCTTTCTTTCTTTCTTTCTTTCTTTCTTTCTCTTACTGTCCCTATTGTGACTTCAGCGTGGTTCAATAAGCAGAGCTTCTGTGTCAAGACTTATGTAAAGTTTGAAAAGGATTCTTTTTCACGAAATGAGGGCTATTGGGTATAGGGTGCTAGCCCCATATTTTAGACCAACTTGTGGGTGATGTGATCAATGTTTCACCGGTCGCCTTTATTATCCCTTATCGCCGGAGAGAGAGAGACCATTTAGCCCAATGAGGCATAATTGGTGTATGATTCTATCCCTACATTTTGAGACAATCTGGCAATCAATGGTTGATGCGATCAACAGCACATCAACCGCATTTATTTCCCAGGAAAATTTATGGTACCAGTTTTAGACTCAATCCAGCTGGAAGTCCTGACCCCTGAAAAAAAATGGCGTTTATGATCATGTCTGTCCCCAGCCTTCTATGTCGTGTACTTCCAATAATTTCTGCCCACACACTTCAATCTCGTGTACTTCCAATAATTTCTGCCCACACACTTCAATCTCGTGTACTTCCAATAATTTCTGCCCACACACTTTAATCTCGTGTACTTCCAATCATTTTGCCCACACACTTTAATCTCGTGTACTTCCAATCATTCTGCCCACACACTTCAATCTCGTGTACTTCCAATCATTTCTGCCCACACACTTTAATCTCGTGTACTTCCAATCATTCTGCCCACACACTTCAATCTCGTGTACTTCCAATCATTTCTGCCCACACACTTCAATCTCGTGTACTTCCAATCATTTCTGCCCATAGACTTCAATCTCGTGTACTTCCAATAATTTATGTCAACAGACTTCAATCTCATGTACTTCCAATAATTTATGTCAACAGACTTCAATCTCGTGTACTTCCAATAATTTATGTCAACAGACTTCAATCTCGTGTACATCCAATAATTTATGTCAACAGACTTCAATCTCGTGTACTTCCAATAATTTATGTCAACAGACTTCAATCTCGTGTACATCCAATAATTTATGTCAACAGACTTCAATCTCGTGTACATCCAATAATTTATGTCAATAGACTTTAATCTCGTGTACATCCAATAATTTATGTCAACAGACTTTAATCTCGTGTACATCCAATAATTTATGTCCAGATTTTAATCTCATGTACATCCAATAATTTATGTCAACAGACTTCAATCTCGTGTACTTCCAATAATTTATGTCAACAGACTTCAATCTCGTGTACATCCAATAATTTATGTCAACAGACTTCAATCTCGTGTACATCCAATAATTTATGTCAACAGACTTTAATCTCGTGTACATCCAATAATTTATGTCAACAGACTTTAATCTCGTGTACATCCAATAATTTATGTCAACAGACTTTAATCTCATGTACATCCAATAATTTATGTCCAGATTTTAATCTCGTGTACATCCAATAATTTATGTCAACAGACTTCAGTCTCGTGTGCTTGCAATACTTTCTGTCCACAGACATCAATCTCATGTAATTCAAATAATTTCTGCCCACAGACTTCAATCTCGTGTACTTCCAATAATTTTTGTCCACAGACTTGAATCTCGTGTACTTCCCATAATTTCTGTCCAGACTTCAATCTCGTGCACTTCCAATACTTCCTGCCCACAGACTTCAATCTCATGTACTTCCAATAATTTCTGCCCACATACTTCAATCTTGTGTACTTTCAATAATTTGTGTCCACAGATTTCAATCTCGTGTACTTCCAATAATTTCTATCCACGGGCTTCAATCTTGTGTACTTCCAAAAATTTATGTCCACAGACTTCAGTCCCGTATACTTCCAATAATTTATGTCTCCAGTCTTCTATATCGTGTACTTCCAATAATCTCTGACATCATTTCTCAATGTCGTGATGTCAAACTGTCCATAATCTTCTCTCTTGGTAACTCATATAGTCTAAATGTATTACCTGCCTTTTTCAGAAAATCTTGTTTCGGCTTTTCTAAACTGTGTAGTTAATGTTACAAATGTTAATGATTTGTCATAATTTGTTACTTTCAGAAAAGGGTGAAAATATATGGACATATCGCGATATTTTAACAGTTTAACGCTGAAAGTATATAAGATTACACACCGTTTTTCAATACTAAATCTAAGATGGCCGACAGCTAGTGATGTTTTACCGGTACACTCTTGGCTACATTTGTCATCTTTACACAATATATTTTATCTATACACTATAGTTATGAGGCTGAAACTCGATCAACATCCATTAAGAAAATATAGACCAAAATAGTAAATACATCTGGATATAGAACCAGAGGAAGATCAAGAAAGCGCTGGATAGAAAACATATAGAGTACTGTAAGCAAGCACGTCCACAACACGATCAAGGCAACTCATCTGGCCTTGGAGCGCCGGTTTAGTCTCCCTACCTCGCTACGCTTTAAGGTAAGTGGGGGTTAGCACAAGAGACATGCGGCTAGGGTTGCCAGATAGATACGTGGACACCGAAAGGAGGACATAATAAGACACAAAGGAGGACATATTGAATGTTTCATTTGAATCGTTCCAGATTAAACCCACAATCAGTACAATTTTATTACAATAGCTGCCGATAAATATGTAATAAATATAAATTCAATGGAGGCCTTTTTCAAAATGCTAAAAAACATTATTTAATCAGCCGATTGTTAATTATTACCTTATAATCTTTATTAATTACGCAACATATTTCTCGGAGGGGCCAAATTTTTGTAGATCCTCGTTAGTAATCACATATGCATAAAACTGTTCACATGTGAGATTCTTCAAATTGTACTTTGTGAGAATGATGCCTTTTACAGCGTCGAGTAAGAGTCTGTTCCTTTCCTTTGTCCATTGAGCATTAATCAAAAACTCTCAAGGAAAACCCAAGGAGAACAAATTATACAAATAATTGGTGTTTCACATTTGGTATAAATAAGAAAATTTAATAAATATTATTAAGCAATGGGTTTTAATAAAGTATGTAAACACACGGTAGCGTATATCTACATTGTAAGTTGTAACATCCATCCATCCATCATGTGCCATGCCGGTAAGCGTGGGCAGTCATGTTTTGCCATCTCACTCGATCACCCGAGTCGTGGATCAGCTCTGTTGTAACAACAATACATAAAAAATTATAACATAAAATACAAGAAAAGCCGGACATTTTAAAGGATTTTAGCTTTGCCTGCCGGACGGAGGACATTAGGCTAAACAGGAGGACATGTCCTCTCTTTGCCGGACGTCTGGCAACCCTACATATGGTGCTAGTTAGTTGCATATCCTTATACAGAGTGTCACAATCAACCCCAAAATGTGTTGTCTGTTTGTGATTTACAAGACAAGTTTACTTCAGTAGTTTGCCTTTGTTTGCTGAATTACTGGCGTTCATACTATTGTTTAAAATCAACCAAGGCGGTCTGTTTCCAGATGTTTTACGAACTCGGTATGCCGGATTGCGAATCGCGTTTGCTAGCCCTGCGTCACAGCGCCGAGACCTGAAGCCAGACAATAAACAATATAGTTGTCCTTTTTTATAATAGGAAAAGAGCACTTTGGTGCACTCCCTCCCTTGTATCCAACTCTAACTGAGCGTAAACAATTAAGTGCAGTAACTGACACAAAATCCCTCCCATTGTCACCCGCGTGACGGCAAGTTGTGCAAACAAAGATCCATACGTTTGTAAACATTACATACAACTTTGACAGGATCAACATCAAATTCCCTTGGGAAAACCCAATCAAAAAGTCCTCTAATCATGCAGGGGTTGGTAGGTAACCCTATTGTGCCATAAACATAGGGCAGATTTACACGGTATTCAGCCATTATCTTCACACTCAATAGCTAAATATCAGTTGGGCATTTCCCATTTAACTCATCGTTTACGTTATCGAAGAGCTGTTAATTCACATACTCAGATTAATGTGGGAGGGGTTTACACCTAGGACTTTGTTCTAGTGGACAATGGTTGTCTTTTCTGATATACAACGATAGGGCGTTGCTAAGAGGGTATGGATTCCGCCTTCGCTTCAAATGTTACCAGGTTCCAATCCCACAAAGGGGTTGGACATTTCTACATGTCCATTGGTTTCTACAAGCAAACACACGAAAGTGAAATTGTTGAGAACATGCATTATTCTTGTGACAGCATATCGATGTGAATCACAGACCATCTTTGACAGCATATCGATGTGAATCACAGACCATCTTGTGACAGCATATCGATGTGAATCACAGACCATCTTGTGACAGCATATCGATGTGAATCACAGACCATCTTGTGACAGCATATCGATGTAAATCACAGACCATCTTGTGACAGCATATCGATGTGAATCACAGACCATCTTGTGACAGCATATCGATGTGAATCACAGACCATCTTGTGACAGCATATCGATGTAAATCACAGACCATCTTGTGACAACATATCGATGTGAATCACAGACCATCTTGTGACAGCATATCGATGTGAATCACAGACCATCTTGTGACAGCATATCGATGTAAATCACAGACCATCTTGTGACAACATATCGATGTGAATCACAGACCATCTTGTGACAACATATCGATGTGAATCACAGACCATCTTGTGACAGCATATCGATGTGAATCACAGACCATCTTGTGACAACATATCGATGTGAATCACAGACCATCTTGTGACAACATATCGATGTGAATCACAGACCATCTTGTGACAGCATATCGATGTGAATCACAGACCATCTTGTGACAGCATATCGATGTGAATCACAGACCATCTTGTGACAACATATCGATGTGAATCACAGACCATCTTGTGACAACATATCGATGTGAATCACAGACCATCTTGTGACAGCATATCGATGTGAATCACAGACCATCTTGTGACAACATATCGATGTGAATCACAGACCATCTTGTGACAACATATCGATGTGAATCACAGACCATCTTGTGACAACATATCGATGTGAATCACAGACCATCTTGTGACAACATATCGATGTGAATCACAGACCATCTTGTGACAACATATCGATGTGAATCACAGACCATCTTGTGACAGCATATCGATGTGAATCACAGACCATCTTGTGACAGCATATCGATGTGAATCACAGACCATCTTGTGACAACATATCGATGTGAATCACAGACCATCTTGTGACAACATATCGATGTGAATCACAGACCATCTTGTGACAGCATATCGATGTGAATCACAGACCATCTTGTGACAACATATCGATGTGAATCACAGACCATCTTGTGACAACATATCGATGTGAATCACAGACCATCTTGTGACAATATATCGATGTGAATCACAGACCATCTTGTGACAACATATCGATGTGAATCACAGACCATCTTGTGACAGCATATCGATGTGAATCACAGACCATCTTGTGACAACATATCGATGTGAATCACAGACCATCTTGTGACAATATATCGATGTGAATCACAGACCATCTTGTGACAACATATCGATGTGAATCACAGACCATCTTGTGACAGCATATCGATGTGAATCACAGACCATCTTGTGACAGCATATCGATGTGAATCACAGACCATCTTGTGACAACATATCGATGTGAATCACAGACCATCTTGTGACAACATATCGATGTGAATCACAGACCATCTTGTGACAGCATATCGATGTGAATCACAGACCATCTTGTGACAATATATCGATGTGAATCACAGACCATCTTGTGACAATATATCGATGTGAATCACAGACCATCTTGTGACAACATATCGATGTGAATCACAGACCATCTTGTGACAACATATCGATGTGAATCACAGACCATCTTGTGACAACATATCGATGTGAATCACAGACCATCTTGTGACAATATATCGATGTGAATCACAGACCATCTTGTGACAACATATCGATGTGAATCACAGACCATCTTGTGACAGCATATCGATGTGAATCACAGACCATCTTGTGACAGCATATCGATGTGAATCACAGACCATCTTGTGACAACATATCGATGTGAATCACAGACCATCTTGTGACAGCATATCGATGTGAATCACAGACCATCTTGTGACAACATATCGATGTGAATCACAGACCATCTTGTGACAACATATCGATGTGAATCACAGACCATTTTGCAATCACTGTCAAACTGTCATCTACTACCTATAGTACCTCGCGGTGTAGGACGGGGGGGGGGGGGTTGGCTTTGAGCTTGAGGACTTCACTAGCCGTCTGGCTAGTGAAGTCGCCGCGAACTGTGCAGGTTAGGATTTTTCTTTTACCCCCGACATAAAAAAATCCACACCTTACAGAGGAGTTGAACCCAGGTCGCACGAAGGTCAAGCCGGCATTCTACCCACTCGGCCACTCGCTACCGCAATCACTAAAGTATAAAATGTGGACTTTTGAGTTTAACTGTTACAGAAACATTCATAGAATATCGGGAACGAAAAGGGCGAACATTGTGACTTGATACAAGACCTGAACATCCAAGAAAATGGGCTCATACACAGCGTCATCTGCCGTACACTGAACAACTCATTGTGCACGTCACAATGACTTGAACCGTGATGGAATTCGTGGTTCCTGGAAGGAGAGAAGGATTCAGGGATCGCCCAGATCGAATATGGACACAGGTCATTGCAGTCACCTTGGGCGTGAGGGTGCATTGGGCGGGAGAACTGGCAAAAGATCGAGTATTGGCGCGCCGTGATGAGAGCGACCGTGATAATAAGTAATGATCTTCCGACATCCTTATGTATATCATATAACCCAGAGGTTCCCAAACCACGGCCCGTGGGCCATTTGTGGCCTTCCAGACGTCAGAAAGTGGCACGCGAGGCTTCGTTATTTAATATAATATATTTTAATAATTTCAAAAATGCACTCGGAGGACACCCCCCCCCCCCCCCCCGTCAGTGTGCGATAATTGACTCTGCTCGTGGTTGTTATGCTTATATATTATCGAATGCGCCTGTTCAGTTCACAACGAAACGTTACGAAGTTCCCATATCCCAGCCTTGTCGACCAACCAGAGTGCGCAAGGCGCAATGTTGTTGTCTGTTACAACTGTTTAACAGAGTCAGTAGTATTGTGTTGAAATTAGATGTTTTCAAAAAAACTAGCCGTAGTGGTAAGCCAGTTTGCTTAATCTGTGGATTTTGTGTTTCTGGACACTGAAAAAAGTGTCTATCTGTTTCTGTATGAAATAAATAAGTGCCTACGGAACGGGAATGTCTGCTGAACGATGACTGGCTTAATGACCTGGCATTTTTGATGGACATCACGTCTCATTTAAACTCCTTAAATGCGAGGATCCAGGGAAAAAACAAGCTATTCACAAATTTGTGCGATGACATTTCTTCATTTAAAATGAGACTACGACTGTTTATCGACAGCTGACTGAAGGGACTTCAGAGGCGTTTCCAACTCTGAAGACGCTTGTGGTGGAAAAGAAATGTGACTTTTACAGTACAAAGTAAAAGTTGAAAGTCTTCTGGATATCTTTCAGTCGAGATTTCAAGAGTTCACAATAGAGGAGCATAATCTTTATAAATCCCTTCGTATTTCCTGATTTCAAGCTCTGTCAATTACAGCAAGACCTTCAGCACGGAGTAATTGATTTGAAATGAAATTCTGCACTGAGATGTACATTTCTGGAGCTGCCTGCTTCACCTTCAGCTGATCATATGATTTCATTCTGGTGACTATTATTGCCTGTCGAACAATTTTAACACTTGCGTTCATTCGCCCAGAAATAAATTTGTCGTTTTGGTTCGACTTAACAGATGCGAGAAGTCATGTATCGCAATTATCGTTATAAAAAAAAAAAAAAGCAACGTTCCAAACTCACCAACAGTAACCTTGCTGCACTTATGACTGGGCACGACAGATTTGTGCCCAGACATTGATAAACTGGCATCTGGTCTTAAGTAACTGGTTTTGAAGAATTGTTACAATTGTAAATTAATTACATTAATAGCGATTTTCGAAACTGATTTAAAATGTATTGTAAAATGAACTTTTGATTTTAAACCAAAAAATGACCGCAGTGTAGTACTGATACTGACTGCCTTTAAAGTTTCAGAATTTTGTTGACGAAAGTTAAGAAAGGAAAGAATGATATTGCACGACTTTTATAATTTTATAACGTTGTGGCCCGCTTAACTACCGAAAATAGTAAATATGGCCCTCTGCTTGAAAAGCTTGGTAACCACTGATTACATCTATCTATATGACCAACCTTGAATCCATCCACCCACCCATCCTTTTGTTTAACCCTTAGTTAATCGATCCGGCTCTGGCAAAGGGGATACGGACGCAGTTTGCAATCCCGCATACCGCATTCGAAACACAGCTGCAGGCGATTTGGCAGCAGATGGCCTTGAGTTGGTTTTCATACAATGGTATGTGTGCCGGTCGATCAGAAAAAATTGCAAATTACTGAACGTAAACTTACCAAGAAAAAATGTTGGGGCTGACTGTGACGTCCTGTTAAGAATATGCAACTGATTTCGATGAGAGCCATGTTCTGCTAAGGTAATGCTGCATGATGATATGTTGGTTTAGGATGATAGCGCCCGCCCTGCTGGTCTCTTGGTTAGTGAGATCAGATACCTACTCTTCTTGGGTAAATGGGGAAAAAAAAGGTTTTGTTTGCAGTTTGTCCACTTTAAATAACAGACGGTAGTTGGAAATCGCAAAGAGTAGATCGCAGTTTCTACACTGTCAAATTTGATAAAAACGAAAGCCCACGAATGGATATATGGAGGTCCCAGCCTTGGATAGAGTCTGTCTGGGGGAAGTAAGTAAAGAAAGTTAAGGACCATCTTTTTACACGTTTGGGGCGTATTGGGTGCATGGTGTTTGCCTCATATTTTTTATAGATATTCGGCTTTTTATATGTAATGTCGCCAATATCACGCAGCCGCTTTTAGTTGCCATGACATTTCCTGGTACCAGTTTAGGCTCAGTCAACCTTACATGAATGGATACATGGGTAGATGGATTTAAAGACAGATGGGGACTTTACAAATGTCTTAATGTTACGAAGCTCCACGGTAGTTTCCTGCGGTGAAGGGAAAACTGGGCGTCACTGAGACAAATAGATGGAACTATGGATGCTGTCACGAAACAAACCATTTTCTGATCTGCCGAATGAGGATCATGCCTCACTCACTCTTCAATGTTACAGCAAATGATATAATCATCAGTTTATAATATATTTTTTATATATGTACGTAACATTTTATTATTTGTGAATATTATTGATGAACCCAAATATAGAGGCGAAGTACTATGCTATGATAGGGTATAAATATTCTATGTCCTGTGCATCTTCTCATTATGGGGAATTTCCTCGGTAGCTTTCTTTAGTGTGCTTAACGGTGCCATCCATGTAAGGTTGACTGAGCCTAAAGGTGTGTGAGTGGGATGGGTGAGTGAGACTGAAAATCTGGTTATATTGGGAAATATTCACCTATGTTTCCCTCTGTTGCAGGATCCCCGTTTTGGGGTTATTTGCGTCATGATTCACCAACACCACGTGAAGACACAAGCACCTGGTGTCAACGAGTGATTATATCAGCGTGAATGGATGATTTTCCACATGTTATCCATAATGCTGTGAGTCTGGGGGGAATCAAGTGTCAGATAGTTGCTGAGTGATTAGACAGAGTTTTCTCCAACCAATAACGGTGACAGTTTTGTGTCAATCAACTTATTCAAATGGCGGACGGTTCAGTGAATCCAAATCCAGTTTAAGTTCGAAGTTTTCACACGTTACCGGCAATCACCATTACTATTCGCCTCTTCTGGATCTCTGATGATGACATTTCCCACAAGACTGACTCGCTATGTTTGTCTCAAATTGTCTTCGGTGATCATTCTCGTGTTTGTTTAATCATGTATAGATTTCTTTAATACTATCTTTCAGGTTTATTGTTAAAAATTAAATTATATTATGTAGGTCAGCATGGCCGAATGAATAAGAACGCGTGTTCTTAAACATCCGGTATGGTGACGCCGAAGTAAGGGGTTCAACCCTTACACCGGACAATGGACTAAAATGTTGACCTATCGTCCTTGAGTTACAAGTAAATTACTAGTACCTCTGAAGTCGGAGTTGGTTCGCTGATGGCGAGGAACACTGTTAATAGGGAAAGCTAATCCACACACAAAATTCAGTCCAGCACTACTATAAATAGTGTGTATTGACTATGCTTGAGTTCAAAGCTAGCGAGAGCCCCCCCCCCCCCCCCCCCCCCCAAAAAAAAAAATAATATATATATTATTATTTATTTAAGGGGGATCTTGTGAGTTCACTGGGCGAGTGCTGTTCTTTTCTCGTGAATTATCTGTCAACTATTTCACACTCCGGTATATGTGTGTGTCAAAAGTTTATAGTATCTCACACTTCTCTGGACATAGACTGCTTTTACTTCGTGTATTCTCATTTTAAATCGGTGTGTGTGTGTGTGTGTGTGTGTGTGTGTGTGTGTGTGTGTGTGTGTGTGCGTGCGTGCGTGCGTGCGTGCGTGCGTGTGTGTGTGTGTGTGTGTGTATGATATTATTAACCCCGTTATAATTAGTTCTCTTCGGGTGAACAGGGAACAAGTGTTCAGATAAATTATTTCTGCCTTACGGGGAAGTTCTGATTTCTTATAATCTGTAAGAAATGTATCCGGAATATTTGGCGGCAAAGGGGAACCCTACCTTGTATTGCCACTGATGGGCTGATGTGATTGTAAGATAAATGCACGGATGGATGAATGGGTGGGTAGTTGAATGAATGGGTGGGTGGATAGATGGATGAGTGGACAGATGGACGGATGGATGAATGGGTGGATAGTTGGATGGGTGGATGAATAGATGGAGGACTAGATGAATAGATAAATGGGTAGATTGTTCGATGTATAGATGGGATATTAACATGGTCTTTTTGTTACGAGGCACCACGGTAGTTTGCTGCGATAAAGGGGGAACTGGGCGTCACAGAAACAAATAGATAGATGTATGGATGGGTTGATGTGACTGACAAGATAAATTCACGGATGTATGGATGGATGGATGGATGGATGGGTGTATAAATTGATAAATGGGTGAATATATGGATGAGTGAATGGGTTGATTAATGGATAGGTGACTATATGAATCGATGGATGAATGACTAGATGAATAGATACATTGATGAATGAATAGATTTAGAGATGGTTAAATGGGTGAATGGATGGATTGATGGATCGATTTACGGAATGCTAAATAAAAGGAATGGATGGGTGGATGGAATCAAGCCTGGTCACGTGGATAGATGAATTAATGTTATTTGATCTACAGATGGATGTCGGAAGATCATTACTTATTATCAGAGTAAGAAATTGTATGGCATATTATACTTTTCGCGGTCCTGATCATTATAAAATTATGTTATGCATTTTTAAAGCTTTACTGTTGTTTGTAATCTCTTACTCCCACACACAGAGTTTTTGGTCTTAAGTCCTCATTTGAAGTACTCTTGCATGTGGATAGTGGTTTAGTTTTCCGTTTCTCGGTCGGTGTGGGAAGATTTCCTGACAATATTGCGCTGTGAAATTCCATCTCTGATTTCTGAAGAAGAAAAAAAACACACAAAAAACACAAAAACAAACAAACCAACAACAATTTCCAACTGCATTCAACCTTCTTATAACTGAAGTGGTTCCAACAATATGATTGTAATATGGTGCTAAGAATAATGAACTTAGCCAACTACAGCATTGTGTATTTTTAATGACTGCACAGACATTAAAAATACACCCTATACTACTAACCCATATTTTTAAAGACCAAATAACACTCGGTGAGTGACGTGGTCAGTATCACGTCGCGCTCCTTTACTTCCCAAGGCATTCTGTGTTCCCATTTTAGCTGGGTCGACCTGGTAGCCCAGGTAAATGTTTATATAAAAATCCGAATTCGCCCAGTTGTGGGTAAAAATCATGACCACCGGATTAATAGGCTAGCCACTACGCTACCAAGTCTCCCGATTTAGTTTTATATTACAGAAACATACTATACAGTAACTCAAATTGTTTAAGTTCATCATCATCATCTGCCCTACCATTTGGCGTAGACGTTCATGTCTCTCCACAGATGTCGGTCTTTGGTGTTCTGGGTCAACTCTGGTGATGATAATCCACATTGAAACCATTTCAGTCCAATCAGAATAACTTCTCTCTGTCTGCTTCCTCCTCCCCCCTCTCTTTTCACCATATGACCAAAGAACGCTGTTTCAACCCTTCTCATCAATATATATGTTGCATTTTCATTTGTCTCTTTTTTACAATTGTTGTTAGTTTCTCTGGTCGCACGAAGTACTCCTAACATTTGTCTGACGAACCACATTTCTGTTGCTTTCAAGCTTGTCCTAACTTGTTCATTCACTTTCCATGATTCACGACCATACAAGAAAACAGGTGCTGTGTTACCATTTCAGTATTCACTTTCTTACATTCAGTGATAGTGACTTATTGCATTAGATACTTGTCGTTTTCTGAAATGCAGCTTTCGCGTTGTTTAATCTCTGTCACGCATCCACTATTTCATGTCATGACTGCATCAAGGTATTAAAATTTATCAGTTTAGTTATTCATGTTTTTTCCTATTGTTTACTCACATGTTAGTGTCATCTTTTTCTTTGATGTAACCATTGCTACTAATTTTTTTTTTTTTTTAATATTCAACGAAAGACCATTTTTGCACTCTCAGTTACTATAATGACCAAACGTTATTATAGAAATATTTTTCCATATTTTTTTTTAAGAATAGATATTTTCAGATAGAGGTACCCAATTCATCTCTGCTGCTATACAATCTGTCAGCAAAATGTTGGGCATAAAACAATGCTTTACAACCCTTTATAATCCTGCTGCAA
Source organism: Cepaea nemoralis (assembly GCA_014155875.1). NCBI lineage: Eukaryota > Metazoa > Mollusca > Gastropoda > Stylommatophora > Helicidae > Cepaea > Cepaea nemoralis. Next base: position 231,720 of record JACEFZ010015129.1, read on the forward strand.
ATTGGATTTGCGAGAAAATGAATGGCGATCTCAAGTGCGTGATAGCAAGCGTAACAGAAGAATGTCCATCAGATTGGGACATGCTGCTTCCATCAGTCTTATTCTCCTATAGAGAAGTGCCTCAGAACAGCACGGGATTCTCACTGTTTGAACTAGTGTATGGCGCCATCCCTCGTGGGCCATTAACCATATACAATGAACTGGTGACAGGTCACAAACCTGTGTGACAGAATCATAAGATCATGCACGGGTTTTGCAACGCAAGTATTGTATGATTCTGGCAATGCATATAGAAAGTATGCAAATAGGTATGCTAGAACAATGAAATTAAAACCAGGACAAGACATTTTACTGTCACTCCGTGACAATAGAGACCTACCCGTCTCATGGCAAGGGCCATTTAAAATACTACGACAGATGTCAACTGTTGACTACGAAATACAAATCAACGGTAAAAATAAAATCTATGACATCAATATGATGTAGTTATGTCAAACTAGAACTGAAGAAGACAGTGACATGACAGATGACGAAAGATTCGCGGCATCAGCAGTGATTAACCACACAGAACTGGCCGAGACAGAAAAGGTTCCAGTTCCCGACACTTAATATGACGGACATTATAGGAGATATCAAAATGTCCCCGGAATCGCCTACCATAAACAAGGACGAAATAAAGAAAGTGTTGCCAGAGTACAAAGAGATGGTCTCAAACAGCCCAGAGAAAACTTACCAAATTAAACACCACATTAGTGTCATATGTGAAACACCAATTAAATGTAGACCACATATGATATCCCTATATTTTAAAGAAAGACTAGAAAATGAAGTGATCGAGCTAGAAAAACATGGTATCATAAGATTATCTAACTCAGAGTACTGTTCTCCAATCGTCATTGTTAAGAAAAATGACGGAACAATAAGACTGTGTGTAGATTTAAGAAAACTCAACGCCATTACTAGAATAGACGCAGAAACCATACCCAACTGTGAAGACTTAACTGTAAATATGAAAAGTTCAAAATTCTTTTCAAAACTAGACTTAACAAAAGGGTATTGGCAAATACCCATGGCTGATGAATCCATCCACTTGACAGCTTCTGTCACACCATTAGGACTGTTCGAGTGGTTATTTATACATTTCGGGCTTGTAAATGCACCCTCCACTTTTGTTAGAATGACCAGACTACGGCTTCGTGACATCCCAAACGTAGAGACATACATCGACGACATGTGTGTACATATAGATGACATGGCTAACCATGTAAATATCTTAAGACTGGTATGTGACAGAATCAGACAATTTAGCCCGACAGTTAAACCAGCTAAAGTAGAAATTAGTTTCCAAGAAATCGAGTTCCTTGGTCATAACATTTATGACGGTCACATATCCAGTAATGACAAAATCATATCAAAGATTTTGGAACTGGCCATGCCTAAAACCAAAAAAAAAAAAAAAACAAAAAAAAAAAACAACAACAACAAACAAAGCAAACAAACAAAAGAAGAAGTTAGAGGCGTTTTGGGCCTTGTCAACTATTACGGCAAATTCAGTCCAAGATTTGCCGAATTGACGAATGCTTATAACTTTGTTGGCGAAAAAGAGCCAAATAAAATTGTACAGAGTGCAGATTTGGTGGTAGCACTCAGAAAAATCAAAACTTATTTTTCGAAACCACAAATTTTAAAGTTACCTAACATCAATTTACCTTTAACTCTTAGAACAGACACCAGTGGGATCGCGATATCTGCTGTTCTACTCAATCGCTATGATAAATCCTTCATTCCAGTGTATATGTCAGCCGAAAACTCTTGCCAGCGGAACAACGATATTCGACACCAGAATTGGAGTGCCTGGCAGTAGTGTTTGCAGTATCAAAATTAAACAGATATCTCCTGGGCAACCAGTTCACCACTCAGACGGACAACAACCCGCTATTAATCCTTTGGGACGGACACCCAAAGAAAAATAGAATTGTCAGATGGGCATTACTGTTGCAAAATTATGCGTTCACCATCCAACATATAAAAGGAAAAGACAATAATATTGCAACCTTCTTTCCACGTTGCCATACGAACAGACAGTAAACAAAGCAATTTAATATCAAGTGATTAAAGACTGATGTAAAAGTGTATTATTAACATTAAGAACGCCAACACCGCGTTAGTAAAGAAAAACTTTCAGCCAAAGCTCAACAAAGAAGGAAACTTCATCAAGAACCCAAATGGAACACCAATCGACCAGACATACAACGCAAGAAACATAAGACATGAATATTTTCATTATCAGTGTAGAAATTAGAATGTGCTGATTATTTTAATTGCTGTATTGTAAAGTATAAGTGTGTGAATTTGATAGACAGACAGTAATACAATTATAATTGAATAATGTATTAATTGACATTAAGAATCAACGCTTCGGGTTCTATGTTCACGGGTATTATAATATTTACATTTATGGATAATGGAAGGCCCAGCGAATGACGCTTAGTAAATATGTTAATAAATTAATGTTTGAATAACAAATTAAGTATGAATCATAATAACAGCGAACTAGATACATATGGATGCTCACTCAGTCACTATAGTGGATAATGATGTATCCAAAGATAAAGAAAGGAGTAAAAAAGACAGGACAGGTGCAAACAAAGGCCACTACGCACTATATATATTAGAGAGATAACACGAGGTTTGAAACATAGAGAAGATTGATCCATATTTGTAGAGACCGGAGACCTGGTTGTCAGTCTTGCGTAGACAGGAAGACACCTTCTCTCTGATATTTGTCGGCAAAGGCTGAAAACATTAAGCCTAACAGGGTTTGTTGTGAGAGGATATTCTTGCCTTTTTTTTATTTTTTTTTAAAGTATAACGTAAATCAACTACATTCCTTGAGTCGTGCTTAGCCTAAGTATAAATAGTGAATCAATTGGATGATATGAAGAGTTCATACTGATCGTCCTGTGAAAATTAAACATAAGGTATTGTCACTAACAAAATGAGTGTGACCAGTGTAGTAACGATGTGCAAAGGTACCTAAGCAAACCACAATTGTCGAATTATGACTGAGACGTTGACAAAGATCTACACTATTGACATGGTGATAGCACTAATGATATTTAGTCCTTTGACAGAAAGATAGCAAACAATAAGCCACGTTTCTAGATAACAAAAAGATGTACTGTGTCTCTGTTGATCTCTTTATTGGTATTTGAAATGTGTGCATTACATTATTTGTACCTTCCTCTTTATATAAACCTACTGTTGGTAACAAATTTCCTTCTTTATTTTCCGTTTTGGTTTTTTTCTTCTTTTTTTTTCATAATGATTCTGAGTAGACGTTCTTATGGGGTTGATTGTATGAAATTCTTCGCATTCAGTTGTAGAGCTATAAATACATAATTCGGGAGATCACTAGGTATATGTCCACTGTGTTAAATATCATTCAACACTTTAGTTAATATTTCTTCTCCAAATTCCCCCAATACTTCTAAGTCTTCGATGGTGATTCCATCAGGCACGGCTGTTTTTTTTTTTCTTCCTTCCTATCAGCGTTAGCGATGTTTAGTAAATGTAGACTTTCTAAATTCCTTCTTATGTTAATTTTGCTCTTGTCCCATTAAATAACTTCTGTGCGTATTCGTTCTATTCCTTTATTATAGAGCACTTTCCAGTAATACTTTTCTGTTGTTTTATTTCAAGCATCCCAGTTCAGTAGTTTGCCATTGCTTTCTGAACGACCGGCACTCATACATTGAGACACTTCGTTAAAAACCAACGCAAGACGATTTGCTGCCACGTCGTCTGCAGCTGTGTTTCGAACGCGGGTAAGCGGATTTACGAATTGCGTTCGTAAAGCCATAGCCGTGGAGCCGGCATTGATCTTAGTAGTCCCAATATTATTTCCCGTACCACGATGGGATTGACAATTATATGATCAACACTAAAAGACTGCCTATGACAGACTTGTCAAACAAGCAGCGCATAAACAATATCAAAAATAGAGCCAGGAAAGGCTAGACAGCATTGATGGTGATGGCAGCAACCAAAAATGAACAATGCCTGCTCTTTTCTTCACTATCAGGGACTTGTTCTAAGCGTCATAGACTACAATTTGGGCATTCCCCACTGTCAGCAACGCCCAGAAAGAAAAAAAAAACGATAAGGCAAGGCGCAAAATAAAGCAATGGGACTCACTGCTTACAAGACACCCGCATGCCTGGCCATGCGATGCATCCTTTATTAACTGACGATGGCCAATAGACATGCAAGGCACATTTTAAGGTATACCTGATAGTATCTGCGGAAATAAAACTATATAGTGCTGTCTACGACAGAAAGATAATGTGCCTCACAATCGGTCGCCCCTGGATGTCCAAGACTGAGGAGATGAGCAGGTCTGTGACAACACAGAGAGGAATGGGCAGATATACCCATAGACATACACACAAACAAGCTCACAGGTTCTCATTACACCAGGGAGATACTGCAGAGATATGATTCCTGCTTCTGTTGACACTGAGATACAGGAACTAATAGAACATAATTCGCGTCTAGAAGACATCGTCACATACGCTGTTTGATTCGTGAAGCATGTTTAAATGTCAGCGTGGGCAGAACAAAGGATGGATGAAAACAGTCAAATAGGATAGCGGCGCATTTCAAGCAATTACATCCAGTCTGGCAATGGAGATCACCGCTATTTCCAGAATACTTGCATAGGCAGCAGAACAAGCCGTCACACATGCAATAAATCATATTAGTTTCCTGGGACATGCTACAGAAAATAGTAACGGACAGTTTCCGCAACGGGTGAATAGGCAGCATTCAGAAGTGGCGTTTCACATCTGTCACCTGGATGTATGTGCCCGGACATGCCGGAATAAATGGTAATGGACGCACAAACCTGCTTGCAAATAAGCACCAATACAAATGGGAAGAAGCATGGGCATGGCGGATATAGTCAATGCAAGACGACTCGGCTGATGGTAGCCCGACTTCAAGAATTGGGAGGGACGCTTGGTTAAGAACGTCGATGTTGTCGTCGAGGTCATGAGAAGAGATTTTACTGTTTTGCTAGTGGGAACAGTGAGTAGAATTGCTCTGGGATGGCTACCCTCGGTGTACTGAGCACGCGTACGAATGCCCAGTGTGCAGTGACATAACATATCATAATATAACATAACATATCATAACATAACATAACATATCATAACATAACATAACAAAACGTAACGACTAACATTGCGTTAAATGATATAACTGTTACTATCTCTCTCTCTCTCTCTCTCTCTCTCTCTCTCTCTCTCTCTCTCTCTCTCTCTCTCTCTCTCTCTCTCTCTCTCTCTCCCTCTCCCCTCCCCTCCCCGTCTGCCTGTCTCATAACATTATAAATGCATTGCGTCTACTCACAGCTTTCATATTACCACGTTTTCTTTTCTATGTGAATGTAACGCGCAAAATAGATAACTGATGTGCGAAAGATGAATGATTTGAAGGGTCGAATGTAAGACTGGTTTGCGTGCCAAATGTGTGACTCACTGAAAATAAAGTTCTCTGCCTGCCTGCCTGCCTGCCTGCCTGCCTGCCTGCCTGTCTGTCTGTCTGTCTGTCTGTCTGTCTGTCTGTCTGTCTGTCTGTCTGTCTGTCTGTCTGTCTGTCTGTCCAGTCTAGTATTGACATATCTGAAGTCTTACAGAATGTCTAGTTATGTTACCAGAAGCTTTTGTTACAAGTTGGAGCATGTCCAAATCTGTCATTCTCCTGTTGGTTTGAAAACTGGTTTTACCCATGTGTGTCATCGCCTGGAATGCACTTTTCTTCGCGTGTAAAATCATGTGCAGTTGTAGATCCTTTCACAGCAGGTAAGTTGTTATATGGTGGTCTTAATTTATCGGATTACTTCTGATCAACCTTATTATCATTTCTTTGTGCACACCTGCCTACGCAACAACCTGCCTACAAAATCCATCCATTCATCCAACCACTCAATCGTTTGTCCAAACCAATCCGCCTCCATGGTCAATTACTAATGTAACAGTCTTAATTATTGGAAAAATAGAGTGATTATTATCGCTTATATTGGACGGACAAAAACAATCTGAATTCTCGTGTGTGAACACATATGTACTTCAATTTACTTGTTTTCTGTGAGTACCAATAAATACAGAATAACATTATCATGTGGCTTGCCTGTAGATAACTTTTCCCTATAACAGTCATTCGAAATTCCCATCCACCAAAAGTCAAGTATCCTGCCTCTGTTGCTGTCACGTATAAACTACAAGCGAGCTTCAAATGAATACTTTAAATGTTTTTGTGTGTGAATATATTCTGAACATGTAAAGAACAAATTTATCAGTTTTCGATGTAATCACCACTGCGTTCATTGCAAGTCCTCCAGCGCCGATAAAATATTGGAATCCTGTAGAAAAAAAATATCTTGGTTGCGTGTGTACTACCTGTTTACCTCTCCATGGGACAGAACAGTTTTGAAACTTCTTACTCGACTCATATACTTGCTGGACTAACAAGCATGCATCACCATACTGGACCTTCATTCGCCGATAAATTTCTATAGGTTTCACCCCTTCACTTATCAAAACAGAACGTCGCTACTCTTCGGTGCATGTTAACAGTAGGTCGGCCATCTTTAAACTGTCTTTATGACGTCTCCGTGTTTATCTGTACTGTGATTTCATGTGCTTAACACTCTTGACGTCCTTAACAACAATATTGATAGGTTACAAGACAATGGCGTGGTTATTGTAATTTCTGTCACACTTGTAAGGTTTTTATTTGAAGCCTCCTCGTATCTACCACATTTTGAATCCGTCTACGTTTTTGTGTTTCTCTTCTCTGTTTCCACGGTACGCCTCCCTCCACAATTATCTTTTCCAGACATCATGTCTTTTCACATGCCTATATTATTTCATTTCTTTTAATTCTAATCTTAATTTAACAAATTCTTCGATAATGAATTCATGGTGCATATATCTGTTTATTCTCTTTAGCGTGCAATGAATTTTTAGTGCCAATACACGTTGAACCAGGCTAAAATGGGTACCGAGAAATGCCTTGGGAAGTAAAGGCGGATGGGGTGACACTGACCACATCAACCAGCGAGAGCCGATTGGTCTATTCAAAGATGGGTCTAGCGCGGTAGGACTCCACCTACGTCTTCACGCGTGCTTACTTATACGTGTATTAGTGTTTCCTTTCTTTTTGTGGCCAAAGATATAACTAATATGTTGTGAATAGCAACGAACATTAACATTAAGCAATGGGAAAATAACAAAGGACGCAGTAAGTTTTAGCAGTAAAATATACACTTTCCCACACAGATGGTTGCTGTTCTGTAAACCTCACAAAGATAGGAGATACTTATGAATATAACCGTGGATTTCGTCAAATGACGGCTAGCTATTTACTGCAAGTGTCAAATAATGAAAAGCAATGAAAATGTCGTTGATATACGCCCGCTCCATTTGAGGACAAACTCAGTGGAGATGTCAACAAGCTCAAGTTGACTGTCGCTTAATTTTAGGTTGACGTTTGAAGAAAGAATTCCATCCATTCCTGGTGATTTTTATTTTATTTTATGGTATTAATTGCCTGTTCCATTTCATCCATTTTTAAATGCAGAATATTGCTCTTTGACTCCCCCCCCCCCCCCCCTTCCCCCCACCTGTTTTGCTGTGACATCGATGTAGTTAGCAATAACATAGTATTTCGTCAGTATACAGACAACCTTGTTTTTTACTTTTAAGTATGACGTTTCCTTGTTTAATTATTATTTGTTTGTTACAAGGTCTGTCATTCATGGCTATCACTAGTTTCTATCCCTGTCAAAGTTCAGGTTTTCTATATTGTTGTTCACTCCTACAATCTCTTATCGTTGGTCGATTTAATGTTCTTTTATATTTTGCTGATATGGTTTTGAGCTAGATTTTCACTTCAATTGATTACTCTCTCTCTCTCTCTCTCTCTCTCTCTCTCTCTCTCTCTCTCTCTCTCTCTCTCTCTCTCTCTCTCTCTCTCTCTCTCTCTTCGCCCCCCCCCCCCTCTCTCTCTCTCTCTCTCTCTCTCTCTCTCTCTCTCTCTCTCTCTTTCTCTGCTGTCTTTCTAGCATCTTCAACCTTTTCCTCTAGAATGTGTAATTCTCTATCCCAGTATGATTTGTAATTATTCTTTGATCGTTTGGAATGGATTCTGTGGGCTGTCTGTAGTATTGCTTTGTTTATATTTTCCACCATTATTTACATCCGCCATTTCGTGTTTTTATGTTTCCACGGCCCGTGTCTTCTAGCATGACAAATCCATCTCGGTTCACAGATACTTCGCTGTATGGTTTTGACTTTCGAGAAAGTATTTGAAATCCTGCCTTGTGTCCTTGACAGTCGAAACGTGTGGTGTGATATCCTCTAACTGAGAATCTGTGATGGGGATTGCGGTGTGTCTCTTGGATGCATGCCACATCCTGCTCTCTTCGCAAGGCAATTGTTTAGGGGGCATTTGTTTTTGGTTACGAATCGTTAGGCTTTCCACTGTAGGATACTGAGTGTCCTGGATGTTTAGTGAATAGCTCATACCCCGTCCCTCTGTGCCTTGACTCCACAGAATAGGAGAAGGTAACCAACAGTAGCATTGGGTGGACGCCTTCGAGGCGGAGGGCCAGGCACTATCACCGACTGGCTGAACTCCGTGGCATTACTACCATTTTGTTTCTTTTTAATTCGTGACTTCATTTAGTGAGTTGTATTCCACTCCTGAGCTTATGGCTCTGTACATCCAACGTCGACAAGAATTGTTTCAGGTTTACTTTTCCTAAAATTTGGCTTCCCCCAGTCTAACCTTTGGCTTCCCCCAGTCTAACCTTTAGCTGTCCCCAGTCTACATATAAGGAAGCAGTTTAGAGAATCACTTCGTCTGATCCTTACCCCTTCACTTATCCGACATGGGGAATCCTACTAGTTGCTGCGCCAAAGACGTCATGACTCTTGCGGTCAGTGGAACACGCATATCCCTCTACCCGCAACAGCAGTTTAGCTCTACTAATTGCAAAAGTGTTCAGTATGCTAAATATCCATCCATCCATCATGTGCCATGCCGGTAAGCGTGGGCGGTCATGTTCTGCCATCTCACTCGATCACCAGAGTCGTGGATCAGCTCCGTGTTTCTGTCTCGACCATGCCACAAGCCAAGCCATCCAGGTACTTGCTTCTAGGTCTTCTCCTTGGTCTGTTCCCCTCGATCTTACCAGTTGTCACCAAGTTCTCCAGATCATTTCTTCTCATAACATGCCCAACAAAAATTGTATGCTAAATATATTACACGAGATCTTCCTACTTCCCGCATATCTAACAACCAAAGGATGTTCGATGCTGATAGCTTGAGTGACATGGTGGACAAAGAGGCAAAGAAAGGCAGAGTAAATAACAACAAAATGCATTTAGATCTGAATAAAAATGACATGATAATAGTAATTAAAATAGGATAACAGAAGAATGGATGTCAAGGTGGCGTCAAAGTTTGAATAGAAGAGATGCTTACAACTTGTTCAATGCTTCAACAAGAATAACTCAAGAAACAAATAAACTAACAATTTATTCCAATTAAAATTTCTGAGACTACAACTAGAAATAGCATACTTTGCTACAGAAGAACAAAACTGTTTTGAATATGAGAAGCATAATTATATACAATATTATCTTCTTGAGTGAAAGAAATATGAACAACGAAGGATACTCTAATGGAATATACTAACCATTTCGCTGAGCCTAAGACAATGGCAAACACCTTGAAGATAGATAACCCTAGAAAACTGCCAAACAGGATTAAGCAAAATATTACAAGAACAAACATCGGTCAGCATGCCCGAATGGAGAAAATTGCTGCGCTTACACATCTAGTTTGCTGATACTAGTGTAGCGGGTTGAACCATACGCCGGTCAGTTGGACTAAAATGTTGACTTGTCTTGATTTGGGGACGTACATTACAAATAGTGTCAAATACCTTAGAAGACAAAGTGGGTTCGCCTGATGGCGAGGGACACTGGTAATTGGGAAAGCTAATCCACACACACAAATCAGTTCAGTGCCCTAGAAGAAGCAGAACGTGTATGTACTACGCTTGATATCAAAGCCAACGAACGCAAGGAAAACAAAGGAACAAACATTCCTATATAGGGGACCACTTTTATCATGTAAATTATCAATAATGTTCAGTCACTGGGTGACAAGCTGTGAATTAAACTATAACCAGCTGATATAATCTATCTGCCCATGCTATCAATGATCATAGGCTGTCAAGAATCTTCTCTGTCTTCCTCCATTAATCTTTTCAGTTTCTCACTAAGAAATTTTGATTATTCTTTCTGGTGTTTGTGATAAGTTGTCTTTCTTATTGTTTTTTGTTGTCAAAGATTAGCTTCATAAGTTATGTTAATGAAAGAATGTATGAGAGGAAATAGAGAAGAAGGGCAGAATGTCAGACGGGCCTGCGTGCCCAATTCTTAACCATTTGAAAATAAAGATTGTTCGTTCGTTCGTTCGTTCGTTCGTACATAGCATGAAATCATCATCATGTAGTACGTGCTTCGCAGAACGTGGCTCTCATCACAGACCGGGGAAATGTGTCTCGAACCTCTGCCAGTTCTCCTGCTCATGAATGAGCGTGCCCAGTGTGCTAGCGATGTCCTGTCATAGTTCTGGTCGACCCATGCCTACTTCCTTGTCCTCCTTCGCTGTTCTTACCAAGCCGTTGTGACGTTCAATGTGGCCAAAGTAATCCGAGACATATTGCTGATACTGAGCCAGATTTCCTCCATATTCAGATGCTTGTTGAATTTCAGTATTGTTCTTTATCTAGCAATGTCGTGTGCACGATCAGACTCGGGTTCGACGCCTGAGCTCGTCGCTCGCTAAAATGAGAGAAAGACTGGCCGCCTGTTCCTCCTTGCTGTCAGAACTACAAAATGTGATGGCGCTATCACATTACAGATCCACTAGCAGGAATCTGTTTCGGGATCATTTGTTATTTACTAGTTGCATATGTACTCTGTTTTATTATGATCACTACACTGATGAGACTGGCTGTATCAGAAAATATGATAATGACTTGAGCTCACTTATTTACTACTGGAGATGTTATCAGTCTTTTTTCTGATCATACAAACACACATATGTGTAGGTAAAAAGTAGAGGAGGATTATTTAACACACACTGAGGCTTATGTGACGTATGGTGCTATAGTATGTTCCGATTTTAATGCCTTCATTCACGGTCAATTATATTGAAAACTGTCTGTTGCATCGTTATGAAATTTTTCCAGCCGTCTTATATTTACCCCCACATTCCTTTGATGTTTTGCTGAACAACTAGTGATTTCTCGCTTAAAAAGTTATGTTTACGGTAATATGGACCTGCAAATTCAGATGACTCACGAAGGCGTATCCGGATTCGTATGGGAGTGGGTGCAATGAAAGAAGTAGCTTACAATCGACAGGGTTGGCTGCATTGCACCGGGTTTTTATCCCATATGGCTCAGTTTCTTTCCGCAGCGCGGAAAGCGTCGCACAAAGCACGAACTCCGTAGCTCCAGAGTCGATCCTCGGGAGTCTCCGAAAAAATGCACTCGTGAAATGAAGGACGCGGTTCGGAATCGAGTCAGACGGCTTGACCCCCATTTGAGACACCTCTGAACAAACCAATTTAACTTCGCCAAATAATTTCGAAAGGAGCGGGGGTGTGTCTTGCTTAAGTTGAAATACTCTTAAAATGATGGCATGAATGCTGGAGTGGTAGATTATATACCACATATAAACAAACATTGAAATCTGCTGTACAATCTCCAGAACAAAATTTTTTTCGTTTGGTGGACATAATGATAAGGTTATATGCTAAATCTCATCATTTTCCCTCAGTTGGTTACTGAGATATTGAATTTTATATTGAGGCAACAACAACAAAAAACACACTATAGCACCATAGTTTATTTAATCTTGGCCAAATACCAGGTTTGAAGGTAAGGGGAAATAAGCCCACAAACTTGTGTGTTTGAAATTTAAAAGTGACCTCCCATGATGACTTGTAACCCACAAGTGACTTTCAAACACTTCTTTAGTGTCGTGAAAGCCGCTCTGGCCTTTTGTATTCTAGTTTTAATAACTGATCCTTGTCTCCAAGTTTGTCTACATTGCTATCTAAATTGGTGTACGATTCCGCCTTTTGCAGCGATGTTTTACCAATGGAGATGGGATTGTTATTTGTTTGGTTTACTCTCAATATCTTTGTCGTTCCCCTAATTGTGACATCTCACAAAACGTGTTTAGTTTAGTTACTTTAGTTTAGTCTAAACACTAAACACACACACAATTCAGTGTTTAGTTTATCTAGCATCTGATTTCGTGAGTGTGAGGTCAGAGAAGGGCAATGTCGCCGGCGAAGTTCAAATCATTAAGTTGCTTTATCAGGATCCACTGAATTCCATTTTTCTTGCAGTAGTTATTTTTGTCTCCATAATCCAGTTTATGACTGACTGGCACCTCGCCGTCTTGACAGGCAATAATTTGTAAAATGGAGTTATACCACTCCATGGCTCAAGGCCTGGGCTGAATTTAGAGACCATGTGTTGCCCATGCAGCATGATATCTATCTCAGCCTTCCTAGTTTACTCCAGAGGAAAAGACACATCCATACGTCTGTAACAACACAAGCTGCAGGATTAGCAAAGCAACTCTAACTGTCCGCCTGTCAGAGCTTCCATCCTAGACCAGTTGTCGTCCAAGGCTTAGGGCCTGGTCTGCCCTGCATCACATTTAGTCTTTATGTTGCACTTCCACGCACTAGGGTAAGACATATCCTCCCAATTGCACCCCTCTGCCTGAAGCCGTTGGCACAATGTGGGAGTCGGATTGGTGAGCGCTTCCTACCAATCCATTTTATAGTCAACTAGCTGACCCGACCGGCTTCGCCTAGTCCCTGGAGGGGATCTATCTATCTATCAGTCTGTCTGTCTGTCTGCTTGTTTGTCTGTCTGTCTGTCTGTCTGGCTGACCCGCCCCGGCTTCACCCAGTCCCTGGTGGGGAGCATCTCATTTAATTCATATACGTAGTCATATAAGCTCCCGTTCCTGACTATCTGTCTGTCTGTCTATCTGTCTGTCTGAGCCGGCCCGGCTTCACCCAGTCCCTGGTGGGGAGCATCTAATTTAATTCATATAAGTAGTCATATAAGCTCCCGTTCCCGACTATCTGTCTGTCTGTCTGTCTATCTATCTGATCCGGCGTGGCTTCGCCCAGCTCCTGGCGGAGAGCGTCTCATTAAATTCACAGAATAACTTAAAAGAATGTCCTTCCACACACCATCCATTATTTTTAATGAAAACTGTTTTTAATCACCTACATGACTGTAGATAACTTCTTTAAGCATAAAATGATGAGTTACAATGTTATGCATTATGCATTATTTTTATGAAAACTTTGAAAATGCCTTAAAGATTATATCATTATTTATTATAACTCATATGCCTAAAAATAACTATATTCAAAGAGTTTATAAATCTTTGAAAGCGATGCAACAATATGACTATAAAGTATATAGAAATGTTATTAAACGTTATGCCCCTTGAAATAACTTTTCTAGAGTTAAGTCCCCTTGATATATAGAAATATATAATGAAATATGAAATATTACATTTTAGTAAGTAAGTAGCCAAAAAAAAAAAAAAAAAAAGAACTAAAAAACTATGACAGAAAGTTGCACAGGAATGAAAGGAAAACGTGTAGAAAATTTAATCTCAATCGGATGGACCGTTTGCGAACGCATAAAAAACGGACGGAAATACATACATTGTGTTTTATATATATAGATAATGAAAATAATGGTGTCGCACTTCTATCATTATTTCAAATTTATCTGATAGTTTTCTCTAATGAAAAAAACAAAACACCTCTAGGTTTCATATCTTTATTTATTGCCTTTATTAAGCTGAATTGTTCTACGTGCTCCCATAGCCTGCCCTAAGCACAACACTTCTTTGTTGTCACTGACCACGTGCATATGCTTTGTCTGCGGAAAAAGGCTGAGCTATATGGGATAAAACCTGGTGCAATAAAGTTGATACTCTTGCCCATTAAAAACAAGGAAAACAGGTCTGGTGAAATTACACATCACTGTCTTGTGTCATGTCATGCCCAAATAGTAGTTTACCTGTAACTTCTTCATCAGTCCGACACTGCCCACGTTCAGTTCTATTTGTCCCGATTTCACACTTACACTTCTCTGCATTATTGCTTTCCACGGTTGTTTCACACTCATTCTTCACCTTCCCCTTTATAAATATTCTTATTTAAAAATTATGTTTATAGTGTTTTGATTTCATTATCTCTTGTTTGTTTTGTTCCTGGCATAGGCAGTGACTACTGAAACGTAGGACTGTTGTGTTGCATTTTACTCTGACTTACTTCATTTATATTTTTCTTGGTTTGTATTATATTATTACTTACATTATTTTCGTCTATTTCCCGTCTATATTCTATATTGTTTATGTGGATTGAGGCCCTAGAACTAGTAAGGTATGTACATGTTTGTTTTCACTTGTGTCTTCAGGATTTAAAAAAAAAAATGTTGTTTCATTATATACCAAGTTTAGTCTGAGTCAATCTGGGAACAACTATGGGGATTTGAAATGTTAGAGCCACTGCGCCATCACTCCCCGATAATCAGTACGCGCGGCAAGAGAAATCAAAGGGAAACAACCTGTGCAAGACTATACGCAAATTATCTACCTGTATAATGATGGGAACATAATATTCATTTTATGTTAGTAAGGGAAATAACTCGTCCATGTTTTTCGAAAAAAGCAATTAGATACAACGTTTCTTTAATATTTAAGATGAGGACACCCACCGTTTACACAGTTAACAAAATAATGTTTCGATATATTGTTAAAATATTGTAATTACTTATAGTCAGTAAAATATATTTTCTAATGCAATATATACAATGCACTAGCACTGTAGGCCACATGCATAACTTAGGTGATGGTCTTCCAATGCACGACCTATTCTTGTTACTCTGGTTTCTCTTCACAAACGTATAAATCTTTCGCCTTTTCCAATAACAGAAAAAAATAATTTTGCATATTCGTAAAATTCACTTTCAGTAATACTAATAGTAAATACTTTATTACTTTCAATATTTCGTTTGTTTTTATTCTTAATATGATTAACAATATCGTTTATTGGTAATAATTTTTCAACTATGTCTTGTGCATTTCGAACGATTTGTTCTCCTTTAATGATGTTGTCCATCAGCATGAGACATAAGAACTGAAGCAGCGGAAGGAGTGAGAGAGTGTCAAAAGTCATGAGAAAAGAACATCCTCAGCCTACGAAATCGCTGTGAGAAATTGCATCTCATTCAGATCATGAATCGTGTCGACATGTTGAGGTCATTCTGATAAATAAGGTTAAGGTAGTGGTCTTATTCATGTCAATCCAGACCTGACTTGGTGAAGTTTGAAGGCAGCACCTGTTGAGTGAGCACATGGTTGAGTGATGCCCTTGATAGAGTAGCGTCGAACCTTATCTACCTGCAACCATTCCATTTGTCTCATAGGAGAGGTAATCTTTATTTAAATAAGTACCTGCCAAGACAAAGGAAAACAAGAGCCAACTTATGTTCTACTACACCCAGGAACAATAAACAATACTACAATTGATGATAGCCAGAGTGATTCCCAAAGCTGAAAGTGGAGAATCCTGATTGGAGACAGTTCTTTTTTTCCAGATCATCCAGACCAGTAAAAGATTAGCTTTACAGGCCACTGCGAAAAATCTAAACGGTTAATTATCTACCTGATCATGGGCACATCAAGTCTGTAATATTTAATGTATATGTATATGTCCTTATTTCTATGACAGGAAATTGTAATTTTGAATGCAATTTACAAAATCCATATTTATGTTTATTAAATCATAAAAACTAAAAAAAAAAAAATTAAAAAAAAAAAAAAAAAAAAAATTTTGCTAAAGATTTCCGTGGAGAGGAGCAATATAATGAGTCTAAAGACTATTTTTCAAACCCTACTTTGTAGGGTATTATGAATCAAACATTATGAATGGGAAAAGCAAACGATGGGGATTCACATACCGTCTGACATTCAACTTTCCAACGGCCAATCTAGTGAGTAATTTACATCGCCGGAGACCATCCCGTTAGTCCACGGGTTTTAGTTCATTTATTTATCTTTTCTTCACACATTATCTGTTGTGAACACAGTCTTAGATTGTGTAAGTGACAATTTTCGCCCTTATAATTACTTACTTATAAGTTATATTATGATTAAGTTAGTTGGGTCTTGAAAATGAATGATTCAATGATCGGATTGAATAATTCAGGAATTTGGGTTGGATTCGGTATTGATGACCCAAGGCCCAAGGGGAAAGACAAAAGAAAGAGGTTCAAAACAATGTTTTCCTCTGATGAATTTGAATAACGAAGACACAAACAATAGATTGCACGATTTATTGCCTGGCATATTTCGCTGCATCTCGTCAGGTACATACTGCAGAAATCACACAACTTACGTGAATTAATTAGATAAATCCTTCAAACTGAAATATACACATGTTCGCACAGTAATGTCGATTGTCTACCACGGTAATTTTAAACTGACTAACATGTCTTTCTGCTTACACAAGGACGGCTTACGAAGGTTGATTAAAATAGCTTCAGCAAACTTTAACAATCGACTACTTTGTGTGTTGAACAACACACGGAAGGCACTGTCTCTTTCAACCACGTGCCCACTCTCGAACACGTGTCTCCCGACCGATGAAGCCAGACTTTTCCGGTGTGTCGGCCTGCCTAGGCTACCATCTTCTGTGTGTAGTATCTTGTCCAACCAATTCGGAATATGTTCCGAAACCCTGCAATGTAACTGTCGCTCAGTTCTGCCTATGTAGATGGCCTCGCATCTGCATGTAAATTGGTAAATACAATTTGATTTGGCGTACAAAGCTACAGGTTCTTTTACTGCTGGGACTGGGATTGGTGTGTTTCTGTACCTGATGACTAGAGCTGCAGCACAGAATGTTCGCTCGACTGCTGTGGTGAGCCGGTCCCGCAGACGTTGCATTACGTCATCTCCTCGGAAGGTTTGCTGGATGAATACTTTGAGTTTAGGGACTGTAGTTACTTCTGATTTCGGTTTGGGCTGTTGGCAATGGCGCTTTATAAATCCTGTGGAGTACCCATTCAGGTTTAAGGCATTCTTCAGAGTTTTAAATTCCTCTGTCAGTGTGTCCTGGGTGCATATCTTCCTAGCACGGTCAAACAGGGTCCGTACTAAGCCCCGTTTGTACTGGACAGGTGCGAAGCTCTGAAAATTTAAGTATTGGCTGCACCTCTAGTCATCAGGTACAGAAACACACCAATTCCAGTCCCAGCAGTAAAAGAACCTGTAGCTTTGTACGCCAAATCAAATTGTATTTACCAATTTACATGCAGATGCGAGGCCATCTACATAGGCAGACCTGAGCGACAGTTACATTGCAGGGTTTCGGAACATATCCCGAATTGGTTGGACAAGATACTACACACAGAAGATGGTAGCCTAGGCAGGCCGACACACCGGAAAAGTCTGGCTTCATCGGTCGGGAGACACGTGTTCGAGAGTGGGCACGTGGTTGAAAGAGACAGTGCCTTCCGTGTGTTGTTCAACACACAAAGTAGTCGATTGTTAAAGTTTGCTGAAGCTATTCTAATCAACCTTCGTAAGCCGTCCTTGTGTAAGCAGAAAGACATGTTAGTCAGTTTAAAATTACCGTGGTAGACAATCGACATTACTGTGCGAACATGTGTATATTTCAGTTTGAAGGATTTATCTAATTAATTCACGTAAGTTGTGTGATTTCTCCAAAAGAAAGAGGGCTGATGATATGATGTAGTGTAGTCTGATGACAGACACACTGCTGTATAGCACATTCACTGCTGTTTATAACATTTTTTCAGTGAAGATCACTTCCTCCTTTATGATTATACTCCTCAACGATTCATTTCACAGCCTATTAAAACTTAAAACCCATTTTGGTATTTTAATTTTGTTCTGCTTTTCATTTAATGGAGTAGGCCCTCAATCAATTCACAGTGACAGTCACAAGCTGTTTGTTGACTTATTCATGATTGGTTGGATTTTGCAGCTGAAGTTGTCCAGAAGATGAGATTGATATACCATTCTGTTTCTCACACCAACCCTCCTTAGTCACCCCTTAAGTAAGACATGAATAGTAACTTAGTCTTACTACTAACTTAAAAGGTCACTCACACTGTTACTGAAACTGACTATAATCTTTTGGATCATTTCTACCCCTTGGGGTCCCAGTAATAAACAGTTTGTTATTAAAATTGTACTAATTTAATTAGGCATGGATCACAACGATGATACTTATTCTTTCCTGTCATCTCATTGTTTTGTGTTCTTAACTTTTAGTTAAGTTAGTGGGAAACAAAACAATTGTTTCAATACTGTTACTAATATAACTATTGTCTAAGTTTGAATTAGCTGTGGGTAATTATGGTTGCATGTGCTTGACAATATAGATAGAAATCTAATAACAAAGTTAAAAGAAGGGCTTTGCTTTTACAATAAATTGTTAAATTCATTTTTTTTGGAAATTAAATTAGTTTATAGTTTGCTAAAAACAATTAAATTATATTTTTTACAATCAAAAAAAAAAATGATAGGGTACAGTATTACTATTCTTTGCTGCCCTTGTGGCTTTAGTTACACGCTAGCAAACTGTTTTCTGTTCTGATCATATAACGTAGAAATGTGAGGTATTATCCCTTAATCTAAACAATGATACAGTATAACATGAGGTGACTAACTCTCTTACTCACTACCTTTCTTTGTAAGAATGTGTCATCCAACACAGCACTCCGGACATGCCCCAGAGTGATATGTCTCCCTCAGAAAATGTTGGAGAGTATGGAAACTTGTAGTTCCAGTGGTTACGCACAGCTCTGTCTCCTCCTCTCCCGTATCTTTGCAAGAAAATGTCTGTTGTCGGGCACCCGTGAGGACGTCGGATTGGCTGAGACGTTTACCACGCTTATATGTTCTCTTCTGACTAGGGAGTAGAAGGTTCATCCTACGCGCCAGTCAGTTTGACGTAAATGTTGATTTCTTAACATTGACTTGGGGTCTTAAATTACAAGTACTTTCGAAGTCAGCGAGTTGAAGGAAAAACTAACCCGCATGTAAAATCGAACTAGTACACTCACCAGGGCGGGCCTGCAAGCGAAGTTGATAGCGAGCTGCGCTGGTGATTTCATGAGCACAGTCGGCCGAGATTTCGACGCCAGGGCTCGTCGCTGACCAAAATGAGAGAAAGACTGGCCACCTATTCCTCCTTGCTCTAGGCCTACAAAATGTGATGGTGCTATCACATTACAGACCTATAGCAGAAAACTATCGGGACAAATTGTTATTATTTATGATTACACTGACTGGTGGTAGCAACTGTTGGGGGTGGTAGAAGCACGTGTATGGAGTACACTCCAGCTCAACGCCAGTGAAAACAACAACAATAATCCTGTGTTGGGAGGTCGAGTTCAAGGTTGAGATTGGGAAAATATCCCGCCATTAACGGCAAGTGAACCAGGGCCACTGTATTGTTAGACAGAGCTCTTATTATTAAACTACCATAACTCTTTCACCTGTTAGTGAAAACAGTAAAGTACATGACCCTTATACAGGCCTTCAGATGTATTGTGTATATGTTGCTAGCTCCATACGTTTGTAGTGCAAATGTATTTTACACGTAATGCAGTCTCGTTGATGTCTCTCGTTTATAGCCGCATATTTGTATAGTCCAAATGTATCTGACACATGATGTGGTCAATATTATATCCGCATATTTTTAGTCCAGATGTATCCGACACGTGATGTGCTTTTTTATGCTGGTTTCTGTCTTTTTCAAGGACATTTCTTGAAACCCGTTTTAGGGTGGGTCGACCTGGGTGCCTAGGTCATTTGTTACAAATCTGTTTTGATGGAGATTTGAACACATGACCACCAGGCATGTAGGCCAGTGTGCTAATCACCTTACTGCCTCACCTGTCATCTTGTAGTGTGGAAAATGTCAATGTAGAAATATTATTGGCTATTGTGGTATAGGAGTGAGATTACTGGAGACGTGCTTGCTCAAACGTGCAACATGCAAAAATAACAGGAAATATTTGATCACTTTTATTTCACTCCCTGAAAACGTGAGTAGTTTTTACAAATAAATGTTACAAAGAACATCATAGAATGCTGCAATAATCAACACTTTTTATAGTCAATGGCAAACTACAATACGATTTCATTCAAAAGCCCATGAATAAACGATGTCATCCGCTGTTCACTGAAGGGGCTTCTAAACTGAACTGTTCACAAAAATCTTCATGCTGATTTCATTTGTGTGTGTGTGTGTGTGTGTGTGTGTGTGTTCATTAGCTTGCTTTGAACCCGAGTGTAGTCCATAGCCTTCCATGTTACCAGTGTCCCTCACCATCAGGTGAACCCACTCCAACTTCTGAGGTACTTGTAATTTATTTCTCCAACTCAAGGAAGAGAAGTCAACATTTTAGTCCAACTGACTGGTATAGGGGCTGAACCCGCTACTTTGCATCAGCACACCAGAAGTTTAAGAGCGAGTGCGTTTATCCATTCGCCAATGTTGATCTCCACTGATATAATTTAGTGGTTTGGTTGTTTTGGCTGCTCTCAGAAATTTGACCATTTAAAAGTTGATTAAATCGAGGTCATCAAATACACCAGAATATACAAACATGAAAATACACACAAAACAGTATAAATTATTTATGTATTATGTACTTATTTCAGTCACAATATGGACTTAATAAAAGCAACTTGAGCTGACTATCTGGTGTTTGTGGATCGAACTGTCAACCTCTCTGAATATGGTATGCTCTTTCTTCCTCTACTTCTTCTCTGCATCTTCTTCTTCTTTTTTTTCTTCTTCTTAATCAGGTCCTTGATCTTAAACAGACATCTGTGGTTATGATTCTCCAATCCTCTCTATTATCTGATATTTTCATCGAGCTGATGTCTCATTATGATTCCTAGCTTTTAAAGCTTTCCATGTACATCTTTGTCTTCCTTTGCTTTTCTTGCCTAGTATTTTCCAGCATAGGCCTACAGTTAATTTCTCTATTCAAATCCTTCTTGTGAAACAGTTAGCTGCATGTACTTTAAGGACATTACAATCAACCCCAGCATTTATTGACTGTTTGTGATATTGTAAGCATTGTTAGATCAGCAGTTTGCCATTGTTTTCTGAACGGCCCAACGTGTCATACCATGGAAATCAACTTCGGTATGTCTGGGATTATGAAACTGTGCTTCTCACCTCCCCTAAGTCACAGCATGGTTCTTATGATGATCATCACCATGTGCCATGCTGATAAGCATGGGTAGTCATTTTGTGCCATCTCACTCGATCACCAGAGTCGTGGATCAGCTCTGTGTTCTTGACTTGACCTTATCACATGTCCAAGCCATCTGGGTATTTATTTCTCTGCCTTCCCCTTGTTCTTTTCCCCTCAACCTTACCAGTTGTCAAACATTTCTCCAATTTATTTCTTCTCATGTTTCCAAAAAATTATGACTGTTTACATCTAATTTCTCTAATCAGTTTACGGTTTTCATTTGTATCTGTTCTTATGATAGGCCAAATAAATTTAATCCGATTTTATTGTTTTATTTTGATATGTGAGCTGTCAGTACCACAATATGTTTTTGTTCTCTGTTCATTATATTCTAAACATTCTCTTCAAAAGCCATATCTTCACTGCCTCTAATTTCTTCAGCATTTCTCAAAAATTTGCATCCATAGATACCAACAGACCACACACAATTTTTCAGTAAGCAAATTGTTCATGCACTATAATTATATTTAAAAAGATGTCTATGCGATCTACATTTACGTATGAATATGTTAAAACACATATTTAATTTACAGTAGTAAATGGTGCTGTGACATAATAAATACAATGCTACAGCCGACACTATGGTAAAGGTGCTAAAAATTCCACACTTATTATGCATTGTATTATGGTGTGAGGGTTCTAACTTCATTTCTCATTTGAACTGAGAGCAATGACAATAAAGTGTTGTTTTAGGACAGCTGCTCTTTAATTATTACAATATAGGCCAGACAGTGTTAGCCATAGAAAGAGCCCTGATATATCCTTCTTTCATCCTGCATTCCTTATTGGGGCAAAGGCCCTGAACCAACTCACTCAATGCTGTCCTATCATTAGCTATCCCATACAGCTCCGTCCATGTCTCCCAATATTATTCATTGCTGTCTCTACTTCTCTTCCCTGTGTGGTTTGGGGTCTTCTATTTCTTTTGCCTTGTTGTTTCCAGACAATGGCCTTTCTGGTTCTACTATTCTCAAGTTTTCTCAATGTAGTCATATCAGTTGTGTGTCTACAACTGTAAAATAAGGGGTTACAGAGCATGAGGAAGACTTAAGTTACAGGTGGATCGACAACATCAACAACACCTTATAACAACAGGCTCACATAATCCAGCTCAACACACATGGCACTTGGACATACACTGCAGCTTCTCAGATTGCTTCTCGGCAAGGTCTGAACAAGTACAGGTAACAAACTAGGTTCTCTACTTGTTCAACTGATAGACAAGATAAGTTGGTAGTTGAAGAAGCAGCAGTCTGAAATACAATAAATCCTAGTTTTTGTCCTAGTATTTCCACTTCTACCACAGAATGTAGATGTGAAATGTAATTTGATTTTTAGTTCACCATAATTGTACATATACACGTCCTATTTTGTTTTGCCGCATTAAACTAATGACACAATTCTGGTTTTAGACTATGGTATGGGTTCCAAACTCAGACAATCACAGTATAACAGTCATCCTTGCTGTCCAATTTAAGATCTTTTCAGTACAAATGCAATGCTTATTGTAAACACTGCACTTCAAAGCCTGACCAGTTGAGTTGAGTTAAGAATCGACATCACTGCACTCAGGATATTCCCATACGTGCTCCGCCCCCTTGTCCCTCTCAGTTTTGAGATTCTTCCTGAACCCCTGCCGATCCCCCGCACTCTCATTCTTTCCACATATGGGTTCTCAATCTGACCAAAGCTTTATGAACACACAAAATACTGTTAACACAAATCCTATACCAGCAAAATTAATCTGTCATGCAGAAAATAAAATAAAGTGAAACATTATGCTTTAAAACCTGAATTCAAGAAAACATGAATTAAAAACAAAACTTTGATACAAGAAGTGACTTCATTCCCCAATATATAATACATAAACATAAAATAAACACAACTAATTATGAGAAAACTTCCAACATATTGACTTATGTGCGAACTGAACAACAATCGGGTGATAATGGCAACTGAAAATAACCACTGGCAAATATATGTTACATTTATAAACGCCCTCTGCCCGAGGCAGTTGTTGCATAAAAGGACATGGATTTTCAAGCTCAGAACACACTTTCATTGAATGGTTTTTTGCTGTTTTTGTTTTTCGCGCTAGCTTGCCTTGAAATCAAGTGTAATGCATACATGTATTACTACATCCGTGCACTGGACTGAAGTTTGCATGTGGATTAGCTTTTCCTATCACCAATGTCTCTCGCCATCAGGCAAACCCACTCCAACTTCAGAGGTACTTATAATTTACATCCTCAAGTCAAGGACGAGAAGTCAACATTTTAGTCCAATTGACCAGTGTAGGATCTGAACCCGCTACCTCAGCATCAGCACACCGGGTGTTTAAGAATGAGCACTCTTATCCATTCAGCCATGCTGATTTCCTATCATCATATGTGTCTAAGAGACAGTATCTACTGCGTCTATGACCTTTATGAATAAATATCTGACACAGTACCAATGGTTTTCTTATGAGATAAAATCAGATGAAGTAGAAGCAGAAAACAAAAAAGGCAAAAAACAAAAAGAAATCAGATGAAGCAGAAGTATAAAACAAAAAAATCAGATGAAGTAGAAGTAGAAAACAAAAAGAAAGAAAGAAATCAGATAAAGTAGAAGTAGAAACCAAAAAAAAGCAAAAAATAAAAATAAACCAAAGGAAGTAGAAATAGAAATCGTTAAAAAAAAGTAGAAATTGTTATAAGGCTGATATGAGGTTATAAGGCACTACCTTTGCAGAATTTCTAACATGGGAAATCTACCTACAACAGAATATCTTGGTATGAGTGGATTCTGATATATAGGGTGGATCCAGCAAATACAGGAAATCTACCTACAACAGAATATATGTAGTATGAATGGATTTTTGTATATATATATTGGCTTTACAGAATGAATATAGGCAATCTACCTACAACAGAATATTTGTAGTATGAATGAATTTTTGTATATATATTGGCTGTATAGAATATAGGCAATCTACCTACAACAGAATATATGTAGTATGAATGGATTTTTGTATATATATATTGGCTTTACAGAATGAATATAGGCAATCTACCTACAACAGAATATTTGTAGTATGAATGGATTTTTGTATATATATTGGCTGTATAGAATATAGGTAATCTACCTACAACAGAATATCTGTAGTATGAATGGATGTTTGTATACATATTGGCTCTACAGAATATAGGTAATCTACCTACAACAGAATATCTGTAGTATGAATGGATGTTTGTATACATATTGGCTCTATAGAATATAGGTAATCTACCTACAACAGAATATCTGTAGTATGAATGGATGTTTGTATACATATTGGCTCTACAGAATATAGGTAATCTACCTACAACAGAATATCTGTAGTATGAATGGATGTTTGTATACATATGGCTCTACAGAATATAGGTAATCTACCTACAACAGAATATCTGTAGTATGGATGGATTGTTGTATACATACTGGCTCTACAGAATTGCAATGAACTAGGTCCCCCAATTGTAATCTGATGGAGATTGAAACATTAATGAAGATAGTGCTTGAATCCGTTCAATCAAAACATATGTTTGAATGATCATGTACATATAACATGTTTAAACAGTGAACTGTCATTAGACAAAACATCTATAATGCAGGAGCATTAAGTCATTTGGCACTGGTTTCTTAAAAGGTAATCAACTGTAATTTTGGTCCCATTATCAAGATGGAGTCTAAAAAGTGATTATATTGATGATGGTGATGATCAATGAATGCTGATTATTAATGAAAGATAAACATTTCACTGGTTTTCAGGTAATAACATACATACATACTGAAGTCTACACAAAATGTAATTCACACACTTCAGAATATTTATGAAGTAAACAGCTATTTGAATATAAGCAAATAAATGAACAAAATGGGATAGAAAATGCTTAACTGGTTTTCCAGTATTCTTCCAAAAGCTAAGCCTTTTCAAACCAAATAATAATTTTTTTTAAAAAGCCACACTGTGTTTGTTAAAATATTAATAACAGCAAAAATGTTTGGTGGTTTTGCTCAAGTTAATATATGTTAAACAAGGCTGGAGTTGAAGTATCTGGCTGAAGACATGGAAGCCGCTGTGGTGAAGTGGTCAAGCCATCTAGCTCAAGCTCTGAAGGATGTGGTTTCAATTCTGGCTAGGTATTTCGGTTCACAGGTGCATTTTTCTTGGAGACTCCTGGGGGTCATCGCTGGAGCTACAGAGTTAGTGCTTCGTGGGATGCTTTTGATAGGCTGCCCTGCAGAAAGAGACCGAGCCATATGTGATAAACCCGGTGCAATAAAGTTGATCCTCTCAACTTTTAAGCAACTTTTTTTAAGGCTGATGACAACCTGCACAGAGGCAAACACAAGAAATACTGGTTGGTTGGTGAATCCCCTGGAAAACTCAGTTTTAACTCATAAGTCTGTTGCACTGGTTTTCTAAATGAGACAATCAAGGTAAGGATACTCCAATTCGTGAAGTGTTTGGCTAACACATACTCTAGACCACAACATAACAAAGTAATGTAGCCAGTTCCCTGTTCCCTCTCTGAGATCTCTTTGTTTCGTGCTTCGTGGCCATTCCTTCTTAGACAATTCCCCCAACAATTCTGAAAATGATCCAGGACCAATTCATAAAACTGGGTTGTCCACAGAACAGTGCAGTTAAGGAAAATATAACCTTGTCACAGCTAGGGACTAAACCTGGACCTCTGCCATAGTTAGTTAGTGACTAGCCACTATGTCATAAGACACCAGGAAGTTCAAAATCCTGGTACAGCAAAGGCTGTTTATTTTTCTGAATGAAATAATAGCCTGCACACTTTATGGTAACTGCTATGGCAAGTGGCTGATTGATCATCAACAAAATCCCTCAGTCAGACATCAGCAATGGTAGCAGAATGCTGCTGTTATAGTGAATACATAACATTGTGTGGTAAGAGTATCATTCTAGACAATAGGCTTGTAAAAAGTTGTATTCTGTATAAAATTCAAGTAATAAATTAATACTAATATCTGGAAGCACCTAGGAAAAATAAAAGACACTGCATGGGATACATTTCAGAGAGCAAGCAGGTTAAAATTATCACAGTCTTAAACATAAAAATCACTGAATATCAATTAATTTGTTATTGTTGCTACAGCATTATACCTCAGAACTTAAATTAACGTTGCAGTGGTCTGAACAGAACAGTGATGGAGGGCATGGTTTCTAGATGGGGGGGCGGGGGGGGGGGGCAGCTGAAAGC
The DNA here is from genome assembly GCA_014155875.1 of Cepaea nemoralis. NCBI lineage: Eukaryota > Metazoa > Mollusca > Gastropoda > Stylommatophora > Helicidae > Cepaea > Cepaea nemoralis. Next base: position 258,474 of record JACEFZ010015129.1, read on the forward strand.
TGGACACAGGACACTGAAGACACCTTGGGCATGACAATGCATGAGGCAGAGGAAATGGCACACGATCGGGTAACTTTTTGATGGCTCATGGTGAAATCAATATTCTGCCACATGATAATGATGATGGAGTGCAATGATGATAAACCAAATTAAATTGAACTAAAATAATGATAATCCAAATTAAATTGAACTAAAATGATAATAATCCAAAGTAAATTGAACTAAAATGATGATAATACAAATTAAATTGAACTAAATTTACTTTAAATTATTTGTTTACATGAATAATAACAACATCAAACTAATAATAATAAATAATAATAATAGAGAGTAAATCTAATTCTGTGGTGATCAACTTGTACAAATAAGTAAAAGACAATTTTCCGTGTCTAGAAGCATATCGGGTAGCCCCACATTTGTATAGACCAACTGGCAATCAACAGGTGATATGATCAATATCACACCTGCTGCCTTTATTTCCCAGAGTCCAAGAAAATATATCCACAAGTTTCCATAGGTCTGCTGCACTGACATAAGGCACCCATGCATGCCTCAGCCTTCCGTGTTTGACTTTCTATGTCACTGCCCGTGAATTAATATTAAAACCAAATATGTACATATTTATACATATAAAGTATAGATAAATACATTATGCACTTAAAAAATATTCACTGACACTGATATATAGGGAAAAAGTGTAGAAACAATATGGCACACTAGGAGAATAGAGAGGAAATAAAGTTATGGGTGTTTCAAAGACTGAAATCTCCACTCTCCAAAGGGCAACTAAGTTAAAATTTCAACCAGCCTGAAAAAGTGACTGAAAATACACTGATTCTAAAAAGGATTAAACAAAGGGAACAGAATTCATTTTCATCAATATGTAACAATTAAACCACATTAACAGTTTAACCAATAGTACACTAAGATCCGCATGAAATAGCTTGCAAATTGGTAAAGCAATTAAAAAAAATAAAATAATGGAAGCCACTTAAGACAGCTTTCAATGCTAATTCTCTTTACACTAACATCAATTTATCCTGTCCCATTGAGTTACATTAAAACACTTATGGTAGTATTGCTTCAACTTCTGCCCCATTTAATGGTTACATTGACTCATATTGTCCCAATTATTACTTTACCTTCTTGAATAGTTTTCAATTTTAAGAGCATACAATCCTTTTCTAAAACTAAAATATTCTGGCCAAATCAAAGGCCATGATGATTTAAAAAGAATAGCAATGGAAGACATGGCTCCTGGAAGATGACGCAACACAATGGTGAAAACAGGTGAACTAGCTAAGGATCAAGTCTTTTTGGTCGAACTGCAATGAGAATGACATTTTGCAAAGCTCTTGTTACATCATGATTAACCCTTCTCAAACCTTCTTACACGAACCACTTCAAAACCAGACAGCTGTACCTTAAAGAATATGTTTGTGACAGAAACACAGCAACATTTAATGGTAGTTTCTTTCATAAATTTGAAAAATATGAGGACACAAACATCAACATTTGTTATAACTATAAAAAATAACAACGCAACACTAGCATTGTTATAGACATGACCTATGACTGTGTATACAAAGCGGTCCCCCTTATGTGTTACTAGACACTGAAAGGAAAGCAAAAGAATAGCATTATCATAATTTACCAAACGTCAGGACATGACCTGTGCATTTGGAACATTGATGCATAAGTAATTAATGTAGATGATGATCGCAAATTTTGACCTGCTCGACATATTCTAGTAATTAACTTAGATGATGATTCCAAATGTTGACCTTTTTGATATATTCTAGTAGTAATTAACATAGAGAAATATCGCAAATTTTGACCTTTTTAATGCACTCTAGTAGTAATTAATATAGATACAGATTGCACATTTTGACCTGTTTAATATATTATTGTAATAATTAACATCAATAAAGATTGAACATTTTGACCTGTTTGATATATTATTGTAGTAATTAACATCAATAAAAATTGAACATTTTTACCTGTTTGATATATTCTAATAGTAATTAACATAGGATTCTCTGCGTCGGTAACTTGCGGGGTATGTGAGCCGGTCGCTCAGAAAGCAATGGCAAACTACTGAGCGTAATCTTGCCAAGAAATCAACAATCAGCTGAAAGATGCTGATGTTGACAGTGATGTCCTGTACAGGATATGCGGAAAAAAAAGAAGAAAAAAACATAGATAAAGATTGCAAATTTTGACGTATTTGATAAATACTAGTAGTAATAAACATCAGCTGGTGTCGTAGCTATGGCGTCACAGATGCAGTTCGTAATTCCGCTTACCTGTATTCAAAACACAGCTGCGCGTGATTTGGCAGCAGACCGCGTTGCGCTGGATTTTAACGAATTGGTATGGGAGCCAGTCATTCAGAAAGCAATACATCAACAACAGCAGTAAAATGCTGGTGTTGACAGCTATGTCCTGTAAAAAGGACATGAAAAAAAATTTACATCAATAAAGACAGCAAATTTTGACTTTGATACATTCTAGTAATAATTAACATAGATGAAAATTGCAAATTTTGACTGATTTGATATATTCTAGTAGCAGTAACATTTTTATTTAAATTAGTCAGCCTTGTGTAACTCCTCGAAGCATGCAGCCATGTGGGCAAAGAGCCAGCTGGAACTCCCATGCCTGGGTAAGCCACAATATTCTGCTTTGTGCAGGTGTTTAAATAGTCAGCTACCTGCTGTTAGCAGGGCCATTTGAGGTCACACTCCATTAGGATTCTTTATGAGGAAATAGTAATGGTTGTTTATTATGGTTTGAATTATGTGGAAGCTGTGGAGATGTAGTTTTATGGAAGACTGATAACAACGTGGACAGAAAAAGCAATGAAGGTATCTTGAAAGAAGTTAACTCACAAAAAGAACTGGTTACTTGCATCAGAAGAAGACAGTCCATGTTCTTTATGACTGTCATGAAATAGGAAAAGATGGAGTATATATAATTACAATATAAAAACTGGAGGAGAGGGGAGGCAGGGACAGACCAAGAGAGAAGATGCTGGACAGTTTTACATCATGTCATAGAGGAATATCAGTATCAGAAATGATTGGCAGTACATGAGACAGATGGCTGCGGACAGGCATGATCACTGACACCACGCAGCATGGACTGTAAGAAGATTGGCAGTACATGAGACAGAGGGCTGCGGACAGACATGATCGCCAATGCCACACAGCATGGACTGTAAGAAGATTGGCAGTACATGAGACAGATGGCTGTAGACAGACATGATCACTGACGCCACACAACATGGACTAACTATAAGAAGAAAAGATTGTGACTTGGGAGAGGATGTTATCCTCAGAGGAGCATTACAGGAGGTAAGGTCAAATCTTATTATTGAATGCAAGTCATGGATTTATGCTTAGTGATTTATGATCACAAGTAGCTGATTTGGATATTAAATAGACAGCAGGTTTACACATCATGTATTTACAGTGAAATCATAGACTGGACATTCACTGTCATTCATCGTGCACTGTTATGTTAATAAAATAACCTGTTTGTAGATCTGTGACAGTTTCTATTATAGCAGACAATGTTTACTGTTAAAAAAGTTGCACATTACATTGTTAAGCTATCTGGTCTGCATTCAACCCCATATACCTTCTGCTGAAGTTTTATCACTGGAGAAATGATGTGCCTGAACTTGAGACTTATCGACTAGTTATAGCATTAAAGATCCACTTTACATTACACTGCATCACCAAGTATGTCATAAGAAGCAACTAAGGAAGGCTGGCTATTCCATAAGACAATCTAACTGCAAAATCCAATGAAGCAATAATATGTCACGGAACAAGAAAATAAGAAACATAATACAGACAATAATGATCTCACTTTCCCTAGATGAATAGTGCAATATGAAGAAAGTTAAAAGATCACTGACTGGCTTATAATAAATGTTTGAATAAACAAAAATTGTAACACTACTAAGAAAACTGATGAAACATCTAAAATACTCTATTCATCAAATTTAAAAAAAATATATATATTCTAACAAATTTTTAAAAATAATTCTCAATTTCTAAAATTAATGCACATAATTATAAACATAAAATAAATAAACTTTTAAAAAAATACCAAAACACCTAATGCTGGTGTGACAGAATGGTAATAACAAAGCAAACATTTACAATTCTATATATAAACTAAATGTAACTCGGTTTATGTCTGTATAATATAAAAGCAATTGTGAAACAACTAAAAAAGAGTTAATTTAATAAAAATTCTATTATAAATGATCCTGCATACTATACGAGTAATGGTGAAACAAGCAAAAAAGAGATAAATTTCATAAAATGATAATATAAATGATCCTGCATACTATAAGAGTATGGTTAATAAAAAAGAGTTAACTTCTCAGAAAACAATATTATAAATTATTATATCATTATAAGTAGTTTAAAAGTAAACCTACTTTAGGACGTTTCATTTTAGATTTAAGTATGGTTCTGGCAGGAAGAGGGGTATGAGGAAATGGATCCAAACTGTTTACAACCAATAGGCTACTGAAATGATCAAAATCTGGAACAGCAACTTTTGTTGAGAAAGAACAAACATTTATAAGTTTGCCCTGAGTTTGATGATGTTCATAATGCAAATAATGTACTGGATCAATATTCAAGAAAATATAATCACATTTTCACATCAGTTCAAAGCAATAATAACATTATTAACTTCTTTCATGTCTCTGCCTTGAAGTGGCAGAGGGGCTTGTGTGTCCCAGTGATCTCAAGAGTTATGTTGACTGCAGCGTTGCTACTGCCAGTCTTCAATGCTGGACAGATGAAGGAGGAGAGACCAAAAAGAGAGAAGAGAGACACAAGAAAGCCAAAATAAATGTCTGTTGAGATTGTTTTCTCAGACTTAATGAAATAGTGCAATGTTACTCACTTTATGATAAGCTCATAACATGGTTGACATCATGTTAATACGCTGTGGGCAATAGTAAAAATAGGATGGGGATTTCTAAACCAATAAATATAGAAAAGTTGGAATTCACATTCACGACTTGGCCTGCTGAATAATGACCTTTGTGTCAGCATCATGGGGAAATGATTCATGTACATTCATAGCAGTAAGCTTCCTTATACTGTTCACATATTTATAATTTTCTATACATTAATAAAAATTTATACCAATTCAAGTTAACTGCTGAATTATCATAATTTAAACTTTTTAAAGAAAATTCAGAATCATCTAATCTTAAAATATCTCCACATCTCCTCTATGATGACAATCATAGTTTTGGATTCATTGTTTCCATGCAACATTGACAATGCTGATAATTAAATATCACTCCATATGTTCTGTTTATTAAATATAGCACATTCTTCACCCTAAGAACAGTGGACCTTTTCTAAAATATGTACAATTTCAAATGTCTGGGGTCATTATTTCCAAGCGTTTGTTCTCTCAAAATAATAAAATAACTATGTTCACCATCAACATAGTTTTGGAATTCAAAATCAACAGGTCATTACATTTGAACAGTAATGAAGCATTCAAAGGGAAGTAATCATTCTGATATAAACATGGGAAGACCACCATGTTCTTTAAGAGTTAATATTTACAAATGAATCTGTGGTTTTCAATAATATCAAGAAATTCTGGGGAAAAAAGAAACAAAACTGACAAATCTTGATTATGAGTATCAATAAATCATGTTTGCTGTCATTTCTGTGAGAGATTGTTAACAAAAAATGTAAGAATATAACAAAACCATCTTCTTCAAAACATCACAGTATGCCTAATAATTACTTGAGTATTATTTTTGTCATGATCCTGAAAACTATCTCACACTGGAGGAGAGGCTAGATGAGTGGACACAACTTATGGCATTTGGTATCATTGTAAAAGATGTGGCTGGCTTAGGGTAAGAATGTCTGCTTTACACATTGTGGTACACGTGTTTGATCCTTTTACAAGGCTTGGGATTTAAAAAATAAAAAGTTTAGCCTGTACACAATGTGGCAACTGTTTAGCAAGCAACCTTTATTCCTCAGCCTGGACAAAACTCCTGGCACATCAATAATGGTACGGATGCTGTAATAAAATCAAAAACACATAGTACCATTGTTGATATATGCCGGGAGGGTTCTGATAATAAACACATACAGTACCATACATTTGAGGAGCGGCTGGCTGAGTGGCTAGAATGCCAGATTATCCTTTAGGAGACCTGGGTTCGAATCCTCAATATGGTGTGGAGTTTTTTTCTGTCGGGGGCAAAAAGAAAACTATCTGCACAATTTGCGATGACTGCACTAGCCAGGCGGCCTTAATTCCTCAGGCTCAAGACACCCCCCCCCCCCACCCTGGGTCATATACCGCAAGGTACTATATTGGCAGTAAATGACAGTTTATGACAGTACCATTGATAGTATTGCTTGACAAGGCTTTTAAAAACAAACAAATACTGACCACTTGCCCAAGAGATTTCTAATGGAGCCCACAACTAGACATGCAAAGCCCTTTGTAGGCCAGTTCATGGTTGACTGAATATTGGCTGATTTTCTTAATGTGTGAGATAGCCAGTCTCAAACTAACACTACTTACTCATTTAAACAGATAGATAAAAATCCCCTGCCTTACTGGAATTTAAACCTTAATTACCCTGATATGGGAGACCAGCTTTGTAGACCCCTGACCTTGTAGGCTCCCTACAATGTGAATACAATTAGATATAATGGCTTATACCAAAGCTGCAGATAAACAATGCTATATAAAATATAACAGCCTTAAATGATGAACTCAACAAACAGAGAACTGGATTTCTAATAGGAAAGTCAATTTATATCATTTAATAACACCCGCAGATACCACTGATAAAGTAAATGAAACATAATAATGCTGAATTCACAAACACACCGCTGCAAATTTCTGGTCTCAGTATTGGATTACTGCAGTTTACCATTCATCACCATCATGTGCCATGTCCGCAAGCATGGGCAGTCATGGTTCACAATCACATAGATCACCAATCCTGGATCAGCTCTGTATTCTTGTCCTGATTGTGCCATGTGACCAAGCCATTCAGGCATTTTATCTCTTTGTCCTCTTGCTCTTTTCCCATCAATCCCTGCCAGTTGTCACCAGGTTTTCAAGCTTATTTCTCCTCATAAAGTGCCTAAACAGGCCTGATTGTCTAAGTCTAATTTCACTAATCAATTTTCAATTTTAATTTGTTTCTTGTAAGACTATCTCATTTGTTTTTCTGTCCATCCATGGTATTCTTTTAATTTTCCTCCACATTTTCATTGGCATCTGATGTCTTTAGGCTTGTGTCTTACTGCATGCTTCACATGCGTACAACACTTTTCATTTTCAAAGCCGGGACGCAGAGGTGTTTCCAAGGCACCAGGGCCGGGTTATATACTGGCCAAGACCTATTGACACGTCCTCGTCGAGCGTCCTGGGCAACAGGTCCCTTCGGGGTCCTGGCTAAAGTCAATAGGATCGCCGATTCCTCCAAAGTCGGAGAGTGTCTGCCTGTACGGTGAGGAACCACCAGTCTGCACACCAATAAGCCAGACATGGGACAACGGATACTCACGCAAACCTCAGGTCCTGTATGACATCACACTGATGTTGGACAACAGGATGCCTTCATCCGACATACAGGACTTTGCGTTGGAGCTCAAGCCAACGAACACAAGCAAGCAACCAAGCATTTTCAAAGCCCTATTTGTCACATAACATCTCTTAATGTTTTCAATAATGACTAAATCTTACATTGTGTGTACTGCAGAGCTCTGGCATGCCAGGACTATTAAAAAATTGTATATACGATAAAATCTTCACTAGAAATCAGTAGAACAAGGTGTACTCTATAAAATTGATATCAAAGACTGTTTATAAACGTTCTTCAAATACCGAAGACAGATTATTTCTAGTGTCACGATCAATTGAAGTTGCTGCCCGGCGGATGACAGGTTTAGGCTTCAACGAGTTTGTGTCCCCTGAATGTGCATCTGAAACATGAAAAAGGTGTTATTAGAAATAATCACATAATTAAAGCATGATTAAATATCTATCAATTTCTGTCCATCAATGGAGACATAAAATGATTTATCATTCTCCCACCTGTCAATGGACCATGTTTCAGAAGTCTGTGTGCAGTCACCAATATTGCAAGTTAATATTTCTAAACTGATTACTTAAGGATGTTAATTCTTCATTTGCCTGTTGTCTTGAAATAAGCACATTAATTCTCTCTTTTTATATTTTAATTAATGTGTCTTTGGATACATCATGACAATGGGAGCTTGGATATAATCATGACAAAAAGATGGGGGGAAAAAACAAGATACAAGGGAAGACATGGAAAGAAGATACTAGGTTGCTTGGCAAGAAAGAATATCTGTATTGTAAATGACTGACAATACACGATTCATAAGCAACATGCATGCCGTGATCATTCGTATCTTTGTTTCCTATGAGAAAATGACTTGTGTATCAAAATAAGAACATTATACATTATAATTATAATGGAATGAAACTAAACTCTCATTATTTTTCAAATGGATTATTTTGTAGTAATTCAAACATCATCACAAGTACAGATAAACATAACATCTTCTTCTGCTGCCTCTCAGCTCCCAATGAAGCATAGGCCATCTATCAACTCATTTCAAGCCATTTGAAGATTTGTTCGTGAATGGTTGAATTTTGCAGCTGAGTTTTCTGTAGTATGAGGCAGCCAGTCTCCCGCCAACCCTCCTTAGTCACCTCTTATGACATGCATATATAGTGCACTGTTACCGACTTCATTGAACCAGGTTTTATCCCATATGGCTCGGCCTCTTTCTGCAGGATGGCCTACCGAAATCGTCGCATAAAGCAGGAACGCCATGGCTCCAGCGACAACCCTCAGGAGAATCGCACTCGTGAACCGAATGATGTGGCCCATAATGAAACCCACAGCCTTCAGCCTTCAGATCACAAGGCAAATGGTGTAACCACTTCATCATGGAGACTCCCATGGTGCAATGGAAATGTGGTCAGTATTAGGCCGGCCGCCTTTACTTCTCAAGACATTTTATAGTGCCCATTTTTAAGCTGGGTCAACCTGGGAGCCCAGGTCAGTGAAACAAATATGTGCCTTGAGAAAGATTCTGACCCATGACATCTGGGCCAGTAGATAGGTGGTCAACATTGAAATGACATACAAGTAACAAGGGCAGGTATAGTTTCCTTCCATTTTCTACTTAACACAATTACATTAAAAATTACCAAATGAAAAACATTCATATAGTTTTCTACAAAATCAACTACATAACATACTAAAAATGTGACTGGGCCATAAGAGGTGCTTGTTTGAGAAACGTGTTTCTTAAGTGTTTAATTCACTCTTCAAACAAATTATTTGTATGTACTCTTTAATGTTCACTTTGAGAAACAGAAGCAGATAGTAATGTACTGTAAACCATCACATTTCCGTAACAGTAAATGAAATACCATTATTCCATTTAAAAGTTTATAAATTTGGTCTGTGATTATTATAAAACAGAAAATACTAAGTGAAAAGCATATAAAGCCAAAAAAAATTATCACAAACCTCACAACAAAAACAACAACAACAACAACAACAACAACAACAACAACAACAAATACTATTACAAATGGTAGCTAGCCAAACCAAATTATGATGATTAATTATGGCAAAAAACACATAATATAATCACCAGCATGATGAGTAAAGCAAGTAAATAAAGAACCCTTATACAATTCTTAAGGTATCTTAGGTATATGGTGCTAACCCCATAATTTTATAGATCAACTGGCACTCCAAAGGTGATTTAGTCAATATCTGGCTGGCTGTGTTAGCTTCCCAAGCTACTTCCTGGTACCCACATCAGGCTGGGTTGATCTTGGAGCCAATGTCAATGTAAAAAATCTGCCTTGATGTGAGTTCGAACACAAAGCCGCCGAGCCAGCATCAAGCCACCACGCTACCACAGCTTCCTAGTATGGTTAATATTAATGTAATTATCAAACAATTACTAGAAGCCTCAGTCCCCACTGCAAATGTCAAATCCTTTAAAAGACAATGTTAGCAACTACAAATTACATCTATTAAAAGCAAAGAGTCAGACAATTAGTTGTTGAATTATAAAAATTCCACTTAATATACTTATTATATATTTAATAGATTATGTTGAGAGATATAACATTTTAGAAAAAGTGATTTTAGAGAAGAGATTTATCATTCACAAAGAAAAGTTTAACATATAGCAGTTCAAGTATACACTCATTGTTGTTTTTGCAAATACTATCAGTTGTTAAAATAATACATTTTTATTTTGCGCTAGCTCACTTTGAACTCAAGCGTAGTCCATACACACTTCTAGTAGTGCTGGACTGAATGCTGCGTGTGGGTTAGCTTTCCCTATTAACAGTGTCCCTCACCATCAGGCAAACCCACTCCAACTTCAGAGGTACTTTTAATTTACACCCCCAAGTCAAGGATGAGAGGTCATCATTTTAGTTCAACTGATGGTGTAGGGGTTAAATCCTTACCTCGGCATCAGCACACCGGATGTTTAAGAACACGTGTCCTTATCCATTCAGCCATCCATCAGGTGCCATGCTGGTAAGCGTGGGCGGTCATGTTCTGCCATCTCACTCGATCACCAGAGTCGTGTTTCTGTCTCGACCATGCCACAAGGCCAAGCCATCCAGGTACTTGCTTCTGGGTCTTCCCCTTGGTCTGTTCCCCTCGATCTTACCAGTTGTCACCAAGTTCTCCAGACCATTTCTTCTCATAACATGCCCAAAAAATTGTGACTGTCTACGTCTAATGCCTCTAATCAGTTTATGATCTTCATTTGTTTCTTGAAGAACTTGTTCATTGGTCTTTCTGGCTGTCCATGGTATTCTTTGCATTTTCCTCAGAAACCACATTTCTACAGGCATCAGATGTTTTTCAGCCTGACTGCTCATTGTCCAAGCTTCACATCCATATAAGAGTACAGGTTCTATGTAGCATCTCAATACTCTTTTTCTCGTTTCAATTGACATCTTTTTATTGGTCAGTATGTTTTTCATCTTGCTAAAGGCTACTTTTGCCATGGCGAGTCTTGTTCTAATCTCTTCAAGGCATCTCCCATCAGATGTTATTACTGTTCAGAGATAATTGTACCTATTCACATGCTGACCTCCAAATAATACATTTGAAACATCATGTTTATGCAAATATCTATTGTATTTTACAAAGAAATGCCTTAACGTTTCAACATGAATTATCAAATTGTCATGTTTGGCAAATATCTACCACATACATGTCACTGCTAAAATTGCACTGACATCTTTTGTAACCTACAGAAGCCTAGTTGCAAATTATTAATGAAACTAAAACTACAGATATTAAAATTACCTTCGTAAGAACCCATACCTACAAGAAGCAAACAAAACATGCAAGAGCACATAAACAAAGTCATTATCATACTTCACACATTGCAACAACTATATATTATTAGTTAATATGACACTGATACTATGAACAACTCCTCCCAACAAATGTTAGTCAATGTATTACTTTCCTATGAAAATGCAGTTTAATTTTCTGTTAATTAAATCATGCAGGTTTATATTACAAATGTAGTTATCATTTGTAAATGTCTCAATTTCATCATTATCAAACAGGTCCTTTGCAGAATGTTGATTTTATCGTAGTCCACCAAAAATACTCTCCATCTTTCGTCAGTTAATCTGTCTCATGCAATTTCATGCCTAGGGTGTCTTTAACAGATTGAGTTCCATGACGGAGTTCTTGCACTGAGCTGAGATTCTCCAAACTCAGGCTAGAGTTAGGAGTAGAATTGAGCACTTATGGGTTACACCTGTGTGCTGTGATGTTGAACCATTGACTAAACTAAACTAAACTAAACTAAACTAAACTAAACTAAACTAAGTGCCATGAGATCATTAATCGTCTTAAGTGACTTCCTGTATCTGACATGGGCTCATATACAATGGTTTTCCTTATGCAACCCCCTTTAATTTGATGTATAATTCAACAAGTCTGCTACCATATTAACAACTTTTAAGTCATAAATGTGATACACCCCTACTTGCCATTTTCCACCATCAATGTTTGCTAGGTTCAAACCTATGTTTTGTTTGGCACTGAATCTGTTAATATCCTATGTCCACCTTTGTTCTGATCAACCTCTGGCTCTTCTTCCAGTAGCCATTGCTGTTCTTTCTATGCCAGTCTGACATTTAATATGGCTGATATAGCACACATATCTACGTCATCAATATGGCTGACATAGCATTGACATCTACATCATCAATATGGCTGACATAGCACTGACATCAACATCATCAATATGGCTGATATAGCACTGACATCTACATCATCAATATGGCTGATATAGCACTGACATCTGCATCATCAATATAACTGATATAGCACTGACATCTACATCAATATGGCTGGTATAGCACCGACATCTGCATCATCAATATAACTGATAGAGCACTGACATCTACATCATCAATATGGCTGATATAGCACTGACATCTACATCATCAATATAACTGATATAGCACTGACATCTGCAACATCAATATAACTGATAGAGCACTGACATCTACATCATCAATATGGCTGACATAGCATTGACATCTACATCATCAATATGGCTGACATAGCATTGACATCAACGTCATCAATATGGCTGATATAGCACTGACATCTACATCATCAATATGGCTGATATAGCACTGACATCTGCATCATCAATATAACTTATATAGCACTGACATCTACATCAATATGGCTGGTATAGCACTGACATCTGCATCATCAATATAACTGATAGAGCACTGACATCTACATCATCAATATGGCTGATAGAGCACTGACATCTACATCATCAATATAACTGATATAGCACTGACATCTGCATCATCAATATAACTGATAGAGCACTGACATCTACATCATCAATATGGCTAATATAGCACTGACATCTACATCATCAATATAACTGATATAGCACTGACATCTGCATCATCAATATAACTGATAGAGCACTGACATCTGCATCATCAATATAACTCATATAGCACTGACATCTACATCATCAATATAACTGATATAGCACTGACATCTGCATCAATATGGCTGATATAGCACTGACATCTACATTATCAATATAACTGATAGAGCACTGACATCTACATCATCAATATCGCTGATATAGCACTGACATCTGCATCATCAATATAACTGATATAGCACTGACATCTACATCAATATGGCTGGTATAGCACCGACATCTGCATCATCAATATAACTGATAGAGCACTGACATCTACATCATCAATATGGCTGATATAGCACTGACATCTACATCATCAATATAACTGATATAGCACTGACATCTGCATCATCAATATAACTGATAGAGCACTGACATCTACATCATCAATATGGCTAATATAGCACTGACATCTACATCATCAATATAACTGATATAGCACTGACATCTGCATCATCAATTCGGCTGATATAGCACTGACATCTGCATCATCAATATAACTGATAGAGCACTGACATCTGCATCATCAATATAACTGATAGAGCACTGACATCTACATCATCAATATGGCTGACATAGCATTGACATCTACATCATCAATATGGCTGACATAGCATTGACATCAACGTCATCAATATGGCTGATATAGCACTGACATCTACATCATCAATATGGCTGATATAGCACTGACATCTGCATCATCAATATAACTGATATAGCACTGACATCTACATCAATATGGCTGGTATAGCACTGACATCTGCATCATCAATATAACTGATAGAGCACTGACATCTACATCATCAATATGGCTGATATAGCACTGACATCTACATCATCAATATAACTGATATAGCACTGACATCTGCATCATCAATATAACTAATAGAGCACTGACATCTACATCATCAATATGGCTAATATAGCACTGACATCTACATCATCAATATAACTGATATAGCACTGACATCTGCATCATCAATATGGCTGATATAGCACTAACATCTGCATCAATATGGCTGATATAGCACTGACATCTACATCATCAATATAACTGATAGAGCACTGACATCTGCATCATCAATATAACTGATATAGCACTGACATCTGCATCATCAATATAACTGATATAGCACTGACATCTACATCATCAATATAACTGATATAGCACTGACATCTGCATCAATATGGCTGATATAGCACTGACATCTACATTATCAATATAACTGATAGAGCACTGACATCTACATCATCAATATCGCTGATATAGCACTGACATCTGCATCATCAATATAACTGATATAGCACTGACATCTGCATCATCAATATAACTGATATAGCACTGACATCTGCATCATCAATATAACTGATATAGCACTGACATCTGCATCATCAATATAACTGATAGAGCACTGACATCTGCATCATCAATATAACTGATATAGCACTGACATCTGCATCATCAATATAACTGATAGAGCACTGACATCTGCATCATCAATATAACTGATATAGCACTGACATCTGCATTATCAATATAACTGATATAGCACTGACATCTGCATCATCAATATGGCTGATATAGCACACATATTTACATCATCAATATGGCTGATATAGCACACACATTTACATCATCAATATGGCTGATATAGCACACACATTTACATCATCAATATGGCTGATATAGCACTGACATCTGCATTATCAATATAACTGATATAGCACTGACATCTGCATCATCAATATAACTGATATAGCACTGACATCTGCATTATCAATATAACTGATATAGCACTGACATCTGCATCATCAATATGGCTGATATAGCACACACATTTACATCATCAATATGGCTGATATAGCACACACATTTACATCATCAACATGGCTGATATAGCACACACATTTACATCATCAATATGGCTGATATAGCACACACATTTACATCATCAATATGGCTGATATAGCACACACATTTACATCATCAATATGGCTGATATAGCACTGACATCTGCATTATCAATATGGCTGACATAGCACTGACATCTACATCATCAATATGGCTGACATAGCACTGACATTTCCATAATTAAGAACTGTACAAGCAACAGACATACCATTGATAACATTTTAGCATTGAGAGTTGTAAAAGTAAAAGCCATGTCATTAATAACTGTCAGTTGAAAACTATATGTAGCTATTATAATGACATATCTCTATTTGTTAAAAAAATTATGTGGGGGAAAAATCTCCTAGACAGAGCTGACAAAATGAAATCCATAGGTACAATATTCAAGTCCGTAAGTAAATTGTACCGAGAAGTTTTCCGGAAGGTTGTTATGGGAACGAGGTTCTGCAAGGGACATGTTACTAAATGAATGAATGAATGAAGTAAATTATAAGCATAGGTATTAATTTATTCATGAATTCAACTTCAGTAACTGAGAATTATTGAAAAAACTGTTTTGGCTGAATTGTAAAAGTGTGTTATGACACACTCAATTATCTTGTAGGCATTCATGCAATCCAACATAAAGACATGCATGACAGCACACCAACTAGTCACTTATGGTTAAATGCAACCTTGAAAACATAACTGTACTTACTGCTGGCTATAATATGTGTAAATTTAAAGTTGATACAGAAATAACCCAATGTATAATAATAATAATATGCTTACATGAAATGGATTATTAATGATTTCATTTTCTTTTACACTAATACGACCTGTACTGAATTTAACTAATCTTGTCATTGCGTCACTGCAACATTCATGATTTGCTTTTTTATGCATGACTCATTGGGGGAACAATAATTCAAAACTATTTATAGATATCGGCTGCAAAGGTGTGCATGTATGATTCAGTACTCATAATGTGTTCAAATAGATGAGTTTTTAAATTATCATTAGCAAAACATACATTCGCTGCTCGCAATTTTATAAACACATGAAAATGCTGCACATCTGCTGAAGGGCGTTGTGACCAACACCAACCCCAAGTTGACTTTCTAGGCAATGGTATGTTCAGTAATTTGCCATTGCTATCTGAACAAGCAATGAACACTGAAGTCCAACTGACAAGTGTAGGGAATGAACACTGAAGTCCAACTGATAAGTTTAGGGAATGAACACCATAACCTGTTGTCAGTACACAGGAAGTTAAAGCACAAGCCACACTAAGCTCTGCGGCCATAGTGAACTCTTTTTAAAATATAGTTAGTAAAAAATGGGGTAGTGAAATAACCAAAGCATCCCTAAAGAACCTCTTGTTTTCATGCATTACTGATCACCACTAACATGGGCAAACAAACAACATTCCTTAACTCTGATAACCTTTGTGAATGAGTCACATATAATTATCAATAAGTGAACAGGGGAAACCACCTCAGGTTAAATCAAGCAGCAAGTGATATTTTCAGTCCAAGACTTAGGAGTGAAGTTGCCAAATTGGATCTTCATTACAATGTCTAACTACACCAGTAAGAGCTGTATCAGTAAGGGGCTGCAGTAGTGTAGTGGCTAGATCCCTACCTGTCAGTCCTGTGGTCATAGGTTTGAATCAACAATGTGGCAGATTTTTAAAACTGACCCAGGCTCCTAGGTCCACCCAGCCTGATACGGGTACTAGAAATATCTTGGGAAGTAAAGGCAGCACCTGGCATGATAGTGACCAGGTGGAGAAAGTAGGGGGATCAGCAGATGTTCTGGGTGAATCACAAAACTGAGAAGGAAGAACAGGAAAATTTTCAATCAGATAGCGGTGGGAACAATTAGCAGTATGACTTTTCACTGGCTGTTGAACGAGGGGATGGAACGTGTGTGGGAATGTCCTGAGTGCAGTGATGTCGGTTCTTAGCTCAATTCAACTCAACTCAACTCAACCCCCCTGGAGTGCTGGCTGGTCTATCAAATAAGGGTGTACCACCATATACCCTATGAGTCTTATGGTGTGTAAAGAAGTTCTTTCCTTCTCCTACCTTATCAGAAAGAGCTATAACAGTAATAGCTACTCATACACCAGTGACAAGTATATGAATAACTGCACCACTGAGAGCTATAACAGTCAGAGCTACTCATACACCAGTGACAAGTATATGAATAACTGCACCACTGAGAGCTATAACAGTCAGAGCTACTCATACACCAGTGACAAGTATATGAATAACTGCACCACTGAGAGCTATAACAGTAATAGCTACTCATACACCAGTGACAAGTATATGAATAACTGCACCACTGAGAGCTATAACAGTCAGAGCTACTCATACACCAGTGACAAGTATATGAATAACTGCACCACTGAGAGCTATAACAGTCAGAGCTACTCATACACCAGTGACAAGTATATGAATAACTGCACCACTGAGAGCTATAACAGTAATAGCTACTCATACACCAGTGACAAGTATATAAATAACTGCACCACTGAGAGCTATAACAGTCAGAGCTACTCATACACCAGTGACAAGTATATGAATAACTGCACCACTGAGAGCTATAACAGTCAGAGCTACTCATACACCAGTGACAAGTATATGAATAACTGCACCACTGAGAGCTATAACAGTCAGAGCTACTCATACACCAGTGACAAGTATATGAATAACTGCACCACTGAGAGCTATAACAGTAATAGCTACTCATACACCAGTGACAAGTATATAAATAACTGCACCACTGAGAGCTATAACAGTCAGAGCTACTCATACACCAGTGACAAGTATATAAATAACTGCACCACTGAGAGCTATAACAGTCAGAGCTACTCATACACCAGTGACAAGTATATGAATAACTGCACCACTGAGAGCTATAACAGTCAGAGCTACTCATACACCAGTGACAAGTATATGAATAACTGCACCACTGAGAGCTATAACAGTAATAGCTACTCATACACCAGTGACAAGTATATAAATAACTGCACCACTGAGAGCTATAACAGTCAGAGCTACTCATACACCAGTGACAAGTATATGAATAACTGCACCACTGAGAGCTATAACAGTCAGAGCTACTCATACACCAGTGACAAGTATATGAATAACTGCACCACTGAGAGCTATAACAGTCAGAGCTACTCATACACCAGTGACAAGTATATGAATAACTGCACCACTGAGAGCTATAGCAGTACAAGCTATGAGTAAAAGCAATATTAATGTGTGCCTGGTGACTGAGACCTGGACACTTACTAAACAAGCATAACAGCGCATAAATGCCTTTGAATATAAATGTTATAGATGGGTTCTAAGAATATCTTGGATACAGAAAAGAACAAATGCATCCATACGACAAGAGCTGAATATTGAAGCAGATTGGCTTCTAAGGACGATAAAACAAAGAAAATTGAAATATTTTCATCACTTGAAACATCATGAAAGTTTGCAGGGAACAATAATGGAGGGGTATATGCCCAGAAAGAGAGGAAGAAGAAGGCCAAAGAGAAGATGGGTGCAGGATGTGACAGATGACCTCCAGCTGGGTGTATCAGACGCGGGAAATATTGCTTTTGACAGAGAAGTTATCCAGAAGGTTCTGCGAGGTTCTGCAAGGGACATGCTACTGAATGAATAAATGAATGAATTCCAGACTATATCAATGAAGACTATATGTTACTGAATGATACAGCCGTAAGAGAACCAAGATGGTGCAGTGGCTTGCCTGCCAGCCCAGTGGGCATAGGTTTAAATCCGCACTGAGGCAGATTTGTCAAACTGACCTGGGCTCCCAGGACGACCCAGCCTAAAATGAGCACCAGGAAATGTTGTGGGAAGTCAATGTAGTGGGTGTGATAGTGACATCACACATCGAGTGCTGATTGGTCTATACAGTGGGTGTGATAGTGACATCACACGTCGAGTGCTGATTGGTCTATACAGTGGGTGTGATAGTGACATCACACGTCGAGTGCTGATTGGTCTATTTAAATATGGGGCTAGCATCATTTATCCAATATGCTTAAAGAGAAAAGGGACCTTAACTTTACTTGTTTAAAAACAGCGCTAAGAATGACAAGAATGTGAGCTATGTTACAGAATTTATGAGAGGACTGCTTTTCCAGGAAAAATAGACCTGGAGGTCTAAAACCCTAATCCTCAGGACTACACACTTCTAACACGCATCTATTCTTGGAAGCATTTCTGGAAAGCCTCTCTGGGAATGGAGTACAGTATGGCTGACAAGTTTCCTGTAATTTCTTCTCATGCCTCAAATCAGATCCCTTTCAGCAGAATTTTATGCTTTAGGAACAGCCAAAAATCAAAAGGAGCCCGGTTCTGAGAGTAGGAAGCTTGATGAACCAGAGGATTATTGTATTTAGCCAAGAAAGTCTTAATCAGATATGAAGAATGGGCGGGTGTGGTGTTATGGTGAAGCTGCCAAGTTCCCATTACCCTGTCAACTACTGCCTATAGTACCTTGCGGTGTAGGAAAGAGGGGGTCATGAGCCTGGAGAATTAAGGCCACTTGGCTAGTGCAGTCGCTGCGAACTGTGCAGGTTAGTGTTTTCTTTTTGCCCCCGACAGAACAAAATCCACACCTTATCCAAGATTCGAACTCAGGTCACCTGAAGGAGAACCCGGCATTCTTATGCACTTGGTCAGCCGCTTCCCAACACACACAGGTCCATTTGTTTGCATTCTTTGGCAATATATGCCATTAAGAACCAGATAAATGATAGCTGTATCAGAAATTAAAGGTCTGTTGATCTTTATCTCATGTTAATTTTCACTAAAGAAATTAATATAATTTTGCTGCAAAATTTAATACACAAGCAAATTTGGATAGACAGAAACCTGTTGCTGGTCATAAGTATTTAATGACTTACTGCTTGATCGTTTCCTGTTATTCTCATATTTCACAGTTTTGGCTCTGCGTGCAATAGTTTTTCTGGCCATGACTCCATTTCTAATGATTAGCGGTTTGTCTGATGTAATTCGTGCTTCTTCTGCTAAATCTTCAAAGAAATCTGAACAAAGAAACATACACAACAAGATCAAGAGAATGTGAATATTTATAGAACCATGGAAATAACACTGTTAATAACTACAATGTATATGTTTTACCAAATGTCAGTGAATTATGTTATGTCATAATAACAAAAATGTTTTTTTTTGTGCTCGTTCACTTTGAACTCAAGTGTAGTCCATACACACTATTTATAGTAATATAAGGACGACAGGTCAACATTATAGTCCAGCTGTCCGGTGTAGGGGTCGAACCGCTTACCTTGGCATCAGCACACCAGATGTTTATGAACACGTGTTCTTATCCATTTGGCCATGTGGATCTACAGAAATAAGTTAATAAGTTAGTTGCATATCCTTTACAGGACGAAGCAGTCGACACCAGCTTTGTTTGCTGTTGTGATCTCTTGGCAAGTTTACGTTCATTAGTTTGCTATTGCTTTCTGAATGACCGACACCCATATCATTTCATAAAAAACCAACGCGAGGCGGTCTGCTGCCAAATCGCCTGCAGCTGTGTTTCGAACACAAGTATACAGAATTACGAACTGTGTCCATAACCCCTTCACCACGGAGCCAGCAATAACAGAAATACAGTTAGTTAAATACACACAGCTGAATATAAATTTGCATTATAATATTAATGTAACATTAATGTAAGGTTGACAATGGGTTCATAACAATACTATAACTATTTATATGATTTGCCATTGAATTATAAATGTTAGGCCTTCACATATTCTAGACCATGACATAATGAAGTGAGGTAGCCAGTTCTCAGCCTCACTGTGAATTGTCTTCACAGACAATTCTCAGAAAATGTGACAAATGATCTGGTACCCACATTCTATGAGGCTGTACTGGTAAGAAAACACCCTGCCAAAGCTGGGGATGGAACCTGGATTACTGTTGTGGCAAGCAAGTGCACTAACCATTACGCTAGTACAGTAATCGGACATTTAAAATTCCTCCCAGCATACACCGGCAATAGTAAAACAATTCAGTAATGATTTGTATTGCTGAACTGAAACAGGAGCAAGCAACATAATATGTCCCCTCAAGATTGTATCACCAAATGATCAGTAGGACAGAACAAGAAAACTCTAATGTAGGATGGTACATTCAAGGGGGCTTCAAATGAAAACCTGAAAAGTGTCATAGAAATTACAATAACCATGCCATTGTCTTGTAACCTGTCAATATTGTTGTTAAGGATGTCAAGAGTGCAAAGCATGTGACACCACAGTGCAGTCAAACACGGTGACGTCATAAAGACAGTTTAAAGATGGCCACCCCACTTCTGACATGCACCAAAGAGCAGCGTTCTGTTATTTGCTTTTTGATCAGTGAAGGGGTGAAACCTATAGTAATTCATTGGCAAATGAAGGTCCTGTATGGTGATGCATGCCTGTCAGTCCAGCAAGTGTATGAGTGGAGTAGGAAGTTTCAAAACGGTGTGACTTCTGTGACAGCCTGTTCACGACCGGGTCAGGCACATTGAGTAGTGACTCCAGAGTCAATTTTTCAACAGGAATCCAAGTACTTTATCAGCGCTGGAGGACATGCATTCAACGTAGTGGTGACTACATCAAAAAATTATACATTTGTTCTTTTTTTTCAGAATATATTCACCACCAAAAAAAAAAAATGCATTTAAAGTTTTCATTTGAAGCCCCCTTGTAAATTGTTTTCTTATTCTGGATTAAGTGAAGTAATAACTTTATATTGTGATTATTACTTTGTTCTATACAATGTGTCATTACAGTGGCTCTAGTGGGCTAAAACTTTTAATATTGTGATACAAACCTTTAAGTTTTTTAACATTTACAGTCATTTCTTCTTTTGCCTCGCTTTCGATGCGGTGAGCTTGAGATTCAACTGCATTATCAAGGCACTTCAAAGATCTCTCTGCTTCTTTCAGTCTCTCCTCTGCTGATATTCTGGCTCGGATTTCTTCCTGCAATTATTTTTTTTTGTTTTTTTTTAAAATTCAACTATGAAAATTTTGTGCAAAAAAAAACCCCAATAAATCATGCTCTAAAATATCTGGTAAAACAGCTTGATTAAAAACTACCTGTCAATGTTTAACTGAGATGATTATAAATAAAAACTAAAAAACTCTTCTTATAACTTCTCATTAATTTTTGCAGAAGGTACAACTAAAAAATACGTGCTGTTGGACTACTTATTTTAAATAGAAAAGAAAATATTTTCAAATGCATGATGTGGCTCTTACATGAAAGTCATTCTATGCATCCTCAGTTATGATGTTATTGACCATTATATTGAATGAAAAATGATGACAGGCATTGAACTCTGAATAACTAAACATACAAAAGCCTAGAGTTATTGAAAACAAAGTACACAGTTCTATGCAGCCGGTTTGGGAAGACTGATAAAAGGATGGGATA
The DNA here is from genome assembly GCA_014155875.1 of Cepaea nemoralis. Lineage (NCBI taxonomy): Eukaryota > Metazoa > Mollusca > Gastropoda > Stylommatophora > Helicidae > Cepaea > Cepaea nemoralis. Next base: position 280,948 of record JACEFZ010015129.1, read on the forward strand.
AGTGCATCAATGTTGGTGGAAATTATGTTGAGAAATAAAGGGACAATGTATGTATAAAAATAAACTGGGTTCAAGTTATCATATTTAGTTATTTTTCTACAGCCATTGGTGACTTACTTATTAACTAACCCTCGTATGTATGTAAATATATAGAAAACTATTTTCCCCCAATGCAAATTTAGATGATAAATGTATATGATGGATTAACATGAGAGTGTTTGTGTCTATGTGTGTGTATTTCAGTCCCACAGATTCATTTGCTCTTGTCACATTATTTATAGTTGCACCTGAAAAAAATTATGCACAGTGTTCTTTCTTACTGTTTAAATGTGCGTATGTGTTTATTAATGTGTGTTTTGTAAATACACACGTCTGAATGTCTGCCTGAAAAACAGATTATTTTATCTCAGCCTGGAAACTTTGAATACCAATTATAGGCCTTAATAAAACACCGTTCAACTTATAGGTTATAATGAAACATTGTTAAACTTATAGGTTATAATGAAACATTGTTAAACTTATAGGTTATAATGAAACATCATTCAACTTATAGGCCATAATGAAACATCATTCAACTTGTATATCATAATGAAACAACATTCAATTTGTATGTCATAATGAAACATCATTCAATTTATAGGCCATAATGAAACATCATTCAACTTGCATGTCATAATGAAACATCATTCATAAGTTGTTGATAACAAACCTTCAATTCCTTCTCAGTCAACTCTTTCTGTGTGACCAAGTCGTGGATTGTTGATTCCAGCTCGACTGCATGCTCTGATATTGCAATTTTCTCCTCCTCAAGCTGATCAAGCCTTTCTTGATTGTCTCTCAGCCTGTATTGTAATAAAATGTTTTCTAATTAGCATTTCTTGATGGTCTCTCAGAATGTATTGTAATAAAATGTTTTCTAATTAGCATTTCTTGATCGTCTGGTTGCTGTCTCTGGAGCGGTCTCGGCTGGCAAAGATTAGTTTCATCTTGGTGCCAGGGCATGCAGAAGTACAAAGAAATGAGCAGGCTGAAAAGCTCGCAGGTAAGGCTATTGTGGAGTGCGGACGCGCCATGGACCAGGCTGACATTCTGAATGCTCTATGAGAAGTAAGACTTTTGCGAGAACCAAGTGATGACTACAACCATGGTCAGACTGTGAGAACAGCAAATTAAAAGAGGTGTGGCCAAACAAGAACACTGCACAGGAAGCCAAAGAAGATTGATAAACCAACACAGAACTGGTGACGTTAGCCGCAACACGTTGCAGGATTTGCTGAGGAATGGTTCAAAGTGCAGTGAGGATGATCTGTCGACTGACTAACTAACTAGCTGAGTTGAGTTGACTTAAGAACCGACATCACGGCACTCAGGACATTCCCATATGTGCTCAGTCCCCTCGTTCAACAGCCAGTGAAGAGTCACACTACTAATCGTTCCCACCGCTATCTGATTATAAGTTCTCCTGGTCTTCCCTCTCAGTTTTGAGATTCTTCCAGAATCCCTGCTGACCCCCCGCAATCTCATTCTTTCCACATATGGGTTCTCAATCTGTTCCTCCGCCTTCTCCACCACAAGCGCACGACCACCTCCCCCTTGTCCATAGGCAAAATACCACAAAGAGGTGCATTCTCTGGTAGCCTATTAGCCTGTTCATTCCCCCGTACACCCACATGGTCCCCTCATTCAACAGCCAGCGAAGAGTCACACTACTAATCGTTCCCACTGCTATCTAATTAAAAGTTCTCCTGGTCTTCCCTCTCAGTTTTGAGATTCTTCCAGAACTAACTAACTAACTAACTAACTAACTAACTAACTAACTAACATACATTTCTTGATTGTCTCTCAGCCTGTATTGTAATAAAATGTTTTCTTATTATCATTTCATGATGGTCTCTTAGAATGTACTGTAATAAAATGTTTTCTAACTAGCTTTTCTTGATGCTCTCTCAGCCAGTACTATAATAACATGTTTTCTAATGAGCCTTTCTTGAGGGTCTATCAGTCTGCATTGTAATACAATTTCTTCTAACTAGCTCCCAGCTTACTTGCCAATCTTCTAAGATATCACAGACATTGAAAAATAGTAATCTAATTGTTTTGAATGAGGTTAAGAAACAAAGAAAACATATTTCAGACATCTGAATCAAATAGCCAATATATGTTAGTCACATCATGAGACAAGAAAAACTGAAATATTTATAACATCTTGTTCCTGTGGCAACACATGGATGCAACAAAATCACTAAACAAGAATATCAAGGCCTTTGAATTAAAATGTTACAGAAAAATTCTAATAATGCTAAAGATTAAGAAAAGGGCAAATGTTAAAATTGTACAAGATCTGAATATTGATGAAACCTGACTCATAAATGATGATGTCTGGGAACAAGTAAGTAAGATTATACCTTGACCATATTAAAGGCCACAGTGGTTTAGAGAGAACAACAATGGAAGACATGGTTCCTGACAGAGGAGGCAGGGGTTGACAGATGTTGATGGTGGACAAAGGATGTTTAAGACACCATGGACATGAATATCCAGGAGGTAGGAAGACTGGCCAGTGATGGAGAATCTTTCTGCCAGGCTGTAATGAGAGCAACATTCAGCAGAGGACTTGCTACATCATGATACTGATAAGATCAAGGAAACAAGCAGTGAGAAAGGCAGCCAGAGCTGACTGAATGAAAAATTAGATATAGAAAAGCAGGGACAGAAGATCCTGAACAGTCTTTCATTATAACATGGAAAATATCAGTACATGAATTGATAGAGATTGAAAACTCGGCCGAGGAACTAACAAAACAGGAGGCTCTGCGTAAGAAGAATTCCTGCTCCTTTACCCTCTTTATACTCTCTGGGGGCAGGTTCACCCAGCTCATGACTCCAGGTGTCTTTCTCCTGCCATGTGTTCATACCATTTTGAGACATCCATGTCGTTTTCCCACCTGTCCAACAAATGTGCATTATACCTGTTCAGTTAGTTAGTTCAGTTCAGTTATCAGTTGGGGTATCTTCGTTGCACTCCGGACATGTCCATAGGTGCTCAGATCCTCCCCCCAGCATATGCATCAGCGTCCGGTGGCTGATAGTGCCAGTTCTGTGTTGGTTGATGAGGCGCTTTGTTTTCCCGATGTACCTCTCGCTTCTGGCTGTGCCGATTCTTACTCCCAGGTCTTTCATCCTGGACAGCGATGTGGAATCATTGACGTCAAAGTCCTCTGTTCTCGCCATATCTTTTAGGACGTTAATAACATCGGCACGATCCATGGGCTGGTCATCTACAGGGGGTGCAGAGCCAGCCAGTTTGTCAGCTCGTTCATTTACCTCGACTCCCACATGTCCCGGGACGAAGATGAAGGTGACTTTACGGACAACAGACTTCCGCAGCGATTCAGTCCACTGTCTACGTACAGATCCAGCTTCGACCTTCTGAATCATGCTCATTGAATCACTTAGTACACACACGTTGGTATAATGCTGTGACTCCAGCCATATGAAAGCCTGTGTAACTGCCATCACCTCCATCGTCATGCTGCTCGTGGCATTATACCTGTCACAAGCCACCAGTCCATTGGGGGAAAGAACATCATGTACCCGATGCTTCATGCCCTCATACATATTCTAGCACCTTCGACCATGAGAAGTAGCTTATTTTCTTACTGTTCGTCTCTGTCATCACTTACAAGTCCGGTGGTTCGAGCGAAACCAGTACATGTCATTGCTTCCATGTTGCCTTCTTTGTAATCCATTCATGGCTCATGGAGCCGCACACCTGCTTGCTCCTAGGAAGTCAGCTCTTCCACTGGGCTCCTTGGTTATAGAATCGCCCCAGTCTCAAGTGCACAGGAAGTCATTTGGAGGGATGGCTAGGGAGTCGATATGAGACAGTAAAAGTTCCATATTTTAGATGAGAGATTGTTTTTGTTTCCAGCTTAAATGTTAGCCTTTAGACATGCTTTAAATTGCAGACAGGAACGTGAACCATACCACCGCAGTGACTTGTTCCTCTCAATTCAGAGATAGAACAAGGCTTTTTCGGCTACCTTACCCAGCTGCTTTTGTACCCAAGTTCTTGCTTGTCCTTTATTGCCTAACTGCTTAAGCATGTCATACATGGAGTGGGAGATTAGACTCCTGGCATAGGCTGACAGTATACTCTTCTTGTCTCAGACATGTGACCATGTCACCGTACTTTTCCATCTGATGAGTGCGCTAATGCTCAATTCTTATGGGACGGTCGGCTCGATAAGCATTAACTGTCAAGCTGATGAGGAGTGCAGCAGAATGTCGGAACCTGTTGGATCACTGCCAGGTAACCACCATTGCCTTTCAGGTCAACAGCCAGCTTCAAGTCACCTGCAGTATCATCAGGATGGGCAGTAAGTGTTCAGCACAGCCTTCCTTGTCTCCACATTTTTGATCAGCTTTGATGAAGTAAATCCTCATCGGCCTGGCGAGGCCCCTCTGTTCACCTGCCTCTTTGCTTCATCCACTATGGCTGCCAGCACAGTGAGTACTTTATTGTGGCGCCATGTGAATCAGCCTTGGCAAAGGGCTACTTTGCATGCAGACAGCACACACACGCTCTAGTATCTTGTTCTTTCCTTTACAGAGGGGACATGCTGCGTCAGCGGATTTATCCTACTTGACCAGGTTGGCAGCTGATGGTAGGACATCATCAAGTGATCTGAGACAAAGCTTAGGTGCAGTGGTGCCATATACCAGATATCACTCCATGTCAGGACCTATGCATTGCACCTTCCTGCAGTCTTTGAACACTCTTCTCATCGTCTCCTTCACTGATCTCCTGAACCACCATGTTTCTGTGTTTCCTGGCCATCGTCTCTGACCACAACTAAACTCTGTTAAGGTGACCAAAACCGTGTCTGTTGAACTTGGTGTGTCCCATGACTTCCTTCAGTTTGAGTGATGCTTGGGCAGATTCAATTGTGCTGCCGTCCTTCCTGTCTTTAGCGTGGATTGTGAGCTTCTGACTGTTCCATCTGGAGACTTGTGCAGCATCATAATTTTCAGACTTTGTATTCCTCTATGACAGACTTGAACCGGAGGATGAGTTTCGATTTGGCAGCAGATCGCCTTATGTTGGTTTGTTCTGAAATGATATGGGTGCTGGCCGTTCAGAAAGCAATGGCAAACCACTGAACGTAAACTTGTCCAGGAATCACAAACAGACAAAAAATGCTGGGGTTGACTGCTACATCCTGTAAAGGATATGCAACTAACTTTTTTAAAACTACATCTGACAATCTGGTGGCGTTCCAAACCATTTCCTTGTTGCTATGCTGATCTTTCTCTCTATCACCTCTACTGCACTCGTATTTATATCATAAATTAGTAGAGGCCATAGGAGTTTTGGAATCAGCATGAATTGGAGACACCAGATCTTGAATTTTCCTATCAGTCGGCTTTTCTCGATGGCATGTAAACCACACACAATTGTCATGCATATGTGCTGCAATGCGTTCTTGTCAATCAAAGAGAAATTGATCACTTGGCAGAGACTTTTCAAAAGTTCCTCCATCTCAGTGGGAATCACCTGGCTGGAAACCATAAACACAGCTGCCATCATCTTGCCCTTCATGATCAACAGGCTTCTTGATTTCTTGAGCTTGAAGCTCATCCTGCACTACTTCACCATCCAGTCAATTTATCTAGTCCCAGTAGCATGCTGCAATTGACACACAGTGCCAGAGAACAGGAACTATGCGGAGGCAAGATCACCCATGCCAATTAGCAAGGCACTTGATGATGACTATGATGCAATACCAGTACAAAACAGTTTCTAACAATATTACCACTTCCTATTAGTTATAACTGACGTTAATATATGACACAGATTTTACTTGCAACTTGATTCACCAAATTATAATTACTATTTACAGTATGGACAAAGGCAATCAGCAGATAAGCTGAGAAACATATAATGGCAGGGAAACGTGGTTTCTGAGGAAAATATAAATAATACCACGGGTAGATAGAAATACAAAAGAGACAGTCCTTTAAGAAATGACTGAAAACTGAAAATCTCTGATTAGAGAAATTAGAAGCTGCCAATCAAGTTATTTTGAGGCAAGTTATGAGGAGAAATAAACTTGAAAACTTAGGGACAACTGGCAGACTTGATGCAAACAGAACAAGGTCAAGTCAAAGAGATAAATACCTCGATGGTCAGGACCAGAACACAGACTTGATCCAAGACTCTGGAGATTGTGTGAGATGGGGAGCCATGACCATTCATGCCTATCGGCAAGGCATATGAATGAAATATATATATAATAAGAACTCAATCACAAATACAAGTACTTCCATACCTCATTTCAGCTGTAATTTTCTCATCTTCAATACTCTTTGTCTGATTTTCAATCTCCAACAACTGAAGCTGCAGCTTCTCTGTTCGCTGTGATAATGATCTTTTTTCTTGACTAAGAGTTGTCTGTCCAGCCATACTTTGTTTCAATTCCTCAAGAATTCGCTGTTTGTCTTTGTTCAAATTCTGCATGTAACAATTAACACAACAGAATAACAACCTGATAATACAGTTCTTAACAAAACCTGAAAACAGCACAGTTCATCTAGTGATAGGGTTCACACATAAGACTGACTGCTTATATACAGTCGGCTCCGTGTTGTAGGGGCTACTGATGCAGTTTGTAATCCCGCATACCAGCGTTCCAAACACAGCTGCAGGCAATTTGGCAGCAGACCACCTTACGTTGGTTTTTTATGAAATGGTATGGGTGCTGGCCATTCAGAAAGCAATGGAAAACTACTGAACGTAAACTTGCCCAGGAATCATGAACAGCCACAAAATGCTGAGGTTGACTGCTTAAGAACCACTTAACCACACATAATTCAATGAAAATCAGGTGACAGGGTAGCAGTGTTAAGATATCAGTCTCACACATACTAGGTTCTAACCTCTGGTAACCAAAGAGTTTACATCTATCACCATTGACATGAACATCCGAGCCAGGGCAAGTGGTCTTGATTCTAAGTTCTAATCTAACCCTTCCTAACATATACCAGCAATGTTCAAGTTATTGTTGTTTTTAAATCACTGCTTAAATCGTGCTTACAAGTCAGGTTTTAGTCAGATATGACTGAACTACCGTATGACAGTAGACGGTACTACCTGCTTTCTGTCAGCGCCGAATGCTGGGCGGCGCTTACCAAACCCAACACCCCACATTGTGCCAACGGCTTCGGGCGGAAGAGCACAATTGGGAGGGTACTTACAAGCCTTATCCTGGTGTGAGGAAATGCAACCTAAAGACAAAATGTCATGGCAGGGCAGACCAGGCTTGGTTGGCAGCTGGTCTAGGATCGAAGCTCCGACAGGCGGACAGCTAGAGCACTGCTTTGCTGATCCGGCAGCTTCTACAGCTTGTCTTGTTCCAGATGTGTTACCTTTCCTCTGGAGTAAACTAGGCAGGCCAAGAGAGGGATCATGCTGCATGGGCAACACACGATCTATATATGTTAGCCCAGGCTTTGTGCTGTGGAGAGGCAAAAACTCCATCCCTGGTCTTAACCATTCTCTGAATCAAAGTGAGAGGTAACTGTTACGAGTTATAAGTCCTTGTCAATTGGTGTAAACATGGGGCACCACACGTTGCCTCTGGCGCTGGGAGATACCTACAGGTGTCACTGATCAGCTACCGCCCGCCTCAAGCTGGGCAGCCCCTGACCAATTGGGTGCTGATCCGCCACAGCCTGGGTGCTTGGGGCTAGGACAAAATCTGAATCGCAGGCTGTAAAACCAATGCACCAGGTACTAATAAAAAGAAAAATAGAAACCTCAAGCTACGGCTTGCAACCTGGAACGTAAGAACCATGTGTCCAGGATTTTCCACTGACTTGACAAATATTGACGATGTGAGAAAAACGGCTGTGATTGATGCCGAACTCAATCGTCTTAACATTGATATTGCTGGCCTGCAGGAGACTTGCCACCTTTATTTTTGGAAGGGTAGAGGCCAATCAGAAAAAAGGCAACATGGTGTGGGCTTTGCAGTGAAGAATTCGCTACTGGGAATGATTGATATCCCAGCTGGAGGCAATGAAAGACTATTATCCCTGCGCTTGGCAACCTCTTGTGGTTTTGCCACCATTATCATTGCATATACACCGACACTCACTTCCTCTGATGATGTGAAGGATATGTTCTATGAGGAGCTAGACTCTATGATCAAGGCAATTCCAAAATCTGACTACATTTATATGCTCGGTGATTTCAGTGCTAGTGTGGGCAAGGTCTTGAGTTCATGGCCAGTGCGCCTTGGAAAATACAACATCGGTCGCATGAATGAAAATGGAGCATTGCACCAGAAATGACCTATGTATTACAAACTCCTTTTTTAAAACTAAAGAGCTGCATAAGGTCACATGGAACATCCAAGATCCGGCCATTGGCATCAGCTGGACTTCATTATCACACAGAGACAACATCTGAACCATACATCATTAACTCAAAGTTACCACAGTGCTGACTGTGGTACGGATCATTCTTTGGTTGTTGCAAGGGTTAGACTGAGACCAAAGAGAATCTACACAGCTAAACACAAATCTAACCCCAGGATTAATATTATTAACACTCATGATCCTGAAAAGTGCTTTGAGTTTCAACAGCAACTTGAAGACGCTTTCACTGATACATCAGATAATTGTACATTAAGTGAAAAGTGGAGTAAACTTAAGGAAACTATTTATAAAACTGCCGTAGGGGTTTCCGGGACTGTGGATCATAAAAGGCAGGACTGGTTTGCGGCAAACCGCCAGATGCTGCAGCCCTTGATTGATAAAAAGAAGATAGCTCTCTAAAGAAACAAGGAAAGAACAACTTGTAACACTCTCAGTGAGCTGAAGCAAGCTAGGAAGGATGTGCAAAAGGCTGCCAGGCAGTGTGCGAATGACTATTGGATCAAGTTATGTGAGTCCATTCACAACGCAAGTGATAAGGGAAACATCAGAAGCATGTATGAAGGGATAAAGAAAGCCTGTGGTCCAATGGTCAAAAGACGTGCACCACTGAAAACCTTGACTGGAGAAATCATCACTGATAAGAAACAGCAGATGGATAGATAGGTAGACCACTATTTGGAGCTTTACTCAAATGAGACCAAACTAGCAGATGATGCCCTCAATGCCATAGAGGCCCTGCCAACTCTTGACCACCTGGACACACTCCCCACGATAACAGAAGTTAAGTGTGCTATAAATGAACTTGCATCTGGCAAGTCTCCAGGTAAGGATGGGATTCCAATAGAGGTTATCAGGAGCGGGCAAGACACACTCAATCTTCAGATCTACCAGCTAATAGAGGTATGCTAGCGACAAGTCCCACAGGATTTCAAAGATTCAAGCATCATAACACTGTACAAGAACAAGAGCAATCGGAGCGACTGTAACAACTATAGGGGTATCTCACTTCTGTGTATTGTTGGGAAAGTATTTGCCAGAATTGTTCTGCACACTCACAAGGTGCACATGGGGTACCATCAATCTTTATTGACGACACCAAAATGGAGATAGTAGACCATTTTACATATCTAGGATCAGAGGTAAATAGCAAATTATCCCTAGATCAGGAAATCAACATCAGGATTGGTAAGGCAGCAACAACAATGAACATGTTAGCAAAAAGAGTGGGAGAAAAGGAAGCTTACTGCCAAAATAAAAGTCCTTGTCTACCAAGCCTGTGTCCTTAGTACCCTTCTTTATGGCAGTGACACCTGGTCAACTTACTCACACCAAGAGAAATGTTTGAACAGCTTTCATATGCGGTGTCTGTGAAGAATACTTGGTAGCAAGACAAAATCACAAATACTGAAAGTATTGGAAAAATCAGGTTGTGTGATGGTGTGTCAGTCTTCGTAGACTTAGATGGATAAGACACGTTAGGAGGATGGATGACGGTAGAATACAAAGGACATATTTTTTGGTGAATTACAGAGTAGTAGGAGATCTCAGGGTCGGCCTTTACTATGATACAAAGATGTGTGTAAACGGGACATGATTGATACATGTATTGATAATGCACATTGGGAGCAAGTCGCTGCTGAACGTGTTGCATGGAGGGCAACTATCAGAAAATGATTGCAGATAAAGCACACACAGAGCGTGAGAGACGTAAGATGGTGCATGATGGTGGAAATGACCATGTTTTCACATGCATCCACTGTGGACAAACATTTAGACGGCAGGAACAATTTCATAATGATGTAACAGATATATTTAAACAAAATTGAACATGAATGAGGACAAACATTTGTGAAAGCACTATATTGCCAAAACTGCAATACTATAAGGTTCCCCTAGAATGCAATGTGTTTAGCCTGGGATTGCTTTTAAATTGATCTGGGCTCACAGTACCACCCAGTCTAAAATCCATCCATCATGTGCCATGCCGATAAGCGTGGGCGGTCATGTTCTGCCATCTCACTCGATCACCAGAGTCGTGGCTCAGCTCCGTGTTCCTGTCTCGACCATGCCAGGCGGCCAAGCCATCCAAGTATTTACTTCTCTGTCTTCCCCTTGGTCTCTTCCCTTCAATCTTGCCAGTCGTCACCAAGTTCTCCAAGTCATTTCTCCTCATAACATGCCCAAACAATTTTGACTGTCTACGTCTATTGACTCTAATCAGTTTACGATCTTCGTTTGTTTCTTGAAGGACTTGTTCATTGGTTTTCTGTCTGTCCATGGTATTCTTTGCATTTTCCTCAGAAACCACATTTCCACAGCCATCAGCTGTTTTTCAGCTTGGCTGCTTATTGTCCACGCTTCACATCCACACAAAAGTATAGGTTTTATGTAGCACTTCAACACTCTTTTTCTCGTTTCAATTGATATCTTTTTATTGGTCAGTATGTTTTTCATCTTGCAAAAGCCTACCTTCGCAGTGGCAATTCTTGTTCTAATCTCTTCAAGGCATCTCCCATCAGATGTTATGACTGTGCCGAGATAACTGTATCGATTCACTTGCTTAAGAATATGCCAATTTACTCGTATATCACATTGTGGTATTTCCTTCTTCCCAGTGATGACCATAATCTGTGTCTTCTTAATATTAAGTCCTAACCTTACTTGTTCACTGTGTGCAACAACAGCATCTACTAAATTTTGCAGGTCCTGTTCATTGTCTGCAATCAAGACTGTATCATCTGCATATTTAATGTTACTGATGTATCATCCCCCAATGTTGATTCCTTCCACATCTTCTATATTTCTGAAAATATTTTCACTGTACAGGAAAAAAATATTTGAAGACATTACACATCCCTGTCTCACACTTCTTTTAATAGGCTGATATTGGCCTACATCGTTATCAATTCTGATGGCAGCTTGTTATTTCCAATACATGTTTTTTTTAAGTCTAGGGTCTTTTCCATTAATCTGTAGATCTTCAAGCATCCTTATCATGTCGACATGGCTCACTTTATCGAAAGCCTTTGTGTAGTCAATCAAGCAAAGATATAGATCTTTGTTTACTTCTATGGAACATTCAATTACTGTTATCAGTATATGCACAGCATTTACTGTGTGCTTGTCTTCTACAAACACACATTGTTCTTCTCCTATTTTGGGTTGAATTTTCATCCTAACTCTTCGCATGATAATTCTCAGCAGAATCTTCGTGATGTAGCCCATTATATTAATTATTCGATGTTGATAGCATTCCAAGGCTCCTGATTTCTTCGGGACTGCAATAAATATAGAATTACATAATTCAGGAGATTTATCTCCAGTGTCGAATATTACGTTCAGCAGTCTGGTGACTTGGTCTATTCCATATTCTTCTAAGGCATTGATCATTTCTATTGTGATCTAAAATGGGTACTATGAATTGTTCTGTGAAGTAAAAGAGGCTGGCATGATGCTGACTACAATAACCATTGTGTGTTGATTGATCTACAAAAACATGTGACCTGCACCATATACAAAATGTCTCTCAAAGTATGGAAAAAGAGTCCTTTTTTTCTGTTTTTTTCACTTTGCTGCAATGTCTTTGGTTCTGTTTCACACACAAAAAATTACACAGAAAGAACAAATGAACTTACTTCTAACTGCTGACTCTGCTGCTGCATTGACAGCTTCAGTGCAACTCTGTCATCCTCTACTTGTTTTACCAACATGTTTGTTTCTTCAAGTTCCCTGTGGCAAGATGACACAAGAGATGCTGATCATGTACAGAAATTGTACAAATTCAATACAGAACATCATGATAAAAACAACATTCCTTTTTATAAAACAATATGTCTATTCATTAATCCATTAACTTCTTTCATCCCAGACATTTGTACAAATGTCACAATTATTACTGTAACTTCTTCAGATCCACCTAGTTATCACATTAATTCACACAATCTTAATTATAATTTTAATTTATGTCCCATGTAGTTGCCACATAAATATATATTAGCTTATAACATCTTAACTATAATTATAACTTCAGTTCCACCTAGTTGACATGTTAAATCACATTATCCTAATTACAATTTTACCTTCTGTTCATCTATTTGCCACATTAATTCACACATTCTTAAAATTATAATTTTAACTTCTTTTCATCTAGTTGTCACAATTTCTATTTCATTATAAAAACCTGGTGCTTACTCTTTAATTCTGTCATATTCCTCTCGGATTTCCTTTGTGAATGATTCAAGCTTCTCCTTTTCTTTCTCCAGTTCTTGATTTACTCTCTCTAGCTCCTAAATATGCAGAAATCTATGTCAACTCAGTGTTATCATATCGTCTAACATTTCATAAACATGCAGAAAGTTATGTCAACTCAGTGTTATCATATCGTCTAACATTTCATAAACATGCAGAAAGTTATGTCAACTCAGTGTTATCATATTGTCTTACATTTCATAAACATGCAGAAAGTTATGTCAACTCAGTGTTATCATATTGTCTTACATTTCATAAACATGCAGAAAGTTATGTCAACTCAGTGTTATCATATCGTCTAACATTTCATAAACATGCAGAAAGTTATGTCAACTCAGTGTTATCATATTGTCTTACATTTCATAAACATGCAGAAAGTTATGTCAACTCAGTGTTATCATATCGTCTAACATTTCATAAACATGCAGAAAGTTATGTCAACTCAGTGTTATCATATTGTCTAACATTTCATAAATATGCAGAAATCTATGTCAACTCAGTGTTATCATATCGTCTAACATTTCATAAACATGCAGAAAGTTATGTCAACTCAGTGTTATCATATCGTCTAACATTTCATAAACATGCAGAAAGTTATGTCAACTCAGTGTTATCATATTGTCTTACATTTCATAAACATGCAGAAAGTTATGTCAACTCAGTGTTATCATATTGTCTTACATTTCATAAACATGCAGAAAGTTATGTCAACTCAGTGTTATCATATCGTCTAACATTTCATAAACATGCAGAAAGTTATGTCAACTCAGTGTTATCATATTGTCTAACATTTCATAAACATGCAGAAAGTTATGTCAACTCAGTGTTATCATATTGTCTAACATTTCATAAACATGCAGAAAGTTATGTCAACTCAGTGTTATCATATTGTCTTACATTTCATAAACATGCAGAAAGTTATGTCAACTCAGTGTTATCATATCGTCTAACATTTCATAAACATGCAGAAAGTTATGTCAACTCAGTGTTATCATATTGTCTTACATTTCATAAACATGCAGAAAGTTATGTCAACTCAGTGTTATCATATCGTCTAACATTTCATAAACATGCAGAAAGTTATGTCAACTCAGTGTTATCATATCGTCTAACATTTCATAAACATGCAGAAAGTTATGTCAACTCAGTGTTATCATATCGTCTAACATTTCATAAACATGCAGAAAGTTATGTCAACTCAGTGTTATCATATCGTCTAACATTTCATAAACATGCAGAAAGTTATGTCAACTCAGTGTTATCATATTGTCTTACATTTCATAAACATGCAGAAAGTTATGTCAACTCAGTGTTATCATATTGTCTTACATTTCATAAACATGCAGAAAGTTATGTCAACTCAGTGTTATCATATCGTCTAACATTTCATAAACATGCAGAAAGTTATGTCAACTCAGTGTTATCATATTGTCTAACATTTCATAAACATGCAGAAAGTTATGTCAACTCAGTGTTATCATATTGTCTAACATTTCATAAACATGCAGAAAGTTATGTCAACTCAGTGTTATCATATCGTCTAACATTTCATAAACATGCAGAAAGTTATGTCAACTCAGTGTTATCATATCGTCTAACATTTCATAAACATGCAGAAAGTTATGTCAACTCAGTGTTATCATATCGTCTAACATTTCATAAACATGCAGAAAGTTATGTCAACTCAGTGTTATCATATTGTCTAACATTTCATAAACATGCAGAAAGTTATGTCAACTCAGTGTTATCATATTGTCTAACATTTCATAAACATGCAGAAAGTTATGTCAACTCAGTGTTATCATATCGTCTAACATTTCATAAACATGCAGAAATCTATGTCAACTCAGTGTTATCATATCGTCTAACATTTCATAAACATGCAGAAATCTATGTCAACTCAGTGTTATCATATTGTCTAACATTTCATAAACATGCAGAAAGTTATGTCAACTCAGTGTTATCATATCGTCTAACATTACATAAACATGCAGAAAGTTATGTCAACTCAGTGTTATCATATCGTCTAACATTTCATAAACATGCAGAAAGTTATGTCAACTCAGTGTTATCATATCGTCTAACATTACATAAACATGCAGAAAGTTATGTCAACTCAGTGTTATCATATTGTCTAACATTTCATAAACATGCAGAAAGTTATGTCAACTCAGTGTTATCATATCGTCTAACATTTCATAAACATGCAGAAATCTATGTCAACTCAGTGTTATCATATCGTCTAACATTTCATAAACATGCAGAAATCTATGTCAACTCAGTGTTATCATATCGTCTAACATTTCATAAACATGCAGAAAGTTATGTCAACTCAGTGTTATCATATCGTCTAACATTTCATAAACATGCAGAAAGTTATGTCAACTCAAGAGTTATCATATTTGTCTAAACATTTCATAAACTGCACATAAAATACATTTTAAATATATGTTTAATTCAATTATGTCTATTAAAAGCAGATATGTTGTGTTAGCGAAGTTGACAAGGAACGGCACTGATAATGTCATGAGCACAGTCGGACATGGGTTCAATGCCTGGGTTCATCACTTGCAAAAGTGAGGGAAAGATTGGCCACCTATTCCTCCCTGCTCTGGGGCCTTTAAACTGTGATAGCCCTATCACTTCACAGACACATGGCTGGACGCTGCTTGGGGCAAATTGTATGTTATGTCTATTACAATCCATCTGAGAAGACTTGACATCTGAACTACTGCCATAAGTGGGGGTAGTAGAATATCTTTAGATGGGGGTGCAATATCATTTAGGGAGAGTATGACATCATCAGTGGGAAATGTGACATCATCAGTGGGAAATGTGACATCATCAGTGGGAAATGTGACATCATCAGTGGGAAATGTGACATCATCAGTGGGAAATGTGACATCATCAGTGGAGAGTATGACATCATCAGTGGGAAATGTGACATCATCAGTGGAGAGTATGACATCATCAGTGGGAAATGTGATATCATCAGTGGGGAATATGACATCATTAGTGGGGAGTATGACACCATCAGTGAGGAGTATGACATTAGTGGAGAGTATGACATCATCAGTGGGGAGTATGACATCATCAGTAGGAGTGCAACATTATCAGTGAGGAAATGTGACATCATCAGTGGGGAGTATGACATCATTAATGCAGAGTATGACATCATCAGTGGGGAGTATGACATCATCAGTGGGGAGTATGACATCATCAGTGGGGAGTATGACATCATCAGTGAGGAGTATGAAATCATCAGCTGGGAGTATGACATCATCAGTGGGGAGTATGACATCATCAGTGGGGAGTATGACATCATCAGTGGGGAGTATGACATCATCAGTGGGGAGTATGAAATCATCAGCTGGGAGTATGACATCATCAGTGGGGAGTATGACATCATCAGTGGGGAGTGCAGCATTATCAGTGGGGAGTATGACATCATCAGTGGGGAGTATGACATCATCAGTGGGGAGTATGACATCATCAGTGAGGAGTATGAAATCATCAGCTGGGAGTATGACATCATCAGTGGGGAGTATGACATCATCAGTGGGGAGTATGACATCATCACCGGGGATGGCAGGCAAGCATGCTAGCCTCTGCTCTACTGCAGCTGAAGGAGGAGATGCAGGAAAACAAGTGGAAAAACAAGTTCTAGAAACAACATCAATTCAGGCAATGCTGAAGGAAATAAAGATGAGAAAGATAAGGTAGTTTGACCACATCACATAACTGTTAACACTGTCACCAGTGTACCTTACGGTGTAGGACGGGGGATCTTGAGCCTGAGGAAATAAGGCCGCCTGGCTAGTGCAGTTGTAACAAACTGTACAGGTTAAGATTTTCTCTTCGTTCTTGACAGAAAAAAATCCATCACATTTACGAGAATTCAACCACAGGTCTCCCGAATGGGTGCTGGGAGTTCTAGCCACTCAGCTAGATGTTCTTCTATGACAGAACAATCTACTTAAAACTACAATGGAGGGAACAGTTGAAGGAAACAAGAACTTGAGGGAATGAAATGACAGACACAATTCATTGGCACCTTGCCGTCTTGACAGATGATAGTTTGTAAGGGATGGAGTTATTGCCTCTCCATAGCACAAAGCCTGGGCTAAAATATAGAGATCATGTGTTGCCCATGCAGCATGATCCCTCTCTCGGCCTGCCTAGTTCACTCCAGAGGAAAGGTAACACCTCTACATCTGGAACAAGACAAGCTGCAGAAGCTGCCAGATCAGCAAAGCAATGCTCTAATTGTCCGCCTGTCGGAGCTTCGATCCTAGACCAGCCGCCAACCAAGGCTTAGGGCCTGGTCTGCCCTGCCATGACACTTTGTCTTTAGGTTGCATTTCCTCGCACCAGGGTAAGGCTTGTACCCTCCCAATTGCGCTCTTCCGCCCGAAGCCGTTGGCACAATGTGGGGTGTCGGGTTTGGTAAGCGCCACCCAACGTTCGGCGCTAACAGAAAGCAGGTAGTACCGTCTACTGTTATACGGTAGCTCAGTCATATCTGACTAAAACCTGACACAAGTGAATAAGACAGACACAAATGAATAGACAATCTCAAGATATGATCAGAATACAGTCTAGTACAATGTACAATGAAGCCAATGGACAGATAAAGCTGGCGACCTATTGCCATGAACTAACAGGGGAAAAACATTAGATAATGATGATGAAAAATAAAACTACAAGAAAACTCAACAATATACAAACCTCCGTCTTCATTTTCTCCTCAGACAATGCTAACACTTCTGACTGCAACCGATCTGTTTAATTTAAAATTTAAAAATAATATTTATTAACTTCAAGATATCGATTGTCTTTGTGGTCAGTCAATAAAAAGATAGAGAGAGTTTGTGTGTGTGTATATATAAAATAGAATGTCTGTCTGTCTGTCTGTCTGTCTGTATGTATGTATGTCCTTTATGCGTTCGCGAACGGTCCATCCGATTGAGATGAAATTTTCTACACGTCTTCTTCTCATTCCCGTGCTGCCAACTGTCATAGGTTGTTAGTGTCCAAACAGTTATTTACTTAATATTATTTAATATTTTAATTTACATTATAATGTTTATATAGCGAGGGGACATAACTTTTAATAGCATTGCTATATATGCAAAATTGTTGCATATTTCTCAAATAGGTGGACCTTTTCGCTACAGTTATCTACAGGCATATGCATTATAATCCTCCTCCCCTCCCCCTCCCTCTCCCTCCTCCTCGCTCTTCTCCTCTTCCTCCCTCCTCCTCCTCTTCTCCTCCCTCCTCCTCCTGCTTCCTCCCTCTCCCTCCTCCTCCTCTCTCTCCTAATCCCTCCTCCTCCTTTTTCTTCTTCTGCTGCTGCTGCTGCTGTCGCAGTTCCATTTACCCAAGTTAATTGTTGGGGGAAGATGTAAAGCTCTTTCAAGTGCTCTTTCTAATGCTTTTTGTAAGTTGGTCTTTTTTTTATCTAAGGTTGTTCTAACTGCAACCAATAAATATGAATTAAATGAGATACTCCTCGCTTTGGGAATGGGAACGGGAGCAGGGGCCGAATATGAATTAAATTAGACGCTTCCCGCCAGGAGCTGGGCGGAGCCGGGCTGTGTCGTCTTTTTGGGAACGGGAACGGGAGCAGGGGCTGAATATGAATTAAATGAGATGCTCCCCGCCAGGAGCTGGGCGAAGCCGGGCCGGGTCATCTTTTTTGGGAACGGGAGCAGGGGCCGAATATGAATTAAATGAGACGCTCCCCGCCAAGAGCTGGGCGAAGCTGGGCCGGGTCGTCTTTTTTGGGAATGGGAGCAGGGGCCGAATATGAATTAAATGAGATGCTCCCCACCAGGGGCTGAACAAAGCCGGGCCGGGTCAGACAGACAGACAGACAGACAGACAGACAGACAGATAGACAGACAGACAAATAGTCAGGAACGGGAACTTATATGACTACTTATATGAATTAAATGAGATGCTCCCCACTAGGAGCTGGGCGAAGCCGTGCCGGGTTAGACAGACAGACAGACAGACAGACAGACAGACAGACAGACAGACAGACAGACAGACAGACAGATCCCCGCCAGGGACTGGGCGAAGCCGGGCCTCCCTCCTGCTCTCCTCCTCCTCCTCCCTCCTCCACCCTCTTCCGCACCCTCCTCCTCTCCCTCCTCCTCATCCTCCTTCTTTTTCTTCTGCTGTGTTATAATATATAATGATAAAATCTTTAAGGCATTTTCAAAGTTTTCATATAAATAATGCATCTATTTTAAATACATGAAAATTTTCTAACTCATCTTTTTTATTTCTCTTCAACATCTATACAGTCATCCCAGCATTTATTGCGTTTTCATGATATCTTGGTAAGTTTGGGGCCGTATATGAATTAAATGAGATGCTCCCTGCCAGGGGCTGGGCGAAGCCAGGCCAGGTTTCTTATGCGGGAACGGGAGCAGGGGCCGAATATGAATTAAATGAACGCTCCCCGCCAGGGACTGGGCGAAGCCAGGCCGGGTCGTCTTTTTTGGGAACGGGAACGGGAGCAGGGGCCAAATATGAATTAAATGAAACGCTCCCTGCCAGGGGCTGGGCGAAGCCGGGCCAGGCTTCTTATTTGGGAATGGGAACGGGAGCAGGGGCCGATAATGAATTAAATGAGACGCTCCCCGCCAGGGTCTGGGCGAAGCCGGGCCGGGTCAGACAGACAGACAGATAGATAGTCGGAAACGGGAACGGGAGCTTATATTACTACTTATATGAATTAAATGAGATGCTCCCCACCAGGGACTGGGCGAAGCCGGGCCGGGTCAGCTAGTATATATATATATATATATATATATAACAGACTCTCTCTCTCTCTCTCGGTGGGGGATGTGTGTGTGGTTGTTGGGGTGTGTGGGTGGGCGGTGACATGTGTGGGTGGGCGGGGAAATGTGTGTGTTGATGGAAAGATGTGTGGGTATGGTTGGTTGATGTGTGAGTGGATGAGGGATATGTGTGTGTTGGTGCGGGATGTGTGTGTATGTGTGAGGGGTATGTGTGTGTGGTTGGAGGGTGTGTGGGTGGGTGGAGCATGTGTGTGTGGGTGAGCTCGAGTGGATTGGGGTATGTGTGAGTGGGTGGAAAGATGCATGTGTGTGGGTGAGCTTGAGTGGATTGGGGTATGTGTGAGTGGGTGGAAAGATGCGTGTGGGTGGGTGTGAGATGTCTGGGTTGGTGGCGGGATCTGTGAGTGGGTGGAGGGATGAGTAGGGGATGTGCGGTGGGTGGGGGATGTGTAAGTAGGTGAGGGATGTATGTGTGGGTGGTTGTGGGATGTGTGTGTGGGAGGGGGATGTGTGACATAACATGAGAATATGCATTGTTTATGCTTACAACATTCATTTGACAATGTTTTTTTTCCTATGTGAATGCTTTATGCACTATTGATGAACAAAAATTGAGTGATTGGAAGGGCTGAATGTAAGATGGGCCTACGCGCCCAATTTGTTAACTTTTGAAAATAAAGATCAATTCAATTCAATTCAATTCTCTCTCTGTAGTAAGACTAGTTAAATATTATGTACAACCATCAATTGTTCAGTATGTTCCATTTTAGTATCATATTGTCTATGATAGGTCTGTCTATATACCATATAGTCACAAGTCTCACAATCTATGATACCTATATATTGCTGTTTTTCAATGGCAGCTTCCAGTCCCTCATTCTGTAACCTCCGAATCATTTCATCTCCAAGTTGAGTGTTCTTCCAGGTTCTGTGGTAATAGAAATAAAACAAACTGACATTAAAACAAGAAAAGTGATCAATTAAAGAAAACTTCTGAATACAGCCAATGAAAATGTTTGAATTTCCACTGTGAGGTCTACTGTTGTATTCCAGTATGGCGATTGCCTGGTCTTAAATTAGACCTGAATATTTGGGTCTAGTACCATAGCACCATAAGCCCAATGTGCCTTAAAGCCTGTGAAAGGGTTCTTTACTTAAATCCGTACTAACTAATCAGCAGGGGAGTCATGGAAGCCTCACAAGAATGAACATACAATGTTCATGATTTTCTTAGTCATTATGTTTATTCTTTAGTCGCTACATGAGAATAGAAGAGTCTTTTCCCATTAAGTTGATGATCTTCAGGTGGATTCTAATAAGTGAAATCAATAAATGACTTTACAACACAAATAGTTTTAAACTTTTAGTTTTAAAGTTTTAGACTTTAATCATATCCAATCTACGATCTCCAGTGGAATTAACTACAGTTTACTATTGACTTTAATCATCTCCAATCTACGATCTCCAGTGGGATTAACAACAGTTTACTAATGACTTTAATCATCTCCAATCTAAGGCACATTAAGTGTATTGTTCAAGACCCATATTTCCATAGACTCCATGACTGGTGTGGACAGTAGCATGCTGGCTGCCTTTACTTCCCAAGGCATTTCCTGGTACCCATTTTAGGCTGGGTCGGCCAGGGAGCCGAAGTCATTTTTAAATATTCAAATGTCAGTGTGTTGTCAAATCAGTATCTAAACCTATGTCATTGTGTTGTCTAGATCAATATATAAACCTATGTCAGTGTGTTGTCTAAATCAGTATCTAAACCTGTGTCAGTGTGTTGTCTAGATCAGTATCTAAACCTATGTCATTGTGTTGTCTAGATCAGTATATAAACCTATGTCAGTGTGTTGTCTAAATCAGTATCTAAACCTGTGTCAGTGTGTTGTCTAGATCAGTATCTAAACCTATGTCAGTGTGTTATCTAAATCAGTATCTAGACCTATGTCAGTGTGTTGTCTAAATCAGTATCTAAACCTATGTCAGTGTGTTGTCTAAATCAGTATATAAACCTATGTCATTGTGTTGTCTAAATCAATATATAAACCTATTTCAGTGTGTTGTCTAAATCAGTATCTAAACCTATGTCAGTGTGTTGTCTAAATCAGTATCTAAACCTGTGTCAGTGTGTTGTCTAAATCAGTATCTAAACCTATTTCAGTGTGTTGTCTAAATCAGTATCTAAACCTGTGTCAGTGTGTTGTCTAGATCAGTATCTAAACCTATGTCAGTGTGTTGTCTAAATCAGTATCTAAACCTATGTCAGTGTGTTGTCTAAATCAGTATCTAAACCTGTGTCAGTGTATTGTCTAAATCAGTATCTAAACCTATGTCAGTATGTTGTCTAAATCAGTATCTACACCTGTGTCAGTGTTTTGTCTAGATCAATATATAAACCTATGTCAGTGTGTTGTCTAAATCAGTATCTAAACCTGTGTCAGTGTGTTGTCTAAATCAGTATCTAAACCTATTTCAGTGTGTTATCTAAATCAGTATCTAAACCTGTGTCAGTGTGTTGTCTAAATCAGTATATAAACATATGTCATTGTGTTGTCTAAATCAGTATATAAACCTATGTCATTGTGTTGTCTAAATCAGTATCTAAACCTATGTCATTGTGTTGTCTAAATCAATATATAAACCTATGTCAGTGTGTTGTCTAAATCAGTATCTAAACCTATGTCATTGTGTTGTCTAGATCAATATATAAACCTATGTCAGTGTGTTGTCTAAATCAATATATAAACCTATGTCATTGTGTTGTCTAGATCAATATATAAACCTATGTCAGTGTGTTGTCAAATCAGTATATAAACCTATGTCATTGTGTTGTCTAAATCAATATATAAACCTATGTCATTGTGTTGTCTAAATCAATATATAAACCTATGTCATTGTGTTGTCTAAATCAATATATAAACCTATGTCATTGTGTTGTCTAAATCAGTATATAAACCTATGTCATTGTGTTGTCTAAATCAATATATAAACCTATGTCATTGTGTTGTCTAGATCAATATATAAACCTATTTCAGTGTGTTGTCTAAATCAGTATATAAACCTATGTCATTGTGTTGTCTAAATCAGTATCTAAACCTATGTCATTGTGTTGTCTAAATCAATATATAAACCTATGTCAGTGTGTTGTCTAAATCAGTATCTAAACCTATGTCATTGTGTTGTCTAGATCAATATATAAACCTATGTCAGTGTGTTGTCTAAATCAATATATAAACCTATGTCATTGTGTTGTCTAGATCAATATATAAACCTATGTCAGTGTGTTGTCAAATCAGTATATAAACCTATGTCATTGTGTTGTCTAAATCAATATATAAACCTATGTCAGTGTGTTGTCTAAATCAGTATATAAACCTATGTCATTGTGTTGTCTAAATCAGTATCTAAACCTATGTCATTGTGTTGTCTAAATCAATATATAAACCTATGTCAGTGTGTTGTCTAAATCAATATATAAACCTATGTCATTGTGTTGTCTAAATCAATATATAAACCTATGTCAGTGTGTTGTCTAAATCAGTATCTAAACCTATGCCAGTGTGTTGTCTAAATCAGTATATAAACCTATGTCATTGTGTTGTCTAAATCAGTATATAAACCTATGTCATTGTGTTGTCTAAATCAGTATCTAAACCTATGTCATTGTGTTGTCTAGATCAATATATAAACCTATGTCATTGTGTTGTCTAAATCAATATATAAACCTATGTCATTGTGTTGTCTAAATCAATATATAAACCTATGTCATTGTGTTGTCTAAATCAGTAATCTAAACCAATGTCAGTGTGCTGTCTAAATCAGTATAGAAACCTATGTTAGTGTGTTGTCTAAATCAGAATATAAACCTATGTCATTGTGTTGTCTAAATCAGTTTAGAAACCAGTGTCAGTGTGTTGTCTAAATCAGTATAGAAAACAGTGTCAGTGTGTTGTCTAAATCAGTATAGAAACCTGTGTCATTGTGTTGTCTAAATCAGTATAGAAACCTGCGTCAGAGTGTTGTCTAAATCAGTATAGAAACCTCTGTTAGTGTGTTCTTTAATTCAGTATCTCTAATTCTCTTCTCTGTGTCAGTGTGTTATTTAAATCAGTATAAAAACCTGTGTCAGTGTGTTGTCTAAATTAGTAATCTAAATTTATGTCACCGTGTTAACCTTCACATGACTCCAGTGTGTTGTATTTATTTACCTTCCTCTTTCATGTAGACACTCTAGTTTAGAGATCAGTGTGCCTGGCTTTGGCAAACATTTCTGTAATGTTTAATTCTGCCCATGCTCCATGCAAGATAACGAACTCTATCCAACCATTGGCAGATTTTCTTTCCTAACAATGCAACAGCCTGGCTGGAGACACATGTATGCTTTTCTCAGTGACTTAATAAATATACTCAGGAAGACTGAGATGGGCGGGGCTTAAAGACAGTGGGTGGAGTTGCAGGGGAGATGAAGTCTGGCAGAAATCAGCTTCATTTTTGTGCCAGGCCATGAATGTGTAAGAGGAAATGAACAAACTGATAGGGGGTCAAAAGAGGAAGGAAATGTTGGACTGGTTAACAAAGTAGCATGGACAACAATTAGAAGTTGAACTTATCAAAAACACAGATGGCAAATATATGTAGTGGAGCGTGTTCTCTGTTCATTAACTAATGCCTGTACAGCACAGTAGGACTAAAAGGGTATGACAGAATCACTAATGCAGAGCCTAGGGAGAAAACTATACAAATTCAAGTGAATCAAGAGGTGAGGAAAAGATGCTGGTGCTGGATATGTGACACACTGAGAAAACATGATAATAGTGTAACTAGAATGTACTTTCTCAGGAAAACACAAAACAAAATGGAGGGAAATCTAAAAGCACATGGAGAAGATAATTAGAGATAGTGGTGAATATTATGGGAGGGACTAAGAGGGAAGTGCAGGAAACAGTAAAAGATAGGACAGTTTGGTGTGAGTTGATTGACGGCTTATGCTCCATTAGGAGAAAAAGGGTAGAAGTATTTTGCCACTGACTGGCATGGCACATGATGTTGATGATGTGTTTGAAGAAAGCACACAATTTCAAAAAGCAATCATACTGCAATAGGTCGACTCATTTCTTCTATATACATTCTGTGCTGATGGTTTTGGTTAAAGAAACGAGATGTTACTATAAATGCTGAATACAATCATTTATATGATGTAGCCAGGGCATCAGGGCAGACAAATTAAAGCATTAACTAGGACAGGGTAAGTGAATGTAACAACTGGCGGATAAAGAACAAGTTAAAATATTAATAAAACTAATGTATAAACATGCCTAATACATGGGCCAGGGAAGTGGATAGCAGGAAAGTCAAAGTTAAGGGAATAAATGAACGAACTTAACTGTTACAGTCAAGGTAACACAATTTCCATACCAGATGAAAATAAAATGACAAACAGGTATCTGTAATAACATCTAGCACAGTGGTTCTCAACCGGTGGGGAATTCCCCCCCAGGAGGGAATTTTGGGGTTTCCAGGTGGGGGGAGGGGGATGAAGATTATTTCAAGATTGCGTTAATACAAGAACCGATTACTTGATCTTGTTTTTCCCTTCATACTTTACGGTTCTGTACGTCTAACCCTTCTAAAATTCATTTTATAAAGTAAGTAGACCCACAAATCACGTTTTATGTGGACGTCTAGACTTGTTTTAGTATGTGCTATTAAATTTAGCTTCAGTATATGCTTATGTACACTGTGTAGGGGCAGGGGGAAATTTTTAGGGAGGAAATACAAAAGCGGGGGGGGGGGGGGGGGGGGGAGAGGGAGATGACATTCTAAACATATGGAGAGGGGGGATGACGTCCTAAAAATATGGTGAAGGGGGGCATGGGCCAAAAAAGGTTGAGAACCACTGATCTAGCACATGGGCTAGGAAAGAGGTAAATTAAGGAAGCTAAAGTTAAAAGGATGATGTTTACAAACAATTTCTTTTCATAAAGAAATCCGGGATCCCAGGAAGCCTAGGGCATGTGAAATAACCTCTGATAACCTTTAACAGAAACACAGATGTGTATTATTCACTTACACCATTCGTGACTGCTCCAGAATCTCCAGCCATCTATCTCTTTCAAACTCGCTCTCTGCTGCCAGGACCAACTTCCCCTGAAATGCCAGAAACTTTAAATGAAGCTTGGCGCTAGACAAAGTGTTCTTCTGTACTGACTTCCTAAATAGGATGCTTATACCGCATGTCAACAACCCTGTTGTGTGTTTGTGTGAGTAAATATTTCACCTTTAATTCAGTACACCTGTGTAGGTCAGCATGGCCAAAAGGATAAGAACGCATGTTCTTAAATACCTAGTATGCTCGTGCTGAGGTAAGGGGTTCAACCCCTGCACCGGACAGCTGGACCAAAATGATGGGAAAATTTTCAATATCTTGGATCGTTGATTACCAACAATGGTGACACAATGAAAGAAATTAAAAGAGAAATATTCAGATATCTAGTGCTCTTCAAAGACTACACCGACTGAATAAATTGTGGAATGGGACAGATAGGTGGGCAAGTGAACTAAGTGAAATTTGTGTTTTTCATATCCTATTTACAGGATACAGGTCGAGACAGGAACACAGAGCTGCTCCACGACTCTGGTGATCGAGTGAGATGGCAGAACATGACCGCCCACGCTTACCGGCATGGCACATGATGGATGGATGGATTTACAGGACATCGCTGTCAACACCAGCAATTTACTGCTGTTGTTGATGTCTTGGCAAGTTTACGTTCAGTAGTTTGCCATACTAAGTGAACTAGAATGTGGAAAACAGCTCCGCTTTTGTCATTTCCCTGACAGTTTTTTTTTTCAGTATTAAGGATGGGAGGATGAATGCCATTTGCGGGACAATAAAACTATATGTTGTTACTATTGTGATAGATCCGGCGGTGTTGCGGTTCTCGACCTATGACCCGAGACTGTAGTAATACATGCAAGCATGCATCATATTTGCTTTGTTCTGTATAACATGTTCGCTTTATCTGGCTGTGGTGGAAGTAGCGATTTCCTGATGTCGTTAAGAGATGGCCACTCACATAAGTGGTGTTTCACAGTTTCGTAACGATGTGTACAAAACAGACAGAGCGTTTACCATATTCTAGAGTCAACACACAAGACACGGTACCTTCAATGCCGTGATTTCAACATTTTTGTAAAACATGTGTTTCAGAGTGATCATATGTACTGTGTAGAATCTAGTTTGATCTCATAGTAGCCTTTATAACAGATCCATAGGTCCATCCATCCATCATGTGCCATGCTGATAAGCGTGGGTGGTCATGTTCTGCCATCTCACTCAATTACCAGTGTTGTGGATCAGCTCCGTGTTCCTGTTTCAACCATGCCATGTGGCCAAGCCATCCAGGTATTTACTTCTAGGTCTTCCCCTTGGTCTCTTCCCTTCGATCTTGCCAGTCGTCACCAAGTTTTCCAAGTAATTTCTCCTCATAACACGCCCAAAATATTTTGACTGTCTACATCTAATGACTCAAATCAGTTTACGATCTTCATTTGTTTCTTGAAGGACTTGTTCATTGGTTTTTCTGTCTGTCCGTGGTATGTGGTACACAAAAATAACAATAGCACGGGACCCCCAAAGACTGAAATAACATGAAAAATAAATTCATAGGTATCATGACCATTGATAGTAATATAGACATGTAAGGGGACAGAATTCTGTTTCAACGCCACAGTGTCATATTATGAGCGTGATACTGGCCAATATGTTTTTGATAACAGGATATTTGAAAGTGCGGGCTGCCGAATCCCTAACATCTTCTAGTTCCTATTATAATTAAAGGGCCGCATCAACCCTGGAGAAAGAAACCTGTCTACAAGGGCCGGAAATGAACACACAAACCAATCGCGCTAGACTATCGCGGATCCTTGAAGATAAACAAACAAGATGACAAGGATATGGCTTAACAGTGTATTCCCCTTCTTACTGGTTGCTCTTTCGAAGGCAGTACGTCACACCTAGTCTGACACCACACATGCCAGTGTGTCCGACTTCAGCACACTGGCTTTCCTGTAGACTGATTCCATCCACCGTAGTTGACTCCGCGGATACCTTTTCTTTCCTAACCGTTTTGTCAGGCTTGCGGTCTTGCAAAATTTGTGATTTCCAACAATAGTGGGGTTTCTACCAAAGGGGTCGAGGGATTGTGTGATAATATTTATTTTTCTTTTTTTAAAATGCCGAAGCCTGTATTTGGATTTGAACCAGGAACATTTCTTGGTACCCATTAGTACAGGGTCGATCTGGGAGCCCATGTAAATTTTTAAAATCCGAACCCGCCCGATGCGATGTAACCCAAAAACCATCGAGCTGACACAAGGTACATTCAAAACAATGTTTTCCCGTAGTGAATTTGAATAACGAAGACACAAACAACAGATTGCACGATTTATTGCCTGGCATATTTCACTGCATCTCGCCAGGTACATACTGCAGAAATCACACAACGTAAAGTAAATTAACTAAATAAATAAGACAAGGTACATTGTTAAGTTGTTAACTTAAATATGGGGGGGGGGGGGGGGGACAATTTAAGTGATTACAAAATACCATATTCACACCAACCCTAGGCTACTAATGTCAAACTTAGACATTATCAAAATCACACTTATGTAAAATCAACACATGAGAGATGAGATGATTGAGAACTGTCAATCAAAATATCCGAGACCGAATAAGAAATTATGTTATCAGACAGACAGTGGGATCAACAACTTGTGTCACATATACTGAAAAACAGAAGATCAAATGGTTTGGCCGTCTCATTAGAATGCAACACCACCACTGGCCCTACATCAAAGAACTTCTGCTACGAGGGCAAGAGAACGCCCAAGAAGAAATGGATTGACGACATCAACGGCATTCTACAATCACACGAAATGACACTATCCAGAGCCACCCAATTATCCCTTCCCGCGATGCATGTGGCAAAAGTGGATGATGATGATGATGTTGATGATGATGATGATGATGATGATGGCAAAATACGATGCAATGTTTATCAATGACATATCTCCAAAAAGATGTATGGTAAAAAAAAAATATGACTGTAGAATCAACAACTGAACATGAAGCAATGATTATCAACTACGGCAATCTTGAGTTAACAGGAAACGTGCAAGACGAAATATGGCGACGATTGCCGCCATGTGAAAACATGCGGGGCGAGAGCCGGGCAAATAACGGCAAGTAATAGACAATTCAGTGTTCTAGGGTGGAAAAGAGCGGGTATGAGAATGAAAGATGTGCGGAAGAAGGCAGTGATAGCACGCGAGCGAGATAAACGTAGACAGCAATGTGTTCAAGGCGAGACAAAGGCTGACCTGTTTAAATGCTAAAGTGCGGCATTGAGAAATGTGGGGTAACCAGCGGTTTCTGCATGATTATTTACAGTGGACTTGTCCGTTGATCTCGCAGCTGTTTCCTATACCACGAAATTATAAACAGATTATGGCTTAGGATATTCAACTCTTATGTCAACGCAATTAAGTACAGGTGTGTGGATACGATCAATGGAAAACAAGTGTCTTATAGATGGCAAACAGGCGCGGTGTTAACGGTAGCTGTAAGAGACTAAAATAAAGAATAGTAACAGTCGCCTACCATGCATGCCGTAAGAGGCGACCAAGGAGTGTCGGCGTGAGACTGGCTACCTTATGTCACAGGAAATTTTAGCTGTAAAATTCAGCCAATTATGAAGAAGAAGAAGAAGAAGAAGGAAGAAGGAAGAAGAAGAAGGAAGACGAAGAAGAAGAAGAAGAAGAAGAAGAAGAAGAAGAAGAAGAAGAAGAAGAAGAAGAAGAAGAAGAAGGGGGAGAAGAAGAAGAAGAAGAAGAAGAAGAAGAAGAAGAAGAAGAAGAAGAAGAAGAAGGGGGAGAAGAAGAAGAAGAAGAAGAAGAAGAAGAAGAAGAAGAAGAAATTGCATTAATAAGAACGCTAAACCTGAAAACAAACAGGATTACTAAAGCGATCGTCATCATGTGTCATTTCGTAAAACGTGGACAATGGTGATTCGTCACCTCAAACGGTCACCAAAGTCTATGATCAGGTCTGTGTTCTACTGTTCTTGTCCCGATTATGTAATTTGGCAAAACCATCCATGTATTTATCTCTGTCTTTCTCGTGTTCTTTTTTTCTATCAAGTTCAGCGGTTGTCACCAAGTTTTCTGGTCTGGTCCCTTAACGCGACCAAACGCTCTTGAATGTCAATATTTATTATTTATTGAATTTGCGGTTTTCATCTGCGCCTTGAAGGACCGCCTCATTTTGTTTTTCTACGAGGGCAAGTTAATAAGTAAGTCACAAATGGCTGTAGAAAAATAACTAAATATGATAACAACTTGAAACCAGTTTTTTTTAAATTTAAATACAACATTGTTCCTTTATTTCTCAACATAATTTCCACCAACACCGATGCACTTATCCCATTGTTTTATCAGTCCTCCCAACCCGGCTGCATAGAACTGCGTGCTCTGTTTTCCAAACCACGTTTTCACTTCACATTCAACTTCGGCGTCATTCGCGAAATGTCTCTCGCCTAGGTGGGTTTTCAGTGTTTATGCTGACAAATGTTTATCCCGTAAAGCAGTGCATAGCTGGGTAGAAAAAGTTACTAGGGCGAGTCAATAAGTAAGTCACACAGTTCTGTGGGATGGCAGGTAAATGAAAACAAAACACTCAGTTCTGTGCAGCCGGTTTTGGAGGAATGATAAAGCGATGGGATAAGTGCATCAATGTTGGTGGAAATTATGTTGAGAAATAAAGGGACAATCTATATATATAAAGCACTATGTATGTATGTCCGTCCGTTCTTTATGCGTTCGCGAACGGTCCATCCGATTGAGATGAAATTTTCTACACGTTTTCTTTTCATTCCTGTGCAACTTTCTGTCATAGTTTTTTAGTGTAAAATCGGCTACTTACTTACTAAAATTTAATATTTCATTTTTCATTATAATTTCTATATAGCAAGGGGACTTAACTCTAGAAAAGTTATTTCAAGTGGCATAACTTTTAATAACATTTCTATATACTTTATAGTCATATTGTTGCATCGTTTTCAAAGATTTATAAACTCTTTGTCTATAGTTATTTACAGGCATATGAGTTATAATAAATAATGATATAATCTTTAAGGCATTTTCAAAGTTTTCATAAAAATAATGCATAATGCATAACATTGTAACTCATCTTTTTATGCTTAAAGAAGTTATCTACAGTCATGTAGGTGATTAAAAACAGTTTTCATTAAAAATAATGGATGGTGTGTGGAAGGACATTCTTTTAAGTTACTGTGTGAATTTAATGAGACGCTCCCCGCCAGGAGCTGGGTGAAGCCACGCCGGGTCAGATAGATAGATAGATAGACAGACAGACAGACAGACAGACAGACAGACAGATAGTCGGGAGCGGGAGCTTATATGACTACTTATATGAATTAAATGAGATGCTCCCCATCAGGGACTGGGTGAAGCCGGGCCGGGTCAGACAGACAGATAGACAGACAGATAGTCGGGAGCGGGAGCTTATATGACTACTTATATGAATTAAATGAGATGCTCCCCACCAGGGACTGGGAGAAGCCGGGCCGGGTCAGACAGACAGACAGATAGACAGACAGATAGTCGGGAACGGTAGCTTATTTAACTACTTATATGAATTAAATGAGATGCTCCCCACCAGGGACTGGGTGAAGCCGGGCCGGGTCAGCCAGACAGACAGACAGACAAACAAGCAGACAGACAGACAGACAGACTGATAGATAGATAGATCCCCTCCAGGGACTGGGCGAAGCCGGGCCGGGTCAGCTAGTGTATGTATAAAAATAAACTGATGTCAAGTTGTTATCATATTTAGTTATTTTACTACAGCTATTTGTGACTTATTTATTAACCCTCGTATTGGGCAATATTTGTTTCGGCGTGATTACTTCTTCTTCAGAACTGACTTGCATACTACAGTATAGGCTCTGTATAGCACTCGTTCATTATAGTTCTCATGAGAAATTTGTAATTGTTTATTTTCCGTCTTTCAACGAACAAGTCAAGACAGGACCATACTAGAAACAAGGAGATCTATAAAATAGTTGGAGCAAACACCTATGTTAAATTCATTGATAAACAAAGACGTCACTGGTTCGACCACGTAGTGAGAAAGAACCCAATGTCGCCAGCAGCAAGCGCATACGACATGAAAATGGAAATACGAAGAGGCAGGAGAAGACCACGAAAAAGATGTATCGACGTAGTCATTAGCACCATAAAAACCCACAAAATCTCAGCATACCAAGCGACCGAGCGAGCCCTTGTTCGGAGATCAATCATCAAACAAGCTTGCGACGCCTAACGGCTTAGGGCAGTGAAGTACAAAAGAAAGAAGAGCTTTTCCGTCTTTCCAAAAGGAATTGTGTACTGGCGATTCTAGATCTAATTCCTACCAGGCCTTTCCCTCCGATGTTATACCTGTTCCTAGATTAGCAAACAGGCGAGGCATTATGTGGATGCAGCGTAGATGTGGTTTTATGGAAGAATTATGAGAACACAGTGGACGGATTAAAAGAGCAATGACGATGTCGTGAAAGAAGATATCTCACAAATAGAACTGGTTACTAACACCAGAAAGCGACTGTTCATATTCATAGGCATGTCATGCCGGCTCCGTGGCGTAGGGTTTCTTCTTCTTCTTCTTTCGTTCGCTTGAAATACATCTATAACTGCAATGTTATCTTCTGTATGCTTGCTTACTTGTGTTCGCTGGCTGTGAATTCCAGCGTGAAGTCCTGTATGTCGGATGAAGGCATCCTGTTGTCCAACATCAGTGTGATGTCATACAGGACCTGAGGTTTTCGTGAGTATCCGTTGTCCCATGTCTGGCTTATTGGTGTGCAGACTGGTGGTTCCTCGCCGTACAGGCAGACACTCTCCGACTTCGGAGGAATCCAATCTTCTGTATGAATCTAACAGTCTTTTTTAGTTCACACAGCGGTCCATAGAGTTTATCTTCCACTGTTGTCTCTCTAGGCCAGAATGTTCACCTGGATATGTTGTAGTTTGTGCAGCCTTGGAGTATGTGCTCTGCTGTCTGCGGCACCAAACCACATGTGCACATGGCTGTTTCACCAATCTTGAATTTTGTATACATGTGGTTGCGTAATCTATTGTGCCCTGTTCTGAGGCGCAGAATAATGACTTGTTCTGGTCTGTCCATAACGTGGTAGTCATCTTGAGCAGGTTTTGGTGGCGTTCTGACTGATTTGATCATTCTTGTCTTTTGGTGGTATGTAACGGGCACATCAGGCTGTTCCTCTTTTGCGCCTTCCTTAGCCAATTGATCAGCTCTTTCGTTTCCGGGTACTCCACAGTGGGATGGTATCCACTGCATGGTGACCTTATGCTGACTGCTAAGTTCAGAAAGTAGTGTCCTTAGTACTGGCAATTTTCCAGACAGGAGCGCCTCGAAGAGATGCAGTTAGTGTTCCCGCATACCCGCGTTCGAAATACAGCATGCGTTTTGGCAGCAGACCGAGTTGCGTTGGTTTCTTACAACATGGTATGGGTGCCGGTCGTTCAGTAAGCAATGACAAACTATTGAACGTAAAATTGCCAAGAGATCACAACAGCAAACAATGCTGATGTTGACTGCGACGTCCTGTAAAGGATATACAACTCTTAACTAATGTCATGAGAAGGGAGAAAGCTGAAGTGTGTCGACACAAGGGGAAGGATTTTTTGCGTGAGGATTAGCTTTCCCTATAACCAGTGCCCCTGGCCATCAGGCGAACCCACTCCGACTTCTGAAGTACTTGTAATTTACATCTACAAGTCAAGGACGAGAAGTCAACATTTTAGTCCAACTGACAGGTGTAGAGGTTGAACCGGCTACCTCGGCATCAGTACACCGGAAGTTTAAGAGCAAGCTCTCTTATACATTCGATCATGGTGACTTCGAAGGTGCTAACATTTCACACCCGAGGGAATAACTGCCATGGGCCTACCTTTACCACAGGCCATCTTACAATGAGATGGCTGGGTGCCCATGAAACGTGGGGAGCCAACAAGTATAGGAGAATCCAGCTCCTTACAAGGCGGTTATTTATGGCAAATTGGTCTAGCTCACAGGCATTTCCCATATCAATTAAAACACATATTGAAGCAGACGTTATAATTCATTTTACACGCGCCACGCTACAATCTGTCTGCCTGTCACCGCAAACACATCGGCGATGATTTGGTGGTTGTACCTTGATTTCCACGGCCTTGGCTCGGCAAATTAGAACAATGTGTGCGAGTCTGGAATTACTGAGACAACAATGTATGAATATGAAACAAGAAAACAGCAGACGCACAAAGTGAGACAGTAACATAGAAGTAGGAATTAAAATAACAGACGTGAAGATGAGATAACATACAAATAAGAAACAAGAAAATACCAAACACAGAACGTGAGACAACATTATGCAGACAAGAAACATGAACTGGGATCATTACCTGCTAAATGTGCAAAAGACTGGCTACCTATGTCTCCGTGTATTAAAAAAAACAATTTAGTTGCATGACCTTCACAGGATGTAGCAGTCAACACCAGCATGTTTGTTCTTCGTGATTTCTGGGCAAGTTTTACGTTCAGTAGTTTGCCTGTGCTTTCTGAACGACCAGCACCTATACCTTTTTCGAAAAAAAGAAAAGAAAAACAGCATCGCTGTATTTCGAACCCGGATATACGGGATTACAAATCGCGTCCGTAACTCTTAGCCACGAAGTGCGGTCTACAGAGGCCCATAAAATGTGATGGTACTAGACATCACAGACCTAAAGTAAGTTCCTGCTTCAGGACTAGTTTTAAAGCAAGCGTGTTAACGACGTTGATAGGGAGCTGCACGGTTAATGTCATAAGCGCGGTCGGACTATGGTTCAACGCCTGCGCTCGTCGTCTGTCTAGGTGAGAGAAAGACAGGCCAGCTACCCTCCGTGCACTGAGGCCTACACACTGTGACGGCCCTACACATCATAGAGCCATAGCAGGCTCTTGCTGCGGAACGTTTTTTTTAAAAATTTATTATTAAACAAGATACCATAAAGGGTGTATTTTTAATGACTGTGCAGTCATTGAAAATATTGCCAGTCCAAGTTTTGTATTCACCCTCTGTAAAGTTTGTGCAACATAATAGGTAAATACAAAACTTGGACCAGCAATATTTTCACAAACACTGCACAGTCATTAAAGATACACCCTGCAAATAAGAAACAAGAACATAAATGACACAGCGTGAGAGAACTACATACACATAAGAAGCCGGAAAACAAAACAGACATGGAGCGTGAGACAACAACTTACAAATAAGACGCAATAAAACAGACACACATTGTGAGCAACTTACAAATAAGAAATGGAAATATTTTTTTTAAAAACACAGTAACAAATTGTCTCGCCAGTCAAACCACAATATTATTATTTTTAGGTACCGTTTTACGGGTTCACATTTTGTTTACCTTTAACCTTTCTTCTATACAGCTTCCAATTAGATTTGTTTGCTGTTCACTTTTATTTCTTCGCCCACATTAAGCATAAAGCTTAATTTAGGTTTAAGTTTAAATTTAGGCTTAGGTTTATCTGTATTGTATTCTCATTACCATTTGCAATGTCACTTTTTTTTCTCTTCTTCTTTTTCCGATATTTTGTTTCTACACATAACAAGATACCGGATAAATTACTGGCCGCCATATGTACATCAACCAATGACATTCTGGAGGCCACAGGTTTGAATGCCGGTGTGCATTGTTTTACCAGTTACATCTTCTAGTGTGTCCTCTGATTTCTACTGCTCTTATTTACGTCTTCGTTCACTTTCGGATGTTAGTATGAATAAATGTAAAGAAAGCAGCAGTCAATTTAAGCTTGTTGACACCCATAAAGTTTGTCCTAAAATGGAGAAAGTGTAGGCCCAAATACGCTTGTGTTTTTCTCCATTCCATGTTGGACACCCCTGCAAACGACATTTTCGGCTGCCATTTTACCAGTTCCAGTTTTATTCATCAGTATCTCCTATCTTTAGTTTATTAAGCATGTGGTGTTTCAGCCTGCTGTGGCCTGTCCGTAGTCTGAAGATTGTAATTTGTTCTTTTCGGCTACCTGCTAATTTATTTCGTATAAAATCTATCGGCACGTTCGATTCCAATTCATCTCCACTAAATTCCGCATTCGCCTAGCTAAAGCAGCACGTGTACTTCAACGCTTGACCAACCACACACCCTTGTGGACATACGCATGTTCTTTTGTAAACAATATAAAATGACACAAAGTAGTGCAGCTTTACATAACAGAATTACGACACATACATGACGTTACGGCGATTAGCCTTTATCAGCAATCAAACACAATCACAAACACAACATATAGTCAAGGAGATCTCCTGTGACTACATCAAAAGGTGACGAGAAGAACAAAAGGATGAAAAAATGAAAGCAGTGAAGAGAAAATGAGAATTGGAAAAAATGTGAATTGGAAAAAATTTTCATACTTACCTCACAATTCTGATCTGTGTGTAACTCAGAATATTCCAATTCCAATTTTCAAAACAAAAATTCCAAATTCGGTCTCGTTCAACCTGCCTCTTCAGCTGTGAGGCCCGTGGTTTTTGTGGGTCCATTCACCCTAATTCTTGTCTTGTGCTCTCTTACGAGTAAGTCCTATCTCGGACTGGTTATGTTGGTTTGTGTCTGTGGCGTCAGCTGGGGTTTGGTCGGTGGCTATCCTTTGTGCTCGTCTCCTCTTGCGGTTTTCTTTGTTGGTGCAGGCTCCTGGCTTGTCTGGGTGCAGTCCTTATAAGGACTCTTTGTTTGATGTTTCGTTATCTTTCGTTTTGTTGTGGGTTTGTGTCACCTTCTCGTAGTTGCTGTTGTATTCTTCATCCATTTGTTTCCAGATGAGTTGCGTTTCCGTATGAAATTTATCTTTCCATGTGCTGGGGTCATTTTCGTATTTTCGCATTGTAGTCTAGCTTGCTCTTCCCTTTCTTCGTAATCAGCTTCATATATTTTGTTCCCCTTCCATAGAGGTATCGTGGCTGGACTACTGGCTTCTGCTTGCTGTTTCTGATTGGTCTGAGGCTTGGCACCATCATGCGTCTTTTTGTCTCCTTTTTTGTTAATTGCCTTCATCAGTTTTTCGATGTTTTTTTGTGTGGTGCTTCACCTCATAGGTTGGTTTGGATTGGTGCTGCGTCCTTTCGGCGTTCAGTAGTTCTCTTTCGGTCTTGATCATTTGTAGGATTTCCTCGTTTTCCTTCTCCATCTTAGCAATACGCTCCATCTCTTGCTTGATGTTGTGCTGGATCTCTTTCATGTCGGCCAGCAGCTTCTCATTATCGCTGGTTGGTGCTGGCGTTAGTATTGCCTTGACTAGCTTCTTCAGCTCGTCTCTTTGGTGCTGCAGTTGGTCTCTTTCAGCTTGTGATATACCCTTGGCTATCTCGCACCTCCGCCTTGCTTCGTTGTATGGTGTCTTTGTGTTGATGGCACACTTTAACACGTCTCTGTGTCGTTGCAGGTATGGACAACCCAAGTATCTTGCTCCATGCTTGCCCATGCAGTTGGCGCACTTTCGTTTGTTGTTGGGTGCTCGGAAGCCCGTGTCCAGCTTGGCCAGAGAACACGCTTTGAAGGCCTGGTGATCGGCGCAGTACCGGCAGATTTCCATCTTGCTGCGGCATGCTGCTCTGCTATGGCCGGCCCTCTGACGTCTGGAACATTGGGTGATCCTTGGGATGTATCTCTCTGGCTGCTGCATTCTCTTGTTGAATGATACTGTGGTCGGCATCTCGCTGCCCTCTGTCGTCACCACTGCCAAGGTTGTGGGAAGCTTGGAGTAGGTGAGGAACTAAGAATATCACCGATGTCTTCATTTTATACCCAACCGATGGAGTCATATGTAGGATGATGACGGGGTGATGGGTGTAACGGTTCAGTGAGTACATTGAAAGAAGGGGGAGGCGGGGAGGCAGGACGGTAACTTGTGATAGTAGGCTGAGAATTATATCTGAGCAATCTCAGTGGATGTACTAACAAAGCATGAGTGGGTGCTAGTGAATGGGTTGGTCCTGGTGGGCGAATATTGAAGAGCAATGGAGTGTGCACCCAAGCATAACGGTAGTACTAACCAAACTGACATTATGCACTCCTATATGTTATTGTAAGGCGAGTTCTAAAGTCTGGGTGGACTGATATGCATGAGCGCACATACATATACCGCTCAACAGACATTCATACAATAGTGTAAATGGACATGTGCAAGGCATATAAAGAGAGAGAGAGAGAGAGAGAGAGAGAGAGAGAGAGAGAGAGAGAGAGAGAGAGAGAGAGAGAGAGAGAGAGAGAGAGAGAGAGAGAGAGAGAGAGAGGTTGGTATAGCTACTGCGATATGCCATATGGGACATATTTGGACACATGATATGGGCAGGCGTAAATAAGCAATTTTTGAAAATAAAGAGAGAGAGAGAGAGAGAGAGAGAGAGAGAGAGAGAGAGAGAGAGAGAGAGAGAGAGAGAGAGAGATAGAGAGAGAGAGAGAGAGAGAGAGAAAGAGAGAGAGAGAGAGAGAGAGAGAGAGAGAGAGAGAGAGAGAGAGAGAGAGAGAGAGAGCATGTTCTTTTGGAGCATTCGGTCATCATTTGTTTTCGGTTTTGATTCGATATTTGCGAGAAAATGTGTAAAAATTCGACCTACTTCTGCAGCTTCGGTTATATTTTAAGTCCGTTTTTTATTGTTGCGGATTTTGATTATCTTTCGCTTCTTTGCTCTCTTTTGAGTTAGCCCTCAACAAGACTGGTTATGTGTATGTATCCATATATATTCGTCGAGTCCGGGTGAGTCTTATGGGGCTCACTTTGATTGGCATTTTCTTTATTGCCTTGAGTTGGTTCTGATGAGGGCCGACCAACTCAACACGACAAAGAACATGTTGGTTTGCTACCTCATTCCTTGTTATCCTAACATGGACAGCTCTATCACGTGTTCAAACACCGCTGTCTTCCGCAATTTGATGTAGCGGCTAATGAACATTTGCATGTACCACTACATGGTATTGGGCTGAATTAAAAGGGGGTGGGGGATCTCAGGCGCCACTAAATCTATAACAAAAGCAACAAGAATAAATATACTGCACGTTCGACACTCTTCGGGTGCCACTGAATCAATAACAAAACTACGACAAATTCAAAACACCACCGTTCGCCATCTTAATCTTTCTGAATTCCTGAAAGAGGGGTTAGTGTTGGACACTTGGGGAACCGCAGCTCAATTGCTTTATCGAGACAACGTCGTCATTCAGAAGTGAGTAGTTGGAAATCTAAGTGCTTTGGGTTTCAGTTATTTCTGTTGTCCCTGTGTCATTTACTTCTGTCTACTTGTGTGTCCTTGTCTTCTGTGGATGCTAGACAATACTAACATATTAATCAGACCCACAGATAATTTAGTAATTAGAGAACATGCACTAAGTGATTCACAGCTGGACTGCCCGTATTAGGTTCAGCAAGTCAGATGTGAGAGATATTATGGATAGAAGATGGAATTAAAACCTGATCTGTGTCCTAGTGGCACGAAATGGAATATTGCTCGGATAGCAAATCCATTACGCGGAAAGTCCGAATCGAAAGCTCACTGTGTGGATGTCATCTGCAGACTGCATTCTTCTGGTTTCCGGAGGAACAGCCTATGGTGAATGTAAGGCCCAATATATGGAAGTGAGGCTAAGCAGCCATGTGCAGGACGTGACGATTCCTTGGGTGAGCCCAGTACCAGAGCGCTGTGTGTTGGCTCTGCAATTATGGAAGCCTCCTTGGATGGCGGGGAATGCCCATGGTCTGCCCCTGCCTTCCCTTGAGGGCTGACCAGGATGTCTTTGGCTGTTCTATATGGGCCGGCTAGGATGGGAGATAACACCACAACAGTGAGAGTCAAACATCCTAAGAAACCCCCGGGAAGGTTAACCCGGTCAACAAATGCCCGCAGAAGTCGGATGTGTCGGCCTAACGGCGCAAGAACACAGCTCTGCTGTAAACAGGCACAACGCAATCACATACAAAAAAAAAAATCCAGATGGACGCAGAAGAAGAAGAAGAAGAAGAAGAAGAAACCTGATCTAAACTTATATATATATATATATATATATATATATATATATATATATATATATATATATATATATATATATATATATATATATATATATTCTAAAATGTAGAAGATATGAAAGGAATCATTATTGGGGGATGTAACATCAATAACATTTGATATGTGCATGATACAGTATTTATTGCAGACAATGAGAAGGATCTGCAGCATTTAGAAGATGCGGTTGTTGCACACAGTGAACAACTTGGGTTAGAATTAAATTGTAAGAAGACACAGATTATGGTCGTTACTAGGAAGAAGGAAATACCACAATGTAATATACAAGTGCTGGTCTCCTTGGCGAAGGTGTTAACGACTTTCTCCGTAATCCCATATATCCACATGAGGAACACAGCAGTGCGAGATATGGCAGTGGATTGTGTCGCGTTGATTACTTACGGGGTATGTGAGCCGGTCGCTCAGAAAGCAATGCCAAACTACTGAGCATAATCTTCCCAAGAACATCAACAATGGCTGACAAATGTTGGTGTTGACTGCAACATCCTGTAAGGAATATGCAACTTTATATATATATATATATATATATATATATATATATATATATATATATATATATATATATATATATATATATATATATAAACATTCAAATCGCAAGTGATAAAGGAAACATCAGAATCATGTATGAAGGGATAATGAAAGCTTGTGGTCCAATGATCAAAAGAAGTGCACCGCTGAAAACCTGGACTGGAGAAATCATCACTGATAAGAAACTGCAGATGGATAGATGAGTAGAGCACTATTTAGAGCTTTACTCAAGTGAGACCAAGCTAGCGGATGATGCCCTCAACGCCATAGAGGCCCTGCCAACTCTTGACCACCTGGACACACTTCCCACCATAACAGAAGTTAAGTGTGCTATAAATGAACTTGCATCTGGCAAGGCTCCAGGTAAGGATGGGATTCCAATAGAGGTAATCAGGAGTGGGCAAGACACACTCACTCTACAGATCCACCAGCTAAGAGAGCTATGCTGGCGAGAAGGACAAGTCCCACAGGATTTCAAAGATTCAAACATCATAACGCTGTACAAGAACAAGGGCGATCGGAGCGACTGTAACAACTATAGGGGTATCTCACTTCTGTGTATTGTTGGGAAAGTATTTGCCAGAATTGTTCTGCGCAGGCTTCAAGTCCTGGGAGATCAAGTCTACCCCGAATCACAGTGCGGCTTCCTCAGAACCGGTCTACCATTGATATGATATTCTCATTGCGACAGATGCAAGAAAAATGCCGGGAACAAAATCAGCCACTGTTTATTGCCTTCATCGACCTCACAAAGGCATTCAATTTGGTCAGTCGTGAGGGTCTGTTCAAAGCACTAAAGAAGATTGGCTGCCCACCAACTCTTCTGTCCATTGTGGAATCGTTCCACACAGGCATGAAGGGTATAATCAAGTTTGATGGCTCAACTTCAGAAGAGTTTGAAATCAAGAGTGGAGTTAAGCAAGGTTGTGTACTAGCCCCCACCCTCTTTGGGATATACTTTTCACTTCTACTGAAATATGCCTTTCGTGATCAGGATGACGGTATATACATTCACTCACGCTCAGATGATGGCCTCTATAATGCTCAGAGATTGAAGGCCAAGACCAAAATTAGGAGTGTATTAATCAGAGATTTGCTTTTTGCGGATGATGCTGCGATTACGACCCACTCTGAGGAAGAATTACAACATCTACTATCTGCATTCTCCAATGCTTGTTCTGAATTTGGTTTCTTCTTCTTCGTTCATCCGGAGTTTTTTTTCGGACGTGATTGCGTTGTGCCTGTTTACAGCAGAGCTGCGTTCTTGCGCCGTTAGGCCGACACATCCGACTTCTGCGGGCATTTGTTGACCGGGTTAACCTTCCCGGGAATTTGGTTTAACAATTAACAAAAAGAAGACACAGATTATGTCACACGGTGCACATGGTGTACCATCAATCTTTATTGACGACGCCGAACTGGAGATAGTAGACTATTTTACATATCTAGGAACAGAGGTAAATAGCAAATTATCCCTTGATCAGGAAATCAACATCAGGATGGGAAAGCAACAAGAATGAACATGTTCGCAAAAAGAGTCTGGGAGAACAGGAAGCTTACTGCCAAAACAAAAGTCCTCGTCTACCAAGCCTGCGTCCTTAATACTCTTCTTTATGGCAGTGAAACCTGGACAACTTACTCACGCCAAGAGAAACGTTTAAACAGCTTTCATATGCGGTGTCTGCGAAGAATACTTGGTATTAAGTGGCAAGATAAAATCACAAATACTGAAGTATTGGAAAGATCAGGTTGTGTGACAGTGTATTCCATGCTCAGTCTTCGTAGACTTGGATGGATAGTACATGTTAGGAGGATGGATGATGGCAGAATACCAAAGGACATCTTTTTTGGTAAATTACAGACGGGTAGGAGATCTCAGGGTCAGCCTCTACTATGATACAAAGATGTGTGTAAGTGGGAAATGATTGATACAGGCATTCATAATGCACATTGGGAGCAAGTCGCCGCTGAACGTGTTGCATGGAGGGCAACTATCAGAAATGGAATAAAGACAAAGGAGAAAATTATTGCAGATAAAGCACACACAGAGCATGAGAGACGTAAGATGGTGCAAAATGATGGAAATGACCATGATTTCACATGCATCTACTGTGGTCAAACATTTGCAGCAAGAATTGGCCTTACCAGCCACACTCACCACCGCCATGGGTCGTAGTTATTAAGCCTTTTTGAAGCACAATGTACCAAACTATCGTCTGTCAAGACGGAAAGGTGCCAATGAAATATAAACAGAACTATTCTTAAACAAGTGAATCGGTGCAATTATCTTGGAACAGTCATAACATCTGATAGGAGATGCCTTGAAGAGATTAGACCAAGAATCGCCATTGTTAAGGGAGTCTCTTACAAGATGGAAAACATACTGACTAATAAAAACGATGTCATCTGCAATGAGAAAAAGAATATTGAGGTGCTACATAAAACCTGTACTTTTGTATGGATATGAAACATGGAGAATGAGCAGACAAGCTGAAAAACATCTGATGCCTGTGGAAATGTGGTTTCTGAGGAAAATGCGAAGAATACCATGGACAGACAAAAAAAACCAATGACCAAGTCCTACAAGAAATAGATGAAAACAATAAACTGATTAGAGACATTAGATGTAGACAGTCACAGTTTTTATGGACATGTTATGAGAAGAAATAAATTAGAGAACTTGGTGACAACTGGCAAGATTGAGGGGAAGAGAACAAGGGGAAAGCAGAGAAGTAAATACCTGGATGTCTTGGTCACTTGGTATGGTCGAGACAAGAACACAGAGCTGATGCAGGATTCTGGTGATCGCGTGAGATGGTGAAGCATGACCACCTACGTCTATCGGCATGGCACATGATGATGATGATATAAGAGTAACTATTTCTTTGCCCAATGTTTATGTAAGAAGAATCTAATACAGGCAGTCTACCGCCGACTCTAGCACTCCAACTTCACACGCTTGTCCACGCCAATTTATTTACAATGTGAAAACTGATGATCATGTTATCAGCGCATTCATAAATTGTCTAGATAAAATTTCATTTTTTAATAATGAACACACTCTCCCGTTTCATGGAGTATCCAGAAATGCCCAACTAAATTGTGATTACATGTTTTATCAGAAATGAGCCCGATATGCAACTGCTACCGCATGGTGACATGTATACTTCCTCTCATAAATTCATACATTCCTCTCAGATCTAATCTGTTCCTAAGAAACATGAAAAGTCCATGAGTTTATGCCAGTTCTTTAAATGAAGCCATTTTCTAATCCGTATTTTACAACCTAGCTTCGACCTCTCATAGGCATGCCTGTTTGTCAACCAAAATTCAAGAAACAAAAACAAACAAAACAAAAACAAACAAAACAAAAAGTAGGTATTCAAAGCCTAGATTCACTATAATGGGTTCTCCATCTGTGGTCCAATAGTCCCGGAGGAATCAATGGTTACATTTCTATGCACCTTTGCCATGAAAGGGAATACTATATAATTTGCACGTGTGTATTATCCTCTGATGAAACCTCTGCAATATTATAAACTATATAGGTACCAGCAGCACTTTTGACTTAGCTGTATCTACAGTATTGTTAATGAAGCCTATTATACAATGAAACAGATATGTGTGACTCCTGATAGAGAGAGAGAGAGGGGAAGGGAATGGGGAAATTAATTCGCTGTAAGGTATGTACACCGTCTCTCTCTCTCTTCTCTCTGTCTGTCTGTCTCTCTATCTCTCTCAAGAGCTACACATACCTGACTGCTTCATTCTATATTGCCATATCTCGCTGTAGTACTGATTTCTCTAATATGTAACCAACTAGTTCTATATAGACAGTTTGTGATATCTACAACTCCCATGGTCTTCTATGTGTGTCAATCAAATCATACAAGGAGC
This sequence comes from Cepaea nemoralis, assembly GCA_014155875.1. Classification (NCBI taxonomy): domain Eukaryota; kingdom Metazoa; phylum Mollusca; class Gastropoda; order Stylommatophora; family Helicidae; genus Cepaea; species Cepaea nemoralis. The sequence continues at coordinate 325,127 of JACEFZ010015129.1, forward strand.
TGACTCTAAATCTGTACCCTCCCTATGATGGCCCTATGATGGAAACAAGACCCTTCTCTTCATGTGCCTCGCCAACTGGCATAGTGCTCGTGCATTTCCATGTGCAGTTCACTACAAAGTTGTCCTTGCCAAACCATGATAGTCATCCTCCTATAGATATTGTGCTAGTGTATAAGGTGTTCAGCAATGACAACCCCAAGAGCATCAATGACAGCCTCAACACCATCAATGACAACCCCAAGACCATCAATGACAGCCTCAAGACCATCAAAGGCAGCCTCAAGACCATCAATGACAGCCTCAAGACCATCAAAGGCAGCCTCAAGACCATCAAAGGAAGCCTCAAGACCATAAAAGACAGCATACCCTACACTGATGTCTGCTATCTTGTTGGGAAATGCTGTATTTTGATTAACATCAGAATCCAGATGAGCCTGATCTCTATCTACTGTCTTCATGTAGGAAGTGATGTGAACAGTTCCATTATCCATGCTGCCATCATGGGAGGTTCTCGCCTGCTAATAGATGTTCCAACAGCTCAATAAATGTTGGGGACTGGAGATCCAAAAAAAAGATACTCCTCCATGCCACCGTCCCAGTCCAGCCAGTAGCGATGTCATTGAGAACTGACATTTTATGTGGTGGTTTTGTGTAGTATTTGCATATTTTTTCTTCATAGTCCCAAAACTGTTTTCGGCTATGAGTCTGGGATGTGCTAGGACCATGAGAATTTATAGTTCTGAATGCATGGATGAAGAGGTGTCGAGTCTCTTCCTCACTTCAGCAGACGACGAATGTGATAATGCAGCTGAGAGAGGTTTCACAGAACGGGCTCCAGAAATGTTTCCAATGGCTGCATGAATGTTGACAACAATGTGTAACTGCTGATGGGAACTATTTTGAAAAAATTGTAATGTAAATAATTGTATTGTTTCTGATTTTTATACAAGAAACAAATTTATGAAACTTTTTGAAGCCCCCTTGTAACAAAAGCACTAGATATGTTTTTAAAAAAACAAAAACAAAAACAGAATCACTAACATTCAACCCAAACAGTCAAGAACATATTTAAGAAGATGGTTGAAAATAATAAAACATGACAACAAATTTTGAACAGAACAAGAAGAATAACAATGTATGTACTTACACCTATCTCTGGACTCTCAAGCAGAATACAAAATGGCTGCTGGGGTTCTTTACATGATTTAAAGTGACACTCCCCTAATGGTATGACTCCCTGTGGATAAAGTACACTTACCTACACTACAACATATACATACACTGAGAAGTTTTAAGCTATACGATAATCACTTTCTAACTATGATTACAAACACACACAGTGAAGTTTTAAGCTTTACGATAATGACTTTCTAACTATGATTACAAACACACACAGTGAAGTTTTAAGCTTTACGATAATGACTTTCTAACTATGATTACAAACATATAGATAGAAGATTTAAACTATACGATAATGACTTTCTAACTATGATTACAAACATACATATAGAAGATTTAAACTATACAATAATGACTTTCTAACTATGATTACAAACATATACATAGAAGATTTAAGCTATATGATAATGACTTTCTAACTATGGTTACATACATACACAGTGAAGTTTTAAGCTATACAATAATGACTTTCTAACTATGATTACAAACATATAGATAGAAGATTTAAACTATACGATAATGACTTTCTAACTATGATTACAAACATACATATAGAAGATTTAAACTATACAATAATGACTTTCTAACTATGATTACAAACATACATATAGAAGATTTAAACTATACAATAATGACTTTCTAACTATGATTACAAACATATACATAGAAGATTTAAGTTATATGATAATGACTTTCTAACTATGATTACAAACATATACATAGAAGATTTAAACTATACAATAATGACTTTCTAACTATGATTACAAACATATAGATAGAAGATTTAAACTATACAATAATGACTTTCAAACTATGATTACAAACATATAGATAGAAGATTTAAACTATACAATAATGACTTTCTAACTATGATTACAAACATATAGATAGAAGATTTAAACTATACAATAATGACTTTCTAACTATGATTACAGACATATACATAGAAGATTTAAGCTATATGATAATGACTTTCTAACTATGGTTACAAACATACACAGTGAAGTTTTAAGCTATACAATAATGACTTTCTAACTATGATTACAAACATATAGATAGAAGATTTAAACTATACGATAATGACTTTCTAACTATGATTACAAACATACATATAGAAGATTTAAACTATACAATAATGACTTTCTAACTATGATTACAAACATATACATAGAAGATTTAAGTTATATGATAATGACTTTCTAACTATGATTACAAACATATACATAGAAGATTTAAACTATACAATAATGACTTTCTAACTATGATTACAAACATATAGATAGAAGATTTAAACTATACAATAATGACTTTCTAACTATGATTACAAACATATAGATAGAAGATTTAAACTATACAATAATGACTTTCTAACTATGATTACAAACATATAGATAGAAGATTTAAACTATACAATAATGACTTTCTAACTATGATTACAAACATATACATAGAAGATTTAAACTATACAATAATGACTTTCTAACTATGATTACAAACATATAGATAGAAGATTTAAACTATACAATAATGACTTTCTAACTATGATTACAAACATATACATAGAAGATTTAAGTTATATGATAATGACTTTCTAACTATGATTACAAACATATACATAGAAGATTTAAACTATACAATAATGACTTTCTAACTATGATTACAAACATATAGATAGAAGATTTAAGTTATATGATAATGACTTTCTAACTATGATTACAAACATATACATAGAAGATTTAAACTATACAATAATGACTTTCTAACTATGATTACAAACATATACATAGAAGATTTAAGTTATATGATGACTTTCTAACTATGATTACAAACATATACATAGAAGATTTAAACTATACAATAATGACTTTCTAACTATGATTACAAACATATAGATAGAAGATTTAAACTATACGATAATGACTTTCTAACTATGATTACAAACATATAGATAGAAGATTTAAGCTATACAATAATGACTTTCTAACTATGATTACAAACATATAGATAGAAGATTTAAACTATACGATAATGACTTTCTAACTATGATTACAAACATATAGATAGAAGATTTAAACTATACAATAATGACTTTCTAACTATGATTACAAACATATAGATAGAAGATTTAAGTTATATGATAATGACTTTCTAACTATGATTACAAACATATACATAGAAGATTTAAACTATACAATAATGACTTTCTAACTATGATTACAAACATATAGATAGAAGATTTAAGTTATATGATAATGACTTTCTAACTATGATTACAAACATATACATAGAAGATTTAAACTATACAATAATGACTTTCTAACTATGATTACAAACATATAGATAGAAGATTTAAACTATACGATAATGACTTTCTAACTATGATTACAAACATATAGATAGAAGATTTAAGCTATACGATAATGACTTTCTAACTATGAATGCAAACATACATTTTCATTTTCAGATTCGGTTCAGTGTAGCCTTGCACTATTCTATTTGCTCATCTTTACCATTACTAGTTTCAATACAATGTACTTTTACTTTGCTCTATAAGCTAATATTTGCCATTACCAGTTCTTTTTCCTCATCTTCTTCCTCCACTTCTTCTCCTGCCTTTCTTCTCCAAATGGAGCAAAGGCCTCAAACAACATATGCCAAGCCCTTTACAGACATTTTTATGATTGGTTGGATTTTGCAGCTAAGTTTTCTATGGGATAAGGTAGCCAGTCTCACACCAAACCTCTTTAGTCGCCTCTAATGACATGCATTTAGGTTACAGTGGTACTGTTCTTTTGCTTCCATTACGGGCCCCGGTGACACATTGACATATTACCACTTCTAGTACAATGTAATCTTACTTTCATTCATTCATTCATTTATGCATTCATTCATTCACGCATTCATTCATTCATTCAGTAGCATGTCCTTTGCAGAACCTCGCTCCCATAACCTAATGGAAAACTTCTCATTCATAAGCAAGATGTCCCATGTCCAATATACCCATGAGGAGATCTTCTGCCACATTCTGCACTCATCATCTCTTTGGCCTTCCTCTTCCTCTCTTCCCGGGCATATACCCTCCATTACTGCTCTCTCCAAACTTTTATATTTCAGGTGACCAAAATATTTCAATTTTCTTTGTTTTATCTTCTTTAGTAGCCAACTGTCTTCAATTTTCAGATCTTGTCATATGCATGCATTCGTTCTTTTTTTGTGTGGATATTCTTAGAACCTGTCTATAAAATTCATATTCAAAGACATTTATGTGCTGTTCAGCTTGTTCAGTAAGTGTCCAGGTTTCATAGATGTATGTTGCAATGGGAAAGATGCATGCTCTTATCTGTCCCACGCCGCAATTTATTCAATTGTTTTAGTTTTTGAAGAGCAACAGATATCTGTCTTTTTAATTTCTTTCATTGTGTCACCATTGTTGGTAATTATTAACACAAGATATTAAAAACTTTTCACCGCCTTAAATTTTCCTCATTAACATATATTTTGTTCTCCATATTAGTTTTATCTGAATGCATTATCTTTGTTTTTGGAATTTTAAGATATAAGTTGTAATTTTCACTATTCTTTTGGATTGAGGTTATTAGTTTTTCTATACCATTCTGTGTTGTGGATAGTAATACTGTATCATCAGCATATCGAATCGCTGGTATTTCATGCCCACCTATATCTAGGGCATCATATTGCTCCTTGGTTATAACATCTCTGGCATTTCTCATTATATTTTCAACATACAGGTTAAACAAATAGGGAGACAGCACACAGCCCTGACTGACTCTTTGCTTGATGTCAAACCAATCTGATGTTTCACCATCTATTCTAATTGCTGTTTGTTAGTCTAGATACAGCATTTTTATAAGTTGTACTACATGTGATGGAAAGCCCATTTTCCTCATGATTTCCCAAAGTTTCTGATGTTGTACATGGTCAAATGCCATTGAATTATAGCCAAAACGAGAATTTTTTTTTATGTGCTCGCTCGCTTTGAACTCAGATATACATATATAAACTATAAACACATATTTATTCTTGTTCATATGCCTTTACAACTGGCATTGTAGATCATATAAGTCCATATCCCTCACTCTCTAATGATATTTACACATTCAGGTACTGACACTTTTCTATGTCATGGCAATATACTGCCTAGTATTCTTTTATCTATGTCATCCCTTGTGTCATCCCTATGTCTTCCCTTATCGCTTTTTCCTATTAATTCTACGAACTGTCAAAATATATTATTTTTCATATTTCTGTAATGATTTCCTTTCTATTCTGTCCTCTCTTAAATGTCACTGTCCATCATTTTGGATGTCCATGATATTAACAACATTCTTCTGTAACAACATGTCAATGGATTTAGTAAATTCCCTTGCTTACTAATTAACTGTAAATAAATATAACAGGAATTAATATGTTACCTTGGGATGGACGTTAAAAAAGTCTCGCCGTTCAATGTCTTTTTTCTCATTTGAATCATAGTACATAAGAAATCCATCCTTGACTAAAAAGAACCTACAATTGAAATAAAATTGCATTCGTAAGTTTCTTAGTTGGCATCAACATAAAGATAATAATAAAAAAAAACAAAACCAAGTTTCACACTTTTCCAGCAACCACATTCTTCTTCTACCTTGTTTGGCAGTAAAAGAATATTAGTCATATCGAGTCCAATTACAGACAGCTGCAGTATTTGCATCAAGGTTAATCAATCCAACCTCATCATCATCATCCAGTGGGGTGTCCTATTCTTCCACAACAGTCTTTCGAAATGTCTTTCCATCATACGCCAGATGGCCTCATTCTTTTGCTGTCGTGTGTAAATAATCTATCACATCTTGATCCATCTACCTTGTGGTCTTCCTCTTTTCTGCCACCTTGGTACACTTCCCTCCACAAGTATCTTTTCTAGACTTTCATTTCTGTTTTCTTTCATTAATTCATTCAGTAGCATATCCCTTGCAGGACTTCGCTCCCATAACAATCATCTGGAAAACTTCATGGTCATAAGCAAGATGTCCCATGTCTGATACACCCATCTGGAGATCATCTGCTACATCTGGTATCCATTTTCCCTTTGGCCTTCCTCTTCTTCTCTTCCCGGGCATATACCCCTCCATGATTGTTCTCTCCAAACTTTCATGACGTCTCAAGTGACCAAAATATTTTGCAGTTACCTTTGTTTTATCGTCTTTAGTAGCCAACCTTCTTCACTATTCAGTTCTTGTCATATGGATTCATTTGTTCTTTTCTGTATCAAAGATATTCTTAGAACCCATCTTTAACATTCATATTCAAAGGCATTTATGCATTATTCAGCTTGTTTAGCATATGTCCAGGTCTCAAAAGCATATGTTCTTTTTTACACGACCATAATATTTCATTTTCTTAATTTTTGTTTTATCTTAAAAATTAATCTTCTTCAATATCAAATTCTTGGTTGGATAGGTCCAGCTGAAGCAGTTTTTGGAACTGGATTTGTCTGCCCACTTCATCACATATTACAAATATCCTATTGTGGTTTCTTTGGCTTCTTTAAATTTTGAAATTTTGACAGGGCATTGGTCTGAATTTCTTTGTGTGATTTCAAACTGCTGAGAGATTTTTAACATGCTCAATGTGTACTACACAAGAATTCATATTTTTTTGCCATTGTCCTAGAAGGTTAGACACCTGGTCAATTGCCCAGAGGTCAGACCAGAATGTGACATCATGGATTCTTCTAAAACCCAGTCTTGAAAAAAAAACTGTCTTGAATTAAAATCTAGCACCTCAAGGGTTAGAGGCAAATGAGATTTGCTTCCTATCTTCATTTTCTGTACATTGGAATGAGCCAATAATCCTGCTATTACAATAATAATTGAATAAAACCATTCACGTTTCCTCATCATCATGTTCCATGCCAACAGGCATAAGTAGTCATAGTTCTCCATCTCATATGATCACCAGCATCTTAGACAAGGTCTGTGTTTTTGTCCTCATTATGTCATGTGACCAAGCTATCTAAGTATTTATTGCTTAATCTTCCCCTTGCTCTTTCCCCATTATGTCTGCTGGTTGTCACTATGTTTTCAAGTGTAATTCTACTTATAACATGCTCAACAAATCTTGACCGTCTATATCTAATTACTTAAATTATTTTACGGTTTTTATTTGTTTCTTGAAGGACTGCATCATTCATTTATCTATGCATCCTTGACATTCTTTGCATTTTCCTCTGAAACCACTGCCATTAGATGTTTCTCGGCTTGTCAGCTTATTGTTTATGTTTCACATGCTTACAACAGAATAGGTTCTTCTTCTTTTGCTGCGTTCATCTGGAGTTTTTTTTTTTCAGATGTGATTGCATTTTTGCCTGTTTACAGCAGAGCTGTGTTCTTGCGTTGTTAGGCTGACACATCCGACTTCTACTGGCATTTCTTGACCGTGTTAACCTTCCCAGGGGAATAGGTTCTATATAGTAAACATAACGGGAACATAATAAAATACAAAGCTATTTTACTAGCTTAGTTGTAATGAACATATATTGATGACTAAGTGTTCTGGATTGTGGCTTGAATAGAAATTACCAATCTTCTGGCTGACGGAATTAAATTATTCACCAGTATTGTAATAGTATCAAGGAAGGGAAATGGTCAGCACATTTCATAATGGCTGACTTTGAATTTCAGAAGTCTCTTACATATTAAACCCTTGGAGCAGTATCTGCTATTTGATTTTGTTCACCTTCTCCTGTGTTTGTCACCAAATGTATACTAAACAGCTTCTAGGCATTTGTTTATTTCATTAAGCTCATTATAAGAAGGCTTCAGGGGGCAGATTATCTGTCTTTGACCCAGTGGTATGGGTGTAAATAAAAAATATAAAGTATCATTTTAAACGCCTTTAGTTGTATTGGGTATATGGTACTTGCCCCATATTTTAATAGGTCAGTCGGCACTCAATGAGAAATGTTGTTAATATCATCAATATCATGCCAGTTGCCTTTACTTCCCAGAACATTTCAGAGTACCCATTTTAGGCTCTGTTGCTGTGGGAGCCCAGATCAATTTTTTAAAATCCACTTCGATGGGGATTCAAACACATGATCACCAAGTTAGCTGGCAAATGTGCTAGCCACTGCACTACCAAGGCTCCCTATCATCATGAATATGAATAAGACACGCAACATTCGGGAAGGAGAGAAAAGGGTCAACCATCATAAAGGTGAATAAAGGGCATTAAAGATATTTGAACATGAAAATCCATGAGACAGTTATCAGCAGTTGGAAATCGAAAAGATCATGCCAAGTAAACCGTTCTGCAAATTAAACTGTAAAGTAGAAAACCTACTCACAATACATACGAGGCTATGGAGTTTATGAACTGTATTGAGATTCTCTTTGTGTGATCTATGGGAGGAGAGTGGGGCATTGATGGAGACACTCAAGTGCAATGAAAGTGATCTTTTAGAAACCAAATCAAACAAGAAGGGCTCAACAGAAAGCCAGCTCTGTTGACTTTAAACAAGTCGCTGCCATAAAGTACCTAGGATGGGATATCAACAGCTGATGTAACATATCATCAACATTATGTACCCTGCCAACTGGCAATGTTGTTCATGTATCTCCCCAGATCTTGGTCCTGGGTGTTCCAAATCAAATCAACTGATGATATTCCTCCATGCCACTGCCCAAGTCCATCCAGCATCATTTCTCTGTCTACCCTTGCCTCTTCTACCTCTGATTTTTCCAATCATCATGCTGTTTTCCAAAACCTCTAGTCTCATTACATGATCAAAGAACATTGATTGTGACTCATGCGTGCGTGCATGCATGCATGCGTGCGTGCATTTCTGTCATTGTGATCCCTTGGCAAGTTTACGTAAAGTAGTTTACCATTGCTTTCTGATGGCTGGCACTGACACCAACGCGAAACCAACACAACACGGTCTTCTGCCAAATCACGCACAGCTGTGTTTCAAATTCGGGTATACAAGGTTACAAATCGCGTCCGCAATCCCTTCGCCACGGAGACCGGCTGGTTGTATATAATAATTTGAATTTATTAGCCTCGTTAGTTACTCTAGTGGTCTAATGTATTTGCAACATGCATCTCAGAAACCACATCTCCGCTGCTTTCTCTTCTTCTTCTATCCCATATCAGTATTTGTGGGCCATCAGGGTGTGCTGATGGATGTGTTCACAGTCAAAGTCTTCCAAATGTCCCTACCTTCAGCAAAATTTGGAAGTGTTGAAGTAACAAAAGTCCAGTAAGTAAAAGACACATTTGGAAGTGTTGAAGTAACAAAAGTCCAGTAAGTAAAAGACACATTTGGAAGTGTTGAAGTAACAAAAGTCCAGTAAGTAAAAGACACATTTGGAAGTATTGAAGTAACAAAAGTCCAGTAAGTAAAAGACACATTTGGAAGTGTTGAAGTAACAAAAGTCCAGTAAGTAAAAGACACATTTGGAAGTGTTGAAGTAACAAAAGTCCAGTAAGTAAAAGACACATTTGGAAGTGTTGAAGTAACAAAAGTCCAGTAAGTAAAAGACACATTTGGAAGTGTTGAAGTAACAAAAGTCCAGTAAGTAAAAGACACATTTGGAAGTGTTGAAGTAACAAAAGTCCAGTAAGTAAAAGACACATTTGGAAGTGTTGAAGTAACAAAAGTCCAGTAAGTAAAAGACACATTTCGAAGTGTTGAAGTAACATAAGTCCAGTAAGTAAAAGACACATTTAGAAGTGTTGAAGTAACATAAGTCCAGTAAGTAAAAGACACATTTAGAAGTGTTGAAGTAACATAAGTCCAGTAAGTAAAAGACACATTTAGAAGTGTTGAAGTAACATAAGTCCAGTAAGTAAAAGACACATTTAGAAGTGTTGAAGTAACATAAGTCCAGTAAGTAAAAGACACATTTAGAAGTGTTGAAGTAACATAAGTCCAGTAAGTAAAAGACACTTTTACACACTTAAGACCCATTGGGCACATGATGCAAGAGCTATATTTTTATTGAACAACTGGGACTCGGTGGGTGGTGTTATTACTGGGACTCAGTGGGTGGTGTTATTACTGGGACTCAGTGGGTGGTGTTATTACTGGGACTCAGTGGGTGGTGTTATTACTGGGACTCAATGGGTGGTGTTGTCAATATCACACGGGACACCTTTACTGTCAAACTGTCACTGTCATCTACTGGCTACAGTACCTTGCCCTGTAGGACAGGAAGGTCTTGAGCCTGAGGAATTAAGGTGGTCTGGCTAGTGCAGTCGCCGTGAACAAATCCACACCTTATCGAGGATTTGAACACTGATCTCCCAAAGGAGAACACGGCATTCTAGCCACTCTGCCACATGCTTCTCCATCTTTACTTTCCAGAAAATTTCTTGATATCCATTTTAGGCTGGGTCAAAATGGGAGGTCAATTTTAAAACTGTACAGTTTGATAATCCTTCTGTTCTTGAATATTATCACTCTAAGATGTCTTTGCTTGCATCTCCTCCATTTGTATGCAAGTGTACTCTGTAAATGTATATGCTTTATATTTCCAAAATATATGGCTAGAAGGCTAAAGACCTTAAAAACTAGAATTAACATGCATCCATATGGCTGAAACATATAAACAATGTTAATGAGACAACATTAAACTAAATAGCACACACACGCATACACACATGTGCGAACATGGAAACACAAATTGATGCATTTTTCAATCTTTCTAAGGGAGGTAAGCAATGGCGGAATGGATAAGAGTGTTCGCTCATAAACACCTGATGTACTGTTGTTGGGGTAGCGGGTTCAACCCATACACCTGACAGTTGGACTAACATTTTGACTTCTAGTCCTTGTCTTGGGGATGTAAATTACAAGTACCTCAGAAGCCGGGGTGGGTTCACCAGATGGTGAGGGACCTGTTAACTGGGAAAGTTAATCCACATGCAAAAATCAGTCCAGTGCACTAGAAGTAGTAGCACGTGTATGGATTATGCTTGAGTTCAAAGTGAGTGAGCACACACAAAAATCCTTGTAAACATCCATTTTACTGCAATAATCATGTTAATAATAAAAGATAATACTTACCGTTTTGACCACCTATTGGACTGATGACCAAATGGTTTCTTGGACAAAACTCCTCGAATCTGTACCCTACTGGCCCAGTCTCCTTGTGATGAGGAACGCCGGACTATTTCTGGCATTTTAGTGTTATTATTGTTGTTATTGTTAACACTATTCATTGCATAGTTTTGTGGACTCAAACACAGATCATGAAAGAGCACAATGCATGTCTCTGCTCACCATATCTTTAAAATATAAATATGCTTACAAGTATGAAAATTATCATTCATCTCTTAGTATATGAATGTGGCAGTAGCACAGTAACTGTCGGCCCAGGGGTCATGTGTTCAAATCCCCATTCAGGTGCATTGTTAAATTGCTCTAGGTTCCCAAATCAATCCAGCCTAAGATAGATATCAGAAAATGTCAAGGAAAGTAAAGGCGGCTGGTGTGATATGCACCACATCAGCAATCAAGTGTCCTTTCAAATATGGAGCTAACCTGATATGGCTCAAGGTATGTAAAATAGTCCTTTGTTTACTTTCACGTATTTATAATACACAATGTCCACGTTAATGCCATCATCATCATCATGTTCCCTGCTGATATAGGGTTCATGCATCTCCACAGATCTCATTTCTCTGTGTTCTTGATCAACTCTAATGATGATATTTCTCCATGATTTTTTTTTCCAGTCTATCCAGCATTATTTCTCTCAGTTCACCCCTGCTTCTTCTACCGCTGATCTTTAGAGTTGTAACGATGTTTTCCAATGTCTCTCTACTCATCAAATGACCGCAGAACACTATATGTCTCCTTCTTACCATCATCATCAAGTGTCCTGCCAGATGACGCACACGTTCATGTCTCTCTACAGATGTGTCTCCTTCTTATATCTGAATATAATGTTCTATGTTCATTAGCCTTTCCCAGGAACGCATCATTAATAACTCTTCCTGTTCATGGTACTGGAAACATACATCTCAGAAACCACATCTCTGCTTCCGCCAGCTCTCCTTAATCTGTCCATTTATGTTCTATGCTTGCCTGCGTTTGCTGGCTGTGAACTCCAGCGTGAAGTCCTGTATGTCAAATGGTGACATTCTATTGTCTAACATCAGTGTGAGGTGTGCATGAGTATCTGTTGTCCCATGTCTGGGCTTATTGGTGTGCAGACTGGTGGTTCTTCGCCATGCAGGCAGATACTCTCCGACTTCGGAGGAATTTATGTTCTATGATTTACTCTCATACAGCAGAACAGCTTCTGTATAACATTTCAGTACTCTTTTTCTGATATTCAGTGATAGTTACTTACTGCATAAGATACTTTTCATCTTTTGAAATGCAGCTTTTGCTTGGCCTATTCTGCCTTTAATCTCTGTCACACATTTTCCATCTGATCATGTGATTACCCCTAGGTATTCAAATGTATTAACTTGGTGAAAGATTTTCCCTTCTATTATTATATCACATTGTTTTGGTACTATCTTTTTCTTTGATGCAATTTTTCTGTCTTCTTGATACTCAAGGAATGTCCTTATTTGCACTCTTTATTACTACAATGTCCAACAGCTGGTGTAGATCTTTTGTGTTTTCAGCTATCAATGCTGCGACATCTGCATTACGTAGTTTGTGTGTATGATACTCTTCAACTCATATTCCTGGCCTCTTTTCATCTCTCTCATTATAACTTTGCTAAACAAAGAGAAGAGATCCGGTGGCAAAACACAACCTCGTCTTACTGCTTGCTTTATCTATTCATAATTGTTCTCTTTATTTCCCATTCATTTTAATTTGCTTTGGTTTTCAATGTGCATATTGCATTGTTTGTATCTTTCCTTTCCAGACACCCATACTAATACTGTTCATCACTAACTTCCATCTAATATTATAAAATTATAACAGTGATAAAATACATGCAAGTGACAGTTAAGTACGCAGGGTTATTTATTTTCTTGTACTTGAAGCATTGGATTTTTAAGTTTTTAGCATTCTTGTTTATTATTATTTACTATGTAAATATTACTTACTATGTTACTTTCATTGCATAAAAGTAAGTAGTAAGTTTCCAAAGTAATTAATTTGTTTACTTTTATTTGCATAAAATTATTTTTGCTTCTATATTAATTCAGAGTTTGTAATAATATATTTATTATTAGTAATATCTATCTATATAGATAGAATAAATAGTATATATATATATATAAACTATTATTAATTATGTAATACTGACTATAAAACGTAAAGAACGCACAAATAGTAATACTAATAGTCTGGCCACTCTTAGTACTACTAATTACTAGACGAATATTAATACGTATTGCCAATCTAATAGTAGAACAGTATGCCAATACACAGTAATTTACTAATTTAATTAGTAATTAGTTAAAATTATACTTACTTAACTACTTTCACTACTTAAACTAATCAACTTTTTTTTTTTTACCTTACTTAATTTACCTTTGATACTTTTCTTTTAGTTGCACAGTAAAGAAAGTGCTTGCTATTCTGCATACAATTCATATTTCAAACACCAATAATATCTGCACATAAGTACACTGAACATTATTCCAAGACGCGAACTAGAAAGAATTTTAGTCACATGCGTAAAGGTGAAGAACAAAGATCAACAATAAACATCCACAGGCAGTGTAAACAAGGACATATCTGTCAACTATGGAACACTAACCCTGGAGAGACGAACCTGGACTTGATCGTCTCCCCTGGCGAAAGGGGGCGGCAGGTGGTAATATGGGCGTGGTGGAGATTCACAAAAAATTACAAGGAAGTTAACTCATTCAGTTTCAGATAGTAGTCATGTTAACTTATGTACCCTGGTTGTTAGAAGTCAGCGTCGCCGGGAGGTTTAACGCGACTGCGCTTAAACTTAATTGCGCTGACTGTGGGGTAATGGGTTAATTAAACTGAACAATATACTTCTCTTTTCATGAAAGCAATGGTAAACTTAAAAAAAACAAAAAACTTAAAATGGTAAAATATTGCCTGGAAAATTAAGCTGGCGTTTATCGCACCGTCCTGTAAAGGACATGCAATATTCTATAGTCCTAATTATTAACGTTAACTTCTTCTGATCTAGACCATTATTATGGATAAAAGTTGTAAAGGGGTGGGGGGGGGGGAGTTAAAAGGCCAAAGAATCGACTCCATTCTTTAGGGTTTTATCCTCTCTAGCTCGGTCTGCCTCCATAGAGAAGCTAATCTCCCGCCGAAAGCGTCACACAGAGCACGAAATCCGTACCTCAGACGACGACTCATACTTGAGGTTTCCGAGAAAAATAAACTGCATTGCAGGGCCTTCTTCTTCTTTCACATATCTGCACTGTTGCATTTTGTATTAATTATCGGAGAGCCCCATGGAGAAGCCCTATAACAAACCCACAACTTTTCAAGCATGAGGCAGACGCTTTAACAACTTCGCCACGGAGCATGCAAGTTACAGATACCAACGCCCCAGGCAGCAATTATTTTAATACCCACGCACCTTGCATCAATTATTTTAATACCCATTCCCCTGACATCAACTATTTCAATACACACGCCATAGACATTAATTATTTTAATACCCCTGTCCGGGCAGCAATTATCTGAATACCTTCAGATGAACTCATTTATCTCTTGTTCGGAACAGCTCTGACTAGGTAGTTTTCCGAATGTCTGTCGTGCCTGGAACAGCTCTGACGGGCGCAACGATGAGCACATGTTCGAAAACTCGCTGAGTGGATAACGTCTGCAGACCTGTCTGGTTTGTGCGGGAGCGGCCCGGGGCGAACGAAATGCCCAATATATTGAAGTGAGGCATTAAAGCAGCCATGAGCAGGACGTGACGATTCCCTCGGTGAGCCCAGCACCAGAGCGTTATGTGTCGGCTCTGCAATTATGGAAGCCACCCAGGATGGCAGAAAATGCTATGGACTGTCCCTGCCTTCATTTGAGGGATGACCGTGCAGTCTTCGACTGTTCCAACTTGACCAGCTGGGAGGTGGACAGTACCACAAAAGTGAGAATCTCCCAGGAATGCTAACCTGGTCAAAAATGCACGCTAAAAGTCGGATGTGTTGGCCTAAGGGTTTCGACCCAAGGGTGCCTAACCAGACACACCGCAATCACATCTGAAAAAACACTCCGGATGAACGCAAAGAAGAAGAACTCATTTATTGCCATAAAGTAACCGCTACTTGGGGTGGAGTAGGTGTGGATAGTTGGATAGTGAAGGCAGTTTACAATTCCGGCATACCGGGTTCGAAGTCGGGCTCAGGCGATTTGGAAGTAGATCGTGTTGCATTGATTTTCACAACGGGGTGAGCTTCGGCTGTTCTAAAAGCAGTGGTAAAATACTGAATTTAAACATTTCCTAGAAAATCACAAACAGCAAAACTATTAACCGATTAAGTGTCATGGGATGATAAATCATCTAGGCGACTTCCCGCATCTGCCGTGTCACGGGATGATAAATCATCTAGGCGATCTCCCGTATCTGCCAAGGGTTTATATACAGTAGTCTTCCTTATGCAACCCCTTTTAATTTGATGTATAATACAACATGTCTGCAACCATATTAACAACTTTTAAGTCATAACTGTGGCACACACCTACTTCCTGTTTTCTGCCACCTATTTTTGTTCTGTACAAACCTACTGTTTGAATCAGTTTATGTGTACATTGCGATGTTCTATATAGAACATGCAACTAACAAACACAGAACAGGAAGGGTTAAGACAGGTGTGTGACTTATAAGTAAACACATGGCCGCAAGATGAGAAGCCTGGTACTAAATGAGTTCAGAATGGTGGAGAACCCCCTAACACTGAGCATGCGCTGTTGAAAGTATTGAAGCTGCAGGCTAATATTGAGAAGTGGATTTCGTAGACAAAGGAGCACCACATGAGGTGCATAATATATAACACGTGTGTGTGTGTGTGAGAGAGAGAGAGAGAGAGAGAGAGAGAGAGAGAGAGAGAGAGAGAGAGAGAGAGAGAGAGAGAGAGAGAGAGAGAGAGAGCCAGCCGACCGGTTGGCCGGCCGACCGACCGAGATACTGGCAGAGAAAACGAGGACAGAAAAGAAACAAACGCTGTGGTACTGCAGCTGCAGTGGTTTTCTATATCACCCCTCACAACCATAAAGAAAAAACAGATGAAATGTATGTGCCATTGTTAACAAAACGAGCCGCGGTAGCATAGTGGCTAGACGCTTGCGTGTCGGCCCGGTGTGCATGGGTTCGAACCATCATAGAGTGGGATTTGTAACATTGACTTGGGTTCCTATTGCGACCCAGCCTAAAATAGATACTAGGAAATCTATAAGAAAGTAAAGGCCACTGGCGTGATATTGACCACGTGGCGCCTGAAATGCCGACTTAGCTATAACATTATGGGTCTAGTGCCATAACTGAAATACGCTTTAAGATTTGTAAAACTTTGCTCACTTTACTATACAACAGACGGTGTGAAATTGTGGAATTACCTTTATGTGAAGACAAATCTGAGTAAGAGAGACAGATGAAGACAATACTGGACAAGAGAGGCAGATTAAGGCAATAATGGGTAAGAGGGGTAGATAATCCTCAATAACCAGCGAAGAGTCCCAGTACTTATGGTACCAGTAGCAGCCTGAATATATGTCCGTCTGACCATCCTCTGAGTCCTGAGTGTTGACCACATCCACTGGTCACTCCTTGCAGCACCATTCTCTCGAGGCATGATGATATATCCGTTCTTCCGCACTATAGACACAATCCCAAAAAGCCCCGACCACGTCTGTCTTATCATGCACCAATACTCCATACAGCTTTGCAGATCCAGCCAATCTGTCCGCCTGATCATTTCCCACCTCAACAGCATATGATCTCTATTTTCTATTGTTGAATTAAAGCCTGCCACTTTGTCCATGAGATGCCCGCCTTCGCCGTTTTCATGACACACTGGAGATAACAGAGAAGAATGGATACTTGGAAACTCTTCGTTGGCTACAACAAATTTGATTTCGCATTTCCATAACATCAAAGGCACACCATCTACTATCACGCAGACCGAGACAGAAATAGGACAGTGTTACCAGTGTTCGTCATCATCACGTGCCATGCCGATAAGCGTGGGCGGTCATGTTTCGCCATCTCACGCGATCACGAGAGTCGTGGATCAGCTCCGTGTTCTTGTCTCGATTATGCCATGTGGTCAAGCAATCTAGATATTTACTACCTCGCTGCCTTTGTTCTCTCTCTCTCTCTCTCTCTCTCTCTCTCTCTCTCTCTCTCTCTCTCTCTCTCTCTCTCTCTCTCTCTCTCTCTCCTCTAATCTTGCCAGCTGTCACCAAGTGTTCTAGTTTATTTCTTCTCATAAAGTGCCTTTAAAAATTCCTGACTGTCTACGTCTAGATTCTCTATGAGTCTACGGTTTTCATTTGTTTCTTGTAGGACTTGGTCATTTTTTTTTTTTTTTCTGTTTATCCATGGTATTCTTTGCATTTTTCTTAGTAACCACATTTCTACTGCCATTACATATTTTTCAGCTTGTCTGCTCATTGTCCACGTTTCATATCCATACAAAAGTATAGATTATATGCAGCTCCTCAACGCTCTTTTTCTCATTGCAATTGGCATATTTGTAATGGTCAGTATATTTTTCATCTTGCAAAAGGCTATCTTTACTATAGTAAAAATATGTATAAAATTTGGCGGAACTGCGGTAAAGCTGTGAAAATGTAAACAATATAAAATAACACAAAGAAATGCAGCTTTCCATAACAGAATTACGACACATACAGGACGTTGCGGAGACTAGCCTTCATCAACAAACAAATACATACACAAAACACAACATATAGTCACGGAGAAGACCCTCCTGTAACTACATTGAGGCATGACGACAAGATGAGCAGAATAAAAAGATGAAAAAAATGAAAGCAATGAAGATAAAATGAAAATTTGAAAAAAGTGTTCCAACTTATCCCAGAATCCGAAGATGTGTATTGCCACGAATGTCACCGTTATCTTCTCTTATACACAGCCAATGGAGTGGGGTGTGGGATAATGTCGGTTGGTGGGTGTAACGGTTAAGTGAGCATCCCAGGTACATGAGTGGAAGTGGTACATGACAAGAACGGGGGGGGGGGGGGGGGGGGGCAGGAAGCTAGTTCGGGAAACTAGCAGCAATAGAGATGTGATGGTTATCTGAGAATGGAAACTGAGGAGTCCCAGTGGATAGTACTTACAAAGCATGAGGGGTGCCAGTGAATGGATTAGCCCTAGTAGGCGAATATTAGAGAACAATGAAGTGTGCACCCAAGCATGATGGTGATTCTAACAAAACTCATATTACGTGCTCCTGTATGTTGTTATGAGGCGAGTTCTAAAGTCTTGATGGACTGATATGTGTGTGCGCACATACATACATCTACACCCATCTATAAACATTCATACAAAAGTATAAATAGTAAATACACATATACATGGTATATATGAGCTAGGAGAGAGAGAGAGAGAGAGAGAGAGAGAGAGAGAGAGAGAGAGAGAGAGAGAGAGAGAGAGAGAGAGAGAGAGAGAGAGAGAGAGAGAATGAATGAGAGAGAGAGAAAGAAAGAAAGAGAAATAGAGAGAGAGAAAGAGAGAGAGAGAGGTTAGTATAGTTTCTGTTATATGCCACATGGGGTATGCGGAGTAGGACGGTCTACAAATACGAGGCTTCACTCATACTGTTCCCTATGAAATAGGGTCAGTAAGGTTGATTGTTACACCACGTATTATAGGATCAAATCGCCCAATGTTTATGTTTTTGCGGTTGTATAAAATCAGACCACCGGTAATACACATGCTATGGGTAGACACAGAGAAGCAAGATTATTTTGCTGCGTGGTACTGGTGCGTGACTCATAGGTTTTCTCTTGCTGTGTGTGCCGCTACGTCCTGTATGTGTCGTAATTCTGTTATGTAAAGCCGCATTAGTTTGTGTTATTTTATATTATTATCTTTACTGTGGGGATTCTTCCAATCTAATCCAGTGGTTCTCAACCTTTTTTGGCCCGTGCCCCGCTTCACCATATTTTCAAAACGTCATTCCCCCCTTTCGTATTTCCTACCTAAAAATCCCGCCCGCCCCTACACAGTATACGTAATAATGGAAGCTAAATTTTATAGCACATACTAAAACAAGTCTAGACGTCCACATAAAACATGATTTGTGGGTCTACTCACTTTATAAATTGAATTTTAGAAGGGTGAGACGTGCAGAACCGTACAGTATGAAGGGAAAAACAATATAAAGTAATCGGTTCTTGTATTAACGCGATCTTGAAATAATCTTAATTCCTCCTCCCCCCCCCCCTCCTGGAGAACCACTGTTCTAATCTCTTCAAGGCACCTCCCATCAGACGTTATCGCTGTTCCGAGATAGTGTCTTTTTAAAAATGAAGATTTTATTTATTCAACAAACATTTACCCGTATATTTCATTGTGGTATTTATTTATTTCTTCTTATAGACGACCACAATCTCTGTCTTCTCAAAATTTAATTATAATTGTTCAGAGTGTTACATTGACACACACGATAAGTCTATTTGGCAGGACACGAGGGATCGTAACCTTAAACCTACCATCCGCCATGAAGTAATCGGCGATGTGTTTTTTTTCTCTGCAGAAGACATTGCACATGTTCTGCTTCTTCTTCTTTCGTTCGCCTAAAATATGTTTATAACTGCAATGTTGTCTCTTGTATGAATTTAACAGTCTTTTTTAGTTCATTCAGCAGTCCATAGAGTTTATCTTCCACTGTTGTCTCTCTAGGCCAGAAGGTTCGCCTGGATATGTTGTAGTTTGGGCAATCCTGGAGTATGTGCTCTGCACATGTTATATAAGGAATAGTATGAAGATATTCTTAGTTTTATGAAATGCACATTTTAGAATTCTCAAACATGCATAAAATAATAATTGTTTCTTGTAAAACGTAAACGTGTGTTTTATTTCGTTTCTTTACTTCGGTAGCGTTGTTTTAATGTGATCGTATACAGTTTAACTTAGTCACTGCAGGCAATATAGTGATTTTGGCATTTGTTGTTGAACAACTTGGCTTGTTTAATACTTGTTTATTTTAAAATTGCATATCCACACACTGCCCAGAAATGTCGAGAGGGAGCAGTGCTGGTTTTGACAGATTTATAACTATATTTTCCCCCGAAGGCCGCCTTTATCAAGTTGGTATGTATTTTGTCTGCTCTTTGAACATTGAAGTCATAAAGTAACTTATTTTCGATAACATAAAACTGACTTTGTTGATGTGCTTGCTTTCTAAAATTGCGACATCCACCCGTAGTACATTTTCACCTTTTGCTAATGGTAGATAAAAGACGCAATTCAAGACTGTTAATTCATCAGGGGCTATATTGGTTTAAAGATACGGCATCCGCTTGTAACTCGAGAAGTACCGGTTCGTTTGTTTGAGGGTCCCTTACAGTTGTGAGTTATTGCCGGCTCTAGGGGTTACGACACAATCCGTATCCCGCACACCGCGTTCGAAACACCGCTGCAAGCATTTTGGCAGCAGACTGCCGTGCATTGGTTTTCATAAAATGGTATGAGAGCAGGTCGTTCAGAAAGCAGTGGCAAACTACTGAATGTAAACTTGCCAAGAAATCACAATAAGAAAAGTGAAAACGAAGTTACTATTCTGTATTCATAGTCCGACTATGTATAAAGTCTTCCTTTATTCATAGTCGAACTGTCCCGGCTGGTAACGTGATTTGGCACGTCACATGAATTAACGTACGTGACGTCATCGGGACATGCATGTGGCCATATTTTAAATTTTTGTTGATTCATAAACATGTTCTCAATAGCATAGTGGTAAGTGTCTTTGCCTGTTACGTCAGAGCTCGAGGTTTGATTCCCTGCCGGGGAGGCGATAGTTTTTTTCCCCCCCCATTGTTCAGCAATTAATTGGGTGAAAGCCACTTTCTAATAAAACATATTAAACATTAGGAACCCCGCAGAAGTCAGATGTGTCGGCCTGACGGCGCAAGAACGCAGCTCTGCTGTAAACAGGCACAACGCAGTCACATCCGGAAAAAAATCCGGATGAACGAAGAAGAAGAACCATTAGGAACTAAAATATGATTGATTGATTTAGGAACCGACATCACAGCATTTGGGGCATTCCCATAAGCGCTCCGTCCCCATCCTTAGCAGCCAGCAAAGAGTTCCAACACCAATAGTTCCAGAAGCAATCTGATTATATGTCCGTCTCACCTTTCCTCTGAGCGTCGAGCGTCGGCCAGATCCCCTTGTCACTCCTCGCTGCTTCATCCTTGCCAGACTATGGACCACCATAATCACCATAGTATGGTGATTCCCCCCTCTGCTGTGTGTCCACCGTGACGAGGTAGAGGGGCTTGTGCGTCCCAATGACCCCAAGAGCTATGCCGACGGTAGCACAGCTACTGGTAGGGCCACCCATGTCGGACAGGTCAAGGGAGAGGGACCAGACGAAGAGACACACAAACCTGCTGCCTTGTAGGTAGACTGGGGACAGTCAAAGGCTAGGGAAAGCATCCCGAATAAATGCTTGTCGAAATCGGATGTACTGAGCCACAGGCTTGACAAAGCAGTGCAACGTAAATCCTGCTGCCTTGTAGGTAGACTGGGGACAGTCAAAGGCTAGGGAAAGCATCCCGAATAAATGCTTGTCGAAATCGGATGTACTGAGCCACAGGCTTGACAAAGCAGTGCAACGTAACTTAATTCATGATGTCACAAATCAAAATTAATCGTTATGGTGCTAATCCCGTGAAGTCCCATCAGGCGGCGATAGTGCCGGGCCCCCTGCCTCGAGGGGGTCCACCCATGACTACTGATGGTCACCTTCCCCTGTGCTGTGGAGTCAAGGCACAGAGGAGTAGGTTAAGAGCTATTGACCAAATACCCCGGACACTCAACATACTACAGTGGAATGCCGAAGGAGTTTACAAGAAGAAAGACTCCCTAACACAGCGTCTTCATAAAGATAGAATAGATGTGGCATGCATTCAAGAGACACACCTCAACGCCAATCACAAATTCTCAGTCAGAGGATATCAGGCCACACGTTTTGACCGCAAAGGACACAAGGGAGGAGTTCTAATACTTACACGAAATACAATACCTTGCAGCGAAGTATCTGTGATCTCTGACAACCAAACGGAAATTATAGGTGTTGATATAATAATAAAGGACGTGAAAATAAGAATCTACAATCTGTATAGCCCAGCAGATAAGGACCTTACACTCTCAAACATGAAAATAACTGACACAAACTGCATTATTGTCGGAGACTTTAATAGCCGTTCAGAAAGATGGGGATACCCAGATACTGACAAAAGAGGAGATGAATTGGAGGACTGGGAAATAGACTCAAATCTCCATCTACTCAAAGCGGATGACACACCGAGCTTCTACTCCAGAAGATGGCTTACCACTTCTACTCCAGACTTAGCTTTCTGCACAGGAGACATCCTCCACAAAATCGATCGCCATGTGCTGGACCAATTAGCAGGTAGTGACCACAGACCAATCAAGCTTGTAATGAATATGGAGTATGTTCCACAGGAGCAAAAGCCCTTGCCCCGCTGGAATTACAAACGAGCAGATTGGGACAGATTTGCCATACTAACAGACAAATATTGTGCAAACATAAATACACAATATGGCAACATTAAGCAAATGGTGGAAAGTCTAAACAGAGCGATAATACAGGTAGCCA
Organism: Cepaea nemoralis; assembly: GCA_014155875.1. Classification (NCBI taxonomy): domain Eukaryota; kingdom Metazoa; phylum Mollusca; class Gastropoda; order Stylommatophora; family Helicidae; genus Cepaea; species Cepaea nemoralis. The sequence goes on from JACEFZ010015129.1 coordinate 348,098, forward strand.
CTGAGTCCATTCCAAGAGGAGCGAGGAAAAATTACAAACCATACTGGACTGAAGAACTACAAAGTTTGGAGTACAAAGTTGAAGATGCCAGGAAGACAGCAGAGAGAGAGAACAAACAATTGAAGTGAACATCTCTCTCAAAGCCATCTCAGCAAAATATAAAAGAACAGTAAATCAAACAACAAGAGATTGTTGGAGGGAAAAAACAGAAAACCTGAATTTTGACAGGGATTGAAACAAACTATGGAAACTAGTGAAAGCCATGAACAATGAAGGACCTAGAAACAAACAAATAACAATTAAACAAGGAAATGCCTTGCTTACAGGCAAAAAGGCTGCAAATGCACTAATGGAACACTGCAAATGCAAACCACATTGATATTACAACTGAACAGAAGAAAGCAATCAAAGACAAACAGATACATCATAGAAATACAGAGGCAGCAGCAGAATATATGATGGCAAATCTAACAATGGAAGAAATGGAACAGGCAATGAATACCCTAAAAAAGAAGAAATCACCAGGAAAGGATGGAATCACAAATGAAATGCTAATAGGACTAGGCACTAAGGCAAAAAAGAAACTACTAGCAGTCCTAAATTACAGCTGGAAGAGGGGAATAGTCCCACAGGCATGGAAGGAAGCTATACTAATACCAGTCCCAAAGAAAGGAAAAGACCTGGAAGAACCAAATGGCTATCGACCTATCAGTCTACTTAGCTGTGTAGGAAAATTAATGGAACGCATTATCAATGGCAGGCTAACATGGCATCTGGAAGAAAACAAACTCTTAACACCACACCAAGCAGGATTAAGAAAGTACAGATCCACTGAAGATCAAATAACCTATATAGCTCAGGAAATAGAAGATGCCTTCCAAGAGAAAAAGCACACACTAGCGGTCTGGATAGATTTAGAAAAAGCATTTGATAAAGTATGGAAGGAAGGACTGAAAGTAAAACTGCAAAAATGCATGTTTGTGGGAAAATGTACAAATGGATCAGCCACTACCTTGAGAACAGAACTGCCAGGACAAAAGTACAAGGACAAACCAGCAAAATGATGCTGTTGGAGCAAGGTGTCCCCCAAGGAGGAGTTATTTCACCAACATTATTCCTAGCATATATAAACGACATCACAGAAAATTTTCCAGCCAGAGTACACACATCATCCTTTGCAGATGACCTAGCCATATGGACATCTGAAGAATATATTAGTACAGCTAACAGCAGAATGCAGCAAGCCTTATTAGCACTAGAGGACTGGTCAAAATCATGGCTAGTGAAGATAAGTGAGGAGAAAACAACATGCAGTGTGTTCTCCCTCTCAAATAAAACTCAGCAACCTAAGCTGGTATTGAATGGAAAAATATTGCGCCATGAAGAAAATCCAAACTATCTCGGAGTCACCTTTGATCGCCGCCTGACATGGAAAACACAGGTTGAGAAAAATCGAACAAGAGCAAGACAAAGAATGGCAATCATGAAAAAGCTTGCTGGTACAACGTGGGGAGCAGATGAGAAAGTTCTCAAGAAGTTATATACTGGACGGGTGAGGCCAGTACTTGAATATGGTCCAAAATCAAGGAATGCGAATCATAACTGGAAGCCTGAAGACAACGCCTATTAATGAACTTGAAAAGATCACTTGTTTACAACCAATGAAGGATAGAAGAGATAGCAGAGCCCAGCAACAAGCAGACAAATTTAGAAGATTGACAGACCACCCTATGTATAAAAGGTTTAGTGGTTTTGGAAAGGGAAGACTGAAGCGTAGCAACTTTGTAGAAACTGCAAAACGAAAGATTAGGGTAGATCCCATACTTAACATATCAACAGTCAAACCCATTTACAATGCAGACAAGTTCCCAGCTTGGAGACAGCAGCAACTGTCTGAGATGATAGAAAACATTCCTGGTATTGAGAAAAATGAACACTCAGCATGAAACCGAAAGAAGAGAAATAACCCTAAACTACATAAAAGAACATTACCCAAGCAACAATTGGACCCATGCATATACAGATGGATCAGCCAAAAATTCAATAGAGAATGGAGGAGGAGGAATTCTCCTAAATTTAAAAAATGGAGTTAAAAAACACATTCGGTGGCAACTGGAAAATTTTCAAGTAACTTCAAAGCGGAGGTAGAGGCTCTGAAAACTGCAGCAGAAATGCTCTTGATGGAGGAAAATAAAGAGACGCAAATAACTATCTTCACAGATGCAAAGTCAGCTGTCTCAATACTGAAGAGCAATAACAGCACAGAACTAACTGACCTAAGAGCAGCACTGCATGGTTTATGCCAGAAATCCAAAAATGTTGTAATACAGTGGATCCCATCACATTGCAGTATACCTGGAAATGAAGAGGCTGACAGACTGGCAAAAGAGGGCGGACGACTACCACAGCCTGACATAGACATAACCTATAATGAGGCAAAGAGGTTGATAAAAAGCACCTATAGAACCAAATGGGAATCAGAGCATCCAGGCCACCAGAAGGATGATGCATATTACAAACTCGACCGAAGAGAACAAGTAGCAATCTTCAGACTCTGCACAGGACATAACAGGCTGAAATACCACTTGTTCAATAAACTAAAGATAGGAGATACCGATGAATGTAATTGTCGAACTGGAAAAATGACAGCAAAACATTTGCTTCAGGATTGCCCAATATATGCAGAACAGAGAAAGATATTTTGGCCCACACCTGCTTCATTTGAGGACAAGCTCTATGGAGATATCAACAAGCTCAAGTTGACCGTAGCTTACTTTAACTACATACAGGTTGACATTTAACCCTTTACAGGGCAGACGCTTGTCCGTTTTGCAGCCCTGAACGGGCGTTAGTAAAAACATCACAAATAAGGTGTTAGTCAACTGATTTTAGTTAAATAAACAACACAATGAAGGGAAAAGCATGCAGAATATGTTACTCACGTGATTGTTGCCGGTAATCCATATATGAACCCAAATATTTATGAAATACGGCATGTTGTTTGTGATTTTCTGTCATCTTTACGGCAATGTACAAACACATTTTCAGAATCATAATCACTTTCTTTAAAGTCCCACTCAGACTGCTAATGCAAAGTAACGCTTTGCACTGATATCTAGCTCCGATTAATAGTCAACTTTGTGCCCTTTAATGTCATTTAAAATGAACCTAGCGAAATCTCGGCTATCACTTGAAGAATCGCCGAAATCCATTTTGAAAAACAGCGTAAAAATCCCGAAAACTATCAAAAATTGTTCTTAAAAGTCCGTTCAAGTTCATACTATCGCGTTTACAAATGGCGGCCACGTTGTCAAGCTGTCGGCGAAAGCGAAAGTAGACGTCGGAAGTGTCGGAAAGCTGAGAGATCGCGATTTTACAATGCATAATAGTATCGGCCGGAATCTGACGCTACGATCGTTTTATGGCATCGGCCAGAATCGGACGCTGTGACCTGTAAAGGGTTAAAGGTGTATGAAGTATTCAGACTGCCACACTTCATACCACAAGTATGTCGGTTACAAAAGCCTCCCAGAGTCATGAAATGGAATATTGCTGGATAGCAAATCCATTATGTGGAAAGTCCGAATCAAAAGCTCACTGTGTGGGCTTCAAAAAAGGTGGAAAAAGTGTCCTAGTGGCACGAAATGGAATATTGCTCGGATAGCAAATCCATTGTGCGGAAAGTCCGAATCGAAAGCTCACTGTGTGGATGTCATCTGCACACTGCATTTTTCTGGTTTCCGGAAGAACAGCCTATGGTGAACGGATGGCCCAATATACGGAAGTGAGGCTAAGCAGCCATGTGAAGGACGTGACGATTCCTTGGGTGAGCCCAGTACCAGAGCGCTGTGTGTTGGCTCTGCAAGTATGGAAGCCTCCTTGGATGGCGGGGAATACCCATGGTCTGCCCCTGCCTTCCCTTGAGGGCTGACCAGGATGTCTTTGGCTGTTCTATATGGGCCAGCTAGGATGGGAGATAACACCACAACAGTGAGAGTCAAACGTCATAAGAAACCCCCGGGAAGGTTAACCCAGTCAACAAATGCCCGCAGAAGTCGGGTGTGTCGGCCTAACGGCGCAAGAACGCAGCTCTGCTGTAAACAGGCACAACGCAATCACATCCGGAAAAAAAACTCAGGATGAACGCAGAAGAAGAAGAAGAAGTACAGTGATCCATTTGCTCCTCCAAGGTGTACACGTGCTCCCACAAGGCCGCAACCACGTCTGCCCTGTCATGCATCAATACTCCACCAAGTTTTGCAGAAACTGAGAAACTCGAAGCTTGTGAATAAAGTGTGCTTTATGGATCTGCTGAAGCTGCCGGGCGGCGCAACCCGTCTCCCCCCCCCCCCCCCCCCCCCCCCCCCCCCCGACAGCGACGGAGTGATCAAGTGTCGGAATCTATGGATCCAATAGATGTCTATGTTTAACGAGGATTTTATTTGCCAAATGAAATATCGCCCCAAATTAACCACCTTCTTACAATGCGTAGGACCTGCAACAATTAGTAGATGCAGTTGCTGTACACAGTGAGCAACTGGGGTTAGAATTAAATTGTAAAAATACTCAGGTTATGGTCATCACTAGGAAGAAAGAAGTGCCACAATGTAATATACAAGTAAATGGAAATATTCTTCAACAAGTGAATCAGTACAATTATCTTGGAACAGTCATAACATCTGATGGAAGATGCCTTGAAGAGATTAGGACAAGAATCGCCATGGCGAAAGAAGCCTTTAGCAAGATGAAAAACATTCTGACCAATAAAAAGATGTCAATTGAAACGAGAAAAAGAGTGTTGAGGGGATACATAGAGCCTGTTCTTTTGTATGGATGTGGAACTTGGACAATGAGCAGTCAAGCTGAAAAACATCTGATGGCTGCAGAAATGTGGTTTCTGAGGAAAATGCAAAGAATACCTTGGACAGACAGAAAAACCAATGACCAAGTACTACAGGAGACAAATGAACATTGTAAACTGATTAGAGAAATTAGACGTAGACAGTTAACATTTTTTTGGACATGTTATGAGAAGAAATGGATTGGAGAACTTGGTGACAACTGGCAAGATCAAAGGGAACAGACCAAGAGGAAGACCGAGAGGAAAATACCTGGATGGCTTGGCCACATGGCATGGACGAGACAGGAACACTGAGCTGATCCACGACACTGGTGATCGAGTGAAATGTGGAGTCATGACCGCCCATGCTTTCTGGCATGGCACATGATTGATTGATTACTGGCTCAAACTAAAATTGACTAGTGAGCGGATGCTGTAACATGTCTGTTAATTTCTGCAATAGTCTGGCTATGAATAAAGTCTCCCATATGAAAATGAAAAAGCTCGGATTGACTGCAACATCATGTAAAGGATATGCAATTAACTGTTTTACTATCTGCAGAGAGCTTAAGCCAAATGGAGTAAAACATGCAACGCAGTTGATAGAAATATGCAAGGAACAAATCTTGTGTTAAACATTAGAAGACAACTGAAACCTATATTTGCTAAGCAGTCCCTCTAGGACCGATGATATGGATGATATTTGGAAGTAAAATATAATTAGTAGATTGGATCATGATTTTCAAATTGGGTATTTACCCAAAAGACACCACAGATAGATAGGCCTTGAAAAACCAAATCTAATGGTACCTCAGTGATGCCTGTACGTTAATTCTAAGTGGAGATATTCACATTTGAGTGTCGGGATCTTGAACAAAATTTTCTCAGATTTCGCTTTCCGCGCAGCTCTCCATTGTGTCCAGATCGGAGTGTCTCAAACAGACACTACCATTGACGAACAATAATCAGAGATGCAAAAATACAAATGTTAATAGTCTTTAACCTTGTATTCTCTTTAACTTTAGTAGTTCAAATTGCACGTTTTGAGGGTTAAAAAGTGTACTTGTCGGTCCAATCGATAATGCTGAGCCGCCATTTTGGATGTCCATTCATAAAGATGAAAAAAACACGTCCGCAGAAATATTTTTTTTCTACCACCAATCAATGGCGATCATTGATGAAACCCTCCACATATATGTAAAAATGGGTGCAAAATTCAAATATACATCTTAAAATATCTGAGGACTTACGAGAACAGCATAGAAAATAAAATTAATTACCGTATGCCAAAATATTTTAATTATATAAATGACAAAGGTAATTTTAACCAATCGCTATGATGCATTGCACGGAATGTTAGACAGACCTATTCTGCAGAAACTAAGATGGCGTACGTTAATGTCACGTGATATTTGAATGGATGAATGATGTCGGAAGCTTGCAGGGTCTTTGCATAGCCACTTTAGGGGACACAATGGATCCTTCTGTGCAGGCGCGGTTTCCGGTTTTGGGTCGCATAATCGGACGAAATGAAAACCCTATAATTAGTCATGTTGAAGAAATGAATGTAACTTGCAAATGTTGAATGAACAAACAATGTGGAAAGAGGTTAAATAAATATTTAAAAATTAATTAATCGTCCATCATGTGCCATGCCGATAAGTGAGGGCAGTCATGATTGCCATCTCACTCGATCACCAGAGTTGTGGATCAGCTCAGTGTTCTTGTCTCGACTATACCACTTGGTCAAGCCGTCCAGGTATTTACTTCTCTGTATTCCCCTAGTTCTCTTCCCCTCGATCTTGCCAGTTGTCATCAAGTTCTCAAATTTATTTCTTCTCATAACGGGACCTACAAATTTTGACTATCTACGTCTAATGTCTCTAATTAGTGTACAATTTTCATTTGTTTCTTGTAGGACTTGGTCATTGGTTTTTCTGTCTGTCCATGATAGTCTTTGCATTTTCCTCAGAAATCACATTTCCACAGCCATCAAATGTTTTCCAGCTTGCCTGTTCATTGTCCATGCTTCACATCCATACAAAAGTACAGATTCTGTGTAGCACCTCAACACTCTTTCTCATTGCAATTAACATCTTTTTATTGGTCAGTATATTTTTCATCTTGCAAAAGGCTACCTTCGCCATGGCGATTCTTATTCTAATCTCTTCAAGGCATCCCCCATCAGATGTTATGACTGTTCCGCGATTATTGTACCGATTCACTTGTTTAAGAATATTCCATTACTCGTATATTATATTTTGATATCTCTTTCTTCCTACTGATGACCATAATCTGTGTCTTACAGTTTAATTCTAACCTTAGTTGTTCACCGTGCAACAACCACATCTACTAAATGTTGCAGATCCTGATCATTGTCTGTAATCAATACTGTATCATCTGTATATCTAATGTTATTGATGTAATGTCCCTCCGTGGTGATTCCTTCCATATCTTTTATATTTCTGAAAATATTTTCACTGTATAGGGAAAAAGATTTGGAGGGATTACACATCCCTGTCTCACACCTCTCTAAATAGGCTGATAGTGACCTACTTCATTATCAATTTTTATGGCAACTTGTTTCCAATATATGTTTTTTACAAGTCAAAAGGTCTTTCCCATCAATTTGTAGATCTGCAAGCATCTTTATCATGTTGACATGTCTTACTTTATCAAAAGCCTTTGTGTAGTCAATAAAGCAAAGATGTAGGTCTTTGTTTACTTCTACCAATCAATCAATCGTGTGCCATGCCAGAAAGCATGGGCGGTCATGACTCGCCATTTCACTCGATCACCAGCATCGTGGATCAGCTCCGTGTTTCTGTCTCGACCATGCCATGTGGCCAAGCCATCCAGGTATTTTCCTCTCGGTCTTCCTCTTGGTCTGTTCCCTTCACTCTTGCCAGTTGTCACTAAGTTCTCCAATCCATTTCTTCTCATAACATGTCCAAAAAATTTTGACTTCTATAGAATGTTAAATTAATGTTCTCAGCAAATACACAGCATTATTTGTACACTTGCCATCTAAAAATCCACATTGTTCTTTTATTTCAGGTTGTATTTTTTTAAAATGTTGATCACATTCCAAGGCTCCTGATTTCTTTGAGATTGCAATAAATATAGAATTACATAATTCAGGAGGTATATCTCCAGTATCATATATTGTGTTCAGCAGTCTGGTGACTTGGTCTATTCCATATTCTTCTAAGGCATCGATCATTTCTGTTGTGATATTGTCAGAACCAGTGGTCTTGCCAGTTTTCACATGATTAAGAGCATTATGTACCTCCATCTTCAAAATTGATGGTCCTTCATTATTATTTTAAATATCATACTGTTCTCTGGTATCATCATACAGGTTTTTCACATATTTAAAAATTGCCAGGAAATAATTCATAACCTGCAATTCACAAGCAAAAAATACAAAATGAATGATCAATTTGTTTGAGCATTTGTATTATCTTTGTGTGTACTTTATTAGTTGTGTCCTTCTATTTCAGAGTATGCTTTCAAGGCCATCAACCAAGGCGGCTTGACGTCTGTAGCTGTACGTGGCAAAACTAACGCTGTTGTGGTCACACAGAAGAAAGTTCCCGTAAGTTCATATTAATCTGACAGTCACAACTTCAAAAACACTGACTCCAGCTGGTAGAAGCGTCCCTTTTTTAAAACTGTTGCAGGATTGTGAATATAATTTTTATTTTGTTTTGCTTTTTTCTTTGTTTTTTTTTTTTGTTTTTTTTTTTGTGCTTGCTCGCTTTAACTCAAGCGTAGTCCATACACACTATTTATAGTAGTGATGGACTGAATTTTGTGTGTGGGTTAACTTCCCTATTAACACTCGCCAACAGGCGAACCCACTCCGACTTCAGAGGTACTTGTAATTAACCAGGTGGCTCCAGACCGTCAGCAGGCAACTGAGTGCAAAAGAGTATCAACATTGAAAGTAGGAACATGGAATGTATGGAACGTAAGAACTATGAGTGGGGTTGGAAAATTTGATAACATTAAGAATGAAATGAGAAGACTAAAATATTAACATGTTAGGTGTATGTGAGACCATATGGACAGGAATGGGCATTATAACATCTGAGGAATATAGATTAATCTATTCTGGTGGAGAGAAGCAACAGCGAGGAGTATCAATTATAATGGATACAGAGAGATCAAAATTGATCAAAAGATATTGGACTGTATCAGACAGAGTGTTACTGGTGAAGTTGAGTGGAAGACCTTTTGATGTCAACGTCATACAAGTTTATGCACCAAAAGCAGACAGTAGTGATGACAGCATTGATGAATTTTATAGTGATTTAGAGAAAGCCTTCAAAAAATGAAAGAATTCTTGGAAATCAGCAGGACGGATGCATAGTAGGCAAGTATGGACTAGGGGAACAGAATGAAAGAGGTTGCAGACTTGTACAGTGGGCAAAAGAGCATGATGTGATTAGTGGAAACACCTGGTATCAACGGCACCCAAGGAGATTATGGACATGGAGGAGTCCTGATCATAAGATCAGAAATCAGATTGATTACATTCTCATCAACAGACTTCGAAATGCCTTAAAAGTCGCAAAAACTATACCAAGCGCAGACTGCTACAGTGACCATAGATTAATCTTAAGCAGTTTACAGATAAAATTAAAGAAAGTCATATATACACCAAGAAACACAAAATTTGATTTACAGGCACTGAAGAATGAGGAGATAAAAGATAAATTTAACGTAGAGATAAAGAACAGATTCGATGCATTGTCTGATATGGAAATATTATTTCAAGACGTCAGTGACCAATGGGAAATATTAAAGAAATCGGCCAACTAAGCTGCAGAAACAACCATCCACAAAATAAAGATAATAGGACGCAAGAAATGATTGACAAAAGATATCTTAAAACTCATGGAAATAAGAAGAAATAACAAAAATAACGGAAAAATATGAAGAGATTCACAAGAAAATTAGGAAGCTATGCAAAGAGGCAAAAGAAACATGGCTTGAGGAAAATTGCAAGGAAATTGAAAACCAACACAACACCCGCAATCCTGAAGAAATCAGGAGCCTTGGAATGTGATCACCATCGATTAGTTAGTATCATGAGCCACATCGAGCCACAAAGATTTTGCTGGGAATTATCATGCAAAGAGTTAGGAAGAAAATACAACCCGAAATAGGAGAAGAACAATGTGGATTTGTAGAAGGCAAGGGTGCAGTAAATATACTGAGAACAGTAATTGAACGTTCTATAGAAGTAGACAAAGATCTAAATCTTTGCTTTATTTACTACACAAAGGTTTTTAATAAAGTGAGACATGTCGACATGATAAGAATGCTTGAAGATTTACAAATTGATGGAAAAGACCTTAGACTTGTAAAAATCATATATTGGAAACAACAAGCTGCCATCAGAATTGATAATGATGTAGGTCAATATCCGCCTATTAAAAAGAGGCATGAGAGACAGGGATGTGTAATGTCTCCAGATCTTTTTTCCCTGTACAGTGAAAATATTTTCAGAAATATAAAAGATATGGAAGGAATTAACACTGGGGGGCGATACATCAATAACATTAGTTATGCAGATGATACAGTCTTGACTGCAGACAATGAACATGACCTGCAACATTTAGTAGATGCGGTTGTTGCACACAGTGAACATATAGGGTTAGAATTGAATAGTAAGAAGACACAGATTATGGTCGTCATTGGTAGGAAGGAAATACCACAATGTGATATACGAGTAAATAGGCATATTCTTAAGCAAGTGAATCGGTATAGTTATCTCGGAACAGTCATAACATCTGATGGGAGATGCCTTGAAGAGATTAGAAAAAGAATTGCCATTGCGAAGGTAGCCTTTTGCTGGATGAAAAACATACTGACCAATAAAAAGATATCAATTGAAACGAGAAAAAGAGTGTTGAAGTGCTACATAGAACCTGTACGTCTGTATGGATGTGAAGCGTGGACAATGAGCAGTCAGGCTGAAAAACATCTGATGGCTGTGAAAATGTGGTTTCTGAGCAAAATGCAAAGATTACTATAGACAAGACAGAAAAACCAATGAACAAGTCCTTCAAGAAACAAATGAATATCGTAACTGGTTAGAGTCATCAGACGTGAAGTCACAATCTTTTGGGCATGTTATGAGAAGAAATGACTTGGAAAACTTGGTGACAACTGGCAAGATCGAAGGAAAGAGACCAAGGGGAAGACCAAGAAGTAAATACCTGGATGGCTTGGCCACGTGGCATGGTCGAGACAGGAACACAGCTGATCCACGACTCGTGATCGAGTGAGATGGCAAAACATGACCGCCCACGCTTATCGGCATAGCACATAATGGATGGATGTAATTTACGTTCCCAAGTCAAGGATGGCAGGTCAGCATTTTAGTCCAGCTGTCCGGTGTAGGGGTTGAACCGCTAACCTCGGCATCATCACACCGGATGTTTAAGAACAAGCGTTCTTATCCATTCAGCCATGCGGACCTGCAATATCATTTTGCATTGTGTAGTTTTATAGTTTATGCTCAGCTTTCATCGTTCAGGTGGGAGTGTCTCTGTGGTGAAGTGATCAAGCCATCTGCCCAGCACTAAGAAGGTCGTGGGTTCATTATTGGACTTTTAATTCAGGTCACTGGGAAGGTTAACCTGGTCAACAAATGCCCGCAGAAGTCGGATGTGTCGGCCTAATGGCGCAAGAACGCAGCTCTGCTGTAAACAGGCACAATGCAATCACGTCCGAAAAAAAACTCCGGATGAACGCAGCAGAAGAAGAAGAATTCAGGTCACAAATTTCAGAGACCCCTGGGGGTCATCACTGGAGCTATAGAGTTTTTGCTGTATGACACTTTTGGCAGACAGCTCTGTTAAAAGAAAACCGAACCTTGTGGGATAAAACTCAGTACAATGAAGTCAGTCCTGCTGCCTTTAACCCTCCTCTTTTATTGTTCACGAGAATGTTAGTTCACATTAAACTTATATCTGGATAAAAGTCGTTGTTCTTAAACATCCGATGTGCTGATGCCGAGGTAGCGGGTTCAACCCCTACACTGGTCAATTGAACTAGAATGTTGACATCTCGTCCTTGACTTGGGGACATAAATAACAAGTACCTCTGAAGTCAGAGTGAGTTCAACTGATGCTGTGGGATTGCCATGTACCGGTAATAGGGAAAGCTAATCAGTTAAGTTTTACTCTAAGTATTAGCACATGTATGGACTACGCTTGAGTTCACAGCAATCGAATAAAAAATAAAACTATATGTGAGACTTCAAGTAAATGAAGGGGTCTGGGTTGTTGCTGTCTGTAGTGAATTAGTGATGTTAACATAGCGTTCAGAATCGGGTTACGTCTTCTGTCATACCACACTGCACATTTTTGCATGTTAATCAGAATAATGAGCTGTGGTTGCATAGTGGTTAATGTGCTAGCCTGCCTATGACAGTGGTTCAGGTTCAATGCCCAGCAGAGGCAGGATAAATTTTCCCCACCAGTGCGGACTCTGGCGCCAACCGAGCCTCATTAAAATGGGGACCAGACAATTTTTATTGTCTGGCAAAGAAAGGTGACTAGGAAGAGAACTAGCTACCCTACCTCATATGTTGAGGCCTTGGATGTGTGCAAGCCTAACACTTCACACCTCAACGGCAGTCTTCACAATGGGGCCACACAAAAAGTTGCATGTCCTTTGCAGAATGTTGAGGTCATCATCCCGCAAAGGACAAGTAACTTTTGTGTGTGTCTAGAGCAGTGGTTCTCAACTGGTGGGGAACCCCCCCCCCCCCCCCCCCCTTCCCCCTATGGGGAATTTTAGGGTTTCAGGGGGGGGGGGGAGAGATTAAGATTATTTCAAGATTGCATTAATATAAGAACCGATTACTTGATATTGTTTTCCCCTCCATACTTTACAGTTCTGTACTTCTCGCACTTCTGAAATTCATTTTATAACATAAGCAGACCTACAAATCACGTTTTATGTAGACGTCTAGACTTGTTCTAGTATGTGTTATTAAATTTAGCTTCTATTTTTACGTTTAGTGTGCGTGAGTGCGTGCGTGAGGGAGGAAATATGAAAGGGGGGGGGGGGAAGTGACATTTTTAACATATGGTGAAGGGGTGCATGGACCAAAAAAGGTTGAGAACCACTGGTCTAGAAGAAAAGAGTTCAGGTCTACAAAGAGCTGGAGAGAATGACTGAGAACAGGGAATAGTGGAGTCCATGATCTGATGATGATAGTAACGCTGCAGTTTTGAATAGTGCATGCCTTTCTGCTTCAAGCTCATGATTAAACACAGAGAGGGGCTCTTGGCCGAGGGTTAGAATACTGGACTTACATATCATGAGATTTAGGTTGAAATCCCTGATGGGGCAAGGAATTTTTATTTATCAGAGGTAAAATAAAAATCTTGATCACTTCATGATGACTACTTGAGCAGGTACCTTTATTTTCCCAGCTCTTAAAAAACAACGCCTTCTGTCGTATGCCTGTAAAGGCATCAAGCATTTAACAATATTTGACAAAATGTATATTAAATGTATATTAAAAGACATACATGATTATTCAGTTATCAAAACACTTGTCCAGCAATCATATATTCGAATCCCCAAGGCAGATATTTTAAATTGCCTTGGACTCCCATGTTGACCCACACTAAAATGGGTGCTAGGAAACATCCTGTGAAGTAAAGATGGTTAGTGTGATACTGACCACCACATCCATCGAGTGATGATTGGTCTGTACAAATATGGGGCTAGCACCATAAGTCTCAAGGTACGTAAAAGGATCCTGTATTTTTAAACTGTAAAGTAAAGAACCATACCATGTTACGGAGCAGGTTATGAAGGGTGAGTATGAATCACAATGAGTTTGTTGAACTGTGAATCTGATTATGTATGTGTGGAAGATTATATGTGTATGTTAACAGCCTTTAATAATGCAGCTCTAATTCTTGAAGGAGTAAATATCTTGTATTTTGTTTTGGCAGGATAAGTTGTTGGATTCTGAGACCGTGACTCACCTGTACCCACTGACTGACACCATTGGTTGTGTTATGACGGGCATGATTGGTGAGTGGTTTTGTTTGTGAATAGTTTCATATTTCAAGACTATATATTTGGCGATGAGCAGTCAAGCTTAAAAACATCTGATGGCTGTAGAAATATGGTTTCTGAGGAGAATGCAAAGAATACCATGGACAGACAGAAAAACAAATGACCAAGTACTACAGGAAACAAATGAAAATCATAAATTGATTAGAGAGATTGGATGTAGACAGTCAACATATTTTGGATATGTTATGAGAAGAAATGAATTGGAGAACTTGGAGACAACTGACAAGATCTAAGGGAACAGACCAAGGGGAAGACCAAGAAGTAAATACCTGGATGGCTTGACCACATGGCATGGTCGAGACAGGAACACTGAGCTGATCCATGACTCTGGTGATCGAGTGAAATGGCCAGTCATGACAGTCCACACTTTGCAGCATGGCACATGATGAATGGATATTTGGCGGTGTTAGTGGTGGGGTAGTCAAACTCTGAGAGTCATGGGTTTGTTTTCAGACGGCATCATTCAAACCACAACTACAATTTTTCTCGAGACCCCTGGGGCTCATCACTGAAGCTGTGAAGTTGGTGCTTTGTGTGATGTTCTCAGCAGGTGGCTTTCTATGCTATGGACAGAGACTGAGCCAAATGGGGTAAAGCCCCCAGTGCACTTAAGTCGTTCGTCTTGCCTTTGTTTATTTAACGGCTATATGTATTTTTTTACAGCGCCATATTATTTAGCTCTATATGAATGAGGTCTCTTCCCAATCCACCGAGTTCTTGGTTGTAAGGGTCTGTAGATTATTTCAGGAACATCTTATTTCTTCTGTTAAATGTAAAGAAATTTATGCTGGTTAAATCTCAGTCGCGGTCATAGCACTCTGGGCAAACCATTAGATGCTTCATCTGCCCCAGCAAATGTCATAAGGTTTAGGTGCGGATTGTTCCAGTAACACACTGATTATTAAAATGTTTGATTTGTCTCCTCATACATCTCTCCTTGTTGAAATCCAAACTCAAATCTCCTTAAACATATAGTAGGCTTTCTGATCGTGATTTTCAAATTGATCATTTACTATTGGGAGAACCACAGATAGATAGGCCTTGAAAAACCAAATCTAACGGTACCTCAATGAGTTGTGTGTCTCAATTCTAAGCTGAGTTATGTAAATTTGAGTGTCGTGACCTTTTGACTAAAATTTTCACAAAAGAGTGCTCACTGGAGGAATTTTTTGCGTCCTGGTCAAAATCTGGCCCAGATTATCAAAATTTTGGTGTTTTTTGAGACTATCTGTTTTGTTTATAAACGAACATCTTAGCAACCATACATCACTGCGATCGGGGTTGCAAGGCCTAACTGGTCATGTCATTTATTTTTTGATATGATGTCTGGTGACCTAATTAGGAAGTAAAAATGGCCGCAAATTATTTTGCTAATTAATTACTATTTCACAAATTAGCGTACGTTTTCTTAATTTTAGCTTTAAAAATTACCAGATGAATTTGGTAATATGCGGAATGATGCTACAGACCTTATGGTGTCTTTGCTGTGTCAGTATGATGTGTGGTGACCTAATTAGCAATTAAAAATGGCCGCTAATTAATTACTATTTCACAAATTAGCGTACGTTTTCTTAATTTTAGCTTTCAAAATTACCAGATGAATTTGGTAATATGCGGAATGATGCTACAGACCTTATGGTGTCTTTGCTGTGTCAGTATGATGTGTGGTGACCTAATTAGCAATTAAAAATGGCCGCTAATTAATTACTATTTCACAAATTAGCGTACGTTTTCTTAGTTTTAGCTTTCAAAATTACCAGATGAATTTGGTAATATGCGGAATGATGCTACAGATCTTATGGTGTCTTTGCTGTGTCAGTATGATGTGTGGTGACCTAATTAGCAATTAAAAATGGCCACTAATTAATTACTATTTCACAAATTAGCGTACGTTTTCTTAGTTTTAGCTTTAAAAATTACCAGATGAATTTGGTAATATGCGGAATGATGCTACAGACCTTATGGTGTCTTTGCTGTGTCAGTATGATGTGTGGTGACCTAATTAGCAATTAAAAATGGCCGCTAATTAATTACTATTTCACAAATTAGCGTACGTTTTCTTAGTTTTAGCTTTCAAAATTACCAGATGAATTTGGTAATATGCGGAATGATGCTACAGACCTTATGGTGTCTTTGCTGTGTCAGTATGATGTGTGGTGACCTAATTAGCAATTAAAAATGGCCGCTAATTAATTACTATTTCACAAATTAGCGTACGTTTTCTTAATTTTAGCTTTAAAAATTACCAGATGAATTTGGTAATATGCGGAATGATGCTACAGACCTTATGGTGTCTTTGCTGTGTCAGTATGATGTGTGGTGACCTAATTAGCAATTAAAAATGGCCGCTAATTAATTACTATTTCACAAATTAGCGTACGTTTTCTTAATTTTAGCTTTCAAAATTACCAGATGAATTTGGTAATATGCGGAATGATGCTACAGACCTTATGGTGTCTTTGCTGTGTCAGTATGATGTGTGGTGACCTAATTAGCAATTAAAAATGGCCGCTAATTAATTACTATTTCACAAATTAGCGTACGTTTTCTTAATTTTAGCTTTAAAAATTACCAGATGAATTTGGTAATATGCGGAATGATGCTACAGACCTTATGGTGTCTTTGCTGTGTCAGTATGATGTGTGGTGACCTAATTAGCAATTAAAAATGGCCACTAATTAATTACTATTTCACAAATTAGCGTACGTTTTCTTAGTTTTAGCTTTAAAAATTACCAGATGAATTTGGTAATATGCGGAATGATGCTACAGACCTTATGGTGTCTTTGCTGTGTCAGTATGATGTGTGGTGACCTAATTAGCAATTAAAAATGGCCGCTAATTAATTACTATTTCACAAATTAGCGTACGTTTTCTTAATTTTAGCTTTCAAAATTACCAGATGAATTTGGTAATATGCGGAATGATGCTACAGACCTTATGGTGTCTTTGCTGTGTCAGTATGATGTGTGGTGACCTAATTAGCAATTAAATTGAGCAATTAGGCCTGGCAACCCCGGTCGCAGTGATGTATGGTTGCTAAGATGTTCGTTTAAAAACAAAATTGATTCAATGAAATAATACTCTCGCTTTGACTCGGCCTCACCAAAATCAACTCATTGAGCACTGATTATTATTGGTTATCACAGGTATATTATTGGGACAAATGGTTGTTATGAGGTTCGTCTAAAACAAAATTAGTAAATTTGCACACAAGTGTCAACAGATGAATATGTACTCGTATAGTTTGCCGTTAATAATCTTTATTAATATTATATAACAGATTTATATTTTTATTATTACAAATATGTGCAACTTGACATCAGTTGATTCTGAAAAGAGCCTGAAAAGAAAGAAGAAAAACAAGATTAATAAAATGCTGTAAAATAACATGAAGAAGTTATAAATTATTAATTATTTCAGATTTGCATCTAACTAGTCAGGAACTACGGATAGAAGGTGACACTGTCATTGCAAAGAAAGGTTCCGGTGCTTTTGCTTCGATCACAAGTAGCCTGACTATGGAAGTAAACAAGAAAAGTATGCAGAAAGCCAAAGAAGATTAATAAACTGAACACTTATGCATTGAATTGTTCGATGTGCAATGAGGATGATTTGTCGACTAACTAACTGTGAACTCTGAGAAGAAATGAAAAAGAAATTAAAGATACTGTATATTTATTTTTAAAAAGTTGTACATAATAATAAATAGTTATTAAAACTATAAAGGTAAATTCAACTCACCGTAGAAAAATGTCCTTAATTAGAGAAATACTACCTCTGTTGGCGACTGACCTGTCTTGGCATTCAATATCTCTTCTGTCTTCCAGAACCTGAAAAGAGAAAATAAAAAGATTACTAAATCTGAAAAAATAAAAAAAATGCTGTAAAATAACATGAAGAATTTATACATTATTAATTAAAGGTATATTTATTTTAAAAATGTTTTACATTATAATAAATTGATCTTAAAATTATGAAGAAGTTATAAATTATAAATTATTAAATTTAAATCTGACGAGAAAAGAAACGGTCTCTGTGGCTAAGGGCTTGCGAACGCGGTTTGTGAGCCTGTATACCCGGGTTCGAAACACAGTGGTGCTGGTTTTTTCGAAAAAGGTATAGGGGCCGGTCGTTCAGAA
Organism: Cepaea nemoralis; assembly: GCA_014155875.1. Lineage (NCBI taxonomy): Eukaryota > Metazoa > Mollusca > Gastropoda > Stylommatophora > Helicidae > Cepaea > Cepaea nemoralis. The sequence continues at coordinate 366,196 of JACEFZ010015129.1, forward strand.
AGCAATGGCAAACTACTGAACGTAACACTTGCCTAGTACATCAACAGCAGCTGATAATGCTAGTGTTGACTGCAACGTCCCGTAAGGGGTACGCAACAAATTTTTAAATTTTAATATGTATTAAAAAACCTTTGTTTTACAGTATAATAAATAGATATTAAAACTATAAAGGTATAAATTCAACTCACCGTAGAAAAATGTCCTTAATTAGAGAAATACTACCTCTGTTGGTGACTGACCTGTCTTGGCATTCAATATCTCTTCTGTCTTCCAGAACCTGAAAAGAGAAAATAAAAAGATTACTAAATCTGAAAAAATAAAAAAATGCTGTAAAATAACATGAAGAATTTATACATTATTAATTAAAGGTATATTTATTTTAAAAATGTTTTACATTATAATAAATTGATCTTAAAATTATAAAGATAGATAACATGAAGAAGTTATAAATTATAAATTATTAAATTTAAATCTGACGAGAAAAGAAACGGTCTCTGTGGCTAAGGGCTTGCGAACGCGGTTTGTGAGCCTGTATACCCGGGTTCGAAACACAGTGGTGCTGGTTTTTTCGAAAAAGGTATAGGGGCCGGTCGTTCAGAAAGCAATGGCAAACTACTGAACGTAACACTTGCCTAGTACATCAACAGCAGCTGATAATGCACACTGGAAAAGAAGGCAACATTAATGATGCAGCAGATTGAGTTGTTGGTGTTTGTGCAGTGTCTGTTTCAATGATCAGTGTCTCAGGTGGTGGTAGTGGTGTGGATGTGGGTTCAGGGTGTTTTGGGGGCGATGTATGTTCAGGCTGTGAAGAAGCAGGGGCAACAGGGAGACTCTTGAATGTGATACGAAGTGGTTCAAGGAAGAGACTAATAAGTGACTGCCATTCTGCTGCTAAATTTAATTTTTTACGTAATATAATTTGTTTTAATTCATACAAATGAGTTGAAAGACTTCTCTCATGTAACTCCTTGCTCGGATTATTCGCCTGCACAATGGCTCTCACTTCATTAAGCACATCTGTTACAGTACGACCATCCGCAATCAACCGCCGAGCAGCGTAGCCTTTCTCAATGGGATATTCAGGTTCAAACACCGACAGATGAGATCTTAGATGATCAAGATTCCTCTTCCTTGCCATGATTGATTAATCTAAAAGAAATAGAAAATAGAAGCACAAATGTAATAATACAACAAATGGTTGCAGATTTAGAAAATTTAATTCTAATGACTACTGATAAATCAAGCAGCAACATAAATTATCTGAAGAAATTTCTGATATGCTGGCTGGGATGCCGCCATTGTGAATTTTCCCTGATCATAAAAGTGTAACCAGGCGGTCTCATAAAATATTTTTTTTCTACACCCTAGAATAATGAATCTTGTTAAAACTTCAATATAATGTGTAAAAATGGACAAAGAATTCATAAATGCAAGAAAAAGTACAATGAAGATAATTCAAATAATAACAGAGACAAATAGATCTGTCAGGAAGTCAATTAAATTCATCCATGGACCTGTGAAGGGGTTTGAAAACTGAATTGACTTCCATAAATTTTAAGGCATTTGGCATGATTAAAGCAATAAAATAATTTATTTATAAAATTTAAACGTACATTGATATTCTGTTTAATTTAGGATTCTAAATCTCTTTGTTTTATTAATAAAAACAGAAATCCAAGAAATCCATCCAATATGTCACAACTCGGCCATTGGGATCACTGAATAATCTCCCTGTCATTGTCATGAAAAGTACCCACTGGGTGGGCAACCCCATCACACAAAACATTTTTATTTTACACCACTAGGTTAACGCAGCTTGTTGAAATTCTACATTTAAATGTAAAAATGGGCACAGAATTCAAAAATGTGGTATAAAATACAATGAATTCGATAATAGACAAGGCAAACTATAAACTTTCTTACCTTGAGCAGTAGAGTTCAACCTGTTCTCGAGAATGAAAACCATTCAAGTGCTCTTTGCCACGCTAGGTGAGATTGACCTTTGAACCATCGTTAAAGTTGTCATTCGCAATTTTCATAAAAATAGTTTCGCATTTATCCAATAGGAAACACGAGAAGGTAATTTTCATATACTGCACTCACGGCCGCAGGAAGTCGTCTGTGAACCTAATGACCTTGAACTTTCTGAAAACAGCGTCCTTCCCTAGTTACGAAGTCCCTACATATAGTTTCATCTCTTATTGTGTCTTCAACTAGCAGTCGTTCATAGCATATCAAAATTTTAACTGAGTGTTCCTACTACTGGCACTCCTGAAGCAAGTAGATTTGCTTGCTTCTTGCCTCCTTCTGCGGCAAGACCTGAATGTGAGAAGCATCTATGCTAAGTACCCACTCATGCCCTATCTGTCCACTTTGAACTTTACGAAGTATGGCCTGTTATTTTCTCTGGCGACTTAAGTACCTACTGGCAGCCTCAAAACCGCAGTGATAACAGCCACCTCTGTCTTCATAAGTTGGATAATCATTGCTGAAAAAAAATGTCAGTAAGTCTACAACCTCAAGTATGAAAATGGAGGTGGCTGCGATCTCTGCAGTTTTGAGTTGTATTCAATTTTCTATTCTTTGTTATCAGTGTCAGTTCTGGGCATTGATGGTTGTGGAGAGAAAAAGAAAATTGTAGCAGCAGATGAATGGTTAGTAAAACTAGGAGAATTCAAAAAGATGATATTAGGAAACAACAAATTGTGCAACACAAATGTTAGACTGCATCAGAAGACAGCGGTTCAGTGGTTCGATCACATATCAACAGATGGATAAACAACATAACTAAAGCAACAGACACCATGACATATGCTGTACATACCAGGGCTCATATCCAAACTTGATTCAAATTGTGTTCAATGAATCAGGTACAGTCTTCACAATGAAGTTTGGCTGTAATGATCTCTAACACTGTCTTTTGCCCCAGTTGTACACTCTGACAGACTATTATTCATCCATCTCTTGATGCTATCTTCCCACTTGTATTGCTGTCTACCTCTTTGCTCAAGTGGCTTAGATTTTTTCCTCCAGTTCAATACTTTTCCCCTCCAGTACAATGCTTTTTAGAACAGTGCTGTCTTTTAATGTGGCCAACATATATCACTTGTTTAATTTTTACTCCTTTCATTTATTTTAATTTCCACCGCTCTAGAACCTCTATTTGGTTGCCTTTGTTTCAAATCACATTACAGCTTGGCAAACAAGAAGAAGATGATTGTGATGTTACGAATTTATTGAATGTGAGGTTAAGTTTATTCTAGTTACCTAGATTAAGGGACGCAAGTTAATCTGTTGTATTAAAATTTTTCAGCTGACAGCAAATCTCAGGTACAACGTGCTCGATATGAAGCAGCCAAGTGGAAGTACACATATGGTTATGATATACCCGTAGACATGCTTTGTAAGAGGATAGCAGACATCAACCAGGTGTACACACAGAGTGCTGAGATGAGGCCACTGGGCTGTTGTAAGAACCATTTTTAGCATTTTTCTTGTCCAAGTTTTTTCTTATGGAAAAATTATGCTGGCCTGTGCAATGAGTTCAGTAAATAAGAAGGGCTGGATGTGTATTTACCCTGACTATGAAGGAAATGTCATAGAGAACTGAAATTTTTATGTAATTTGTATTCCTTTTCTCATGTTTAATTTAAAACTTCTATTAACTATTTCTACACTCGGTTTTACCGCATGAGGTGTCTCAGCAATTGTCAAATTTTAACAATTCTTTGTTACATTTCCGTTGTTGCACTGTAACGAGGGATTTACAGATCTTGGCAGATCTGAATGCTGCATTTAAACTGCCTATACTCAAGCTCTCCAACTGCTTGAAACAAAAGGCTCTGTGGCGAAGGAGTTACGGACGCAGTTCGTAATCCCGCATACTGCATTTCAAACACAGCTGCGTTGTTTTTTTATGAAATGGTATGGGTGCATGTTCAGAAAGCAATGGCAAACTGCTGAATGTAACCTTGCCCAGGAATCACCAACAGCCAAAAAAAATGATAGGATTGACTACTACGTCCGTAAAGGAAATGCAACTAAGTTTTTTATACTCAAGCTATGAAGGGCAGTAATCCTGAAACACTGCTCCCAACATCCTGTGTAATTGTGTAGATGCTTTCCCCTGTAAGATCAGGAATTTTATCACAGCCGTGGCCTCTGACTTCTTTATTTTCTGACAATGTTGGAACACAAGTTCCGGTTAATAGAGTATGTTGTGCCGTGCATCATAGTGGAGGAACCCATTGAAGAAACAAGAACATACTTCGCATGTTCAGTGCCAATTTGAGGTTTATATCTGCTAAGTTTCAACTTCCTTCAGTTACTCCTATATAGTCGCAGTAAAGTCTTATTTATACCCATATTTACTGATTTCATTGTAGCTGCATAAGCCAGTTTGGTCTTTACATACTGGAACAATCAGAGCTTTCATAGACATGTTTTCTCTCATTGCATCTTTTAAACAGAAAGTGCATTTTTCAGAAGCAGTTTTGCCTGAAATTAATGTTTATTAGCACACATGGTTTGTTTAGTGCAGCAAATGTTTTGTCTACTGCAGCAAGAATATTCTTATTATTGTATCATCTATCCCATCACCTCGCTTCTGGGTTGTAGATGTGGTATGAGATGTATACCCTCTTATTGATCTTATCTTCATAAACAGAATTATTATATATTCAATTCTTCTTGTCCCAGACTGTTGCATTAACTCACTCTATATTATTTAGTAATGAAACAGCTTTTGTTTTAGAGTTGTTACTAGGGGGAGCTCTGACTGAGAAGTTATGGTGTTCTTCTCATGCTCAGAAGGTAAGCGTTCGATCTGAACACAGGGCTGGGAATTTTCTCAAGAACCACTGGTATTTATTTATATCACCGGCTTGCCTGATCTCTTGGGTAGTGAGATCATATACCTAGACATCTAAGATAAGGGCGGGAAAAAAAACAGGAGTTGTGCACATTAGAATCCCATGGCAGTTAGAAATAACAGAGTAGGTTGTAAGACTGCTGCCATGGCAAATTCTTTATAGACAATCACCTACTCTTGGGTGGATGGAATCTTCTAGAGGAAGCATCTTACTTAAATGCATGCCAAAATCTGACACACTGATCCTTGAGGTACATAACTAGTGTCACACGCTCCCTCGACAGAGGTACACAGAAGAAGAAGAGCTGTTATTGAAATCCTTTTGTCTCAGAGAGTAGTAGTATTAACTCCTAACCAATCATTTGCATGATATAGAATCTATTAAGCTTATTGTTTATGCATGAGTATCAGTGTCTTCTCTTTGGGTATACTTTTACAGGCATGATTCTGATTGGCTACGATGAAGAGCTGGGACCTCAAGTGTACAAGACTGACCCTGCTGGTTACTACTGTGGGTTTAAGGCCACGGCTGCTGGGGTCAAGCAGCTGGAAGCAAACAGTTTCTTGGAGAAGAAGATCAAGAAAAAGAGTGAATTCAGTGACATTGAGGCTGTGGAGGTCAGATTTCCCAAGATGCATGAAACATGTTCATGTTTGCTGAAAACTGTTGTGTCATTATAGTATTCTTATTTTGTTTTGTGTGAAATACACATCACATGACACACCAAAGTGCCACAATGATTGCAGTCCACTAAAAGTGAACACACATGATGTGGGCCTAGTTTCCTTCCGCGGTCTTTTCCTCAAGTGAGTTCTAGAAAATTCTTAAAAGTATCCAGTGCCCATTTTTGTGTGTGTCTGTGTTCGCGCGTACTACTTATAGTGCTGTGGACTGATGTTTGTGTGTGGATTAGCTTTCCCAATTAAAAGGTGTTACTTGCCATCAGGTGAACCCACATGTAATTTACATCCCCAAGTCAAGAATGAGAAGTTAACATTTTAGTTTAACTAATCGGTGTAGGGGTTGAACCCACTACCTCAGCATCAGCACACTGGAAGTTTAAAAGCAAGCGCTCTTATCCATTCAGCCATGCTGACCCAAGCCCATCTGACAAGACTGGGTCAATCCCAGAGATGTGGTGGTTGGAGAAAAACCTGGTCACTACAGGGGATAGAACTCTGCTGGTCTTAGTAGGTTTGCAAGCATGATTTCCACTGTGTCACTGCAACTCCTCCTGTAATGGACATGTCAGTTATATAAAACATCTCTGCCATATGCAGTAGTAGTAATAGTAGGCTGCCATGTACCTCGATCAGGCTATGGATTGTAAGACACACTTTGCACGGCATTAGTTTCAAAAGAATGATAAGTGTGCAAGACGTTTTGGTGCAAGCACGAAAACGTCACGATAAAGGGAGTTGGACTTGAGCTGGCGTCCAGGTCGGACGTGGCTTCTTGTCACTACAGCACGGCTAATACTATGCCGCTTTATTTAGAATAATGTGTTGTTAAGTATAGTTGTAATATTTCTGTGGAGCGACTGCGTTGTCAGAATCGTCGTATTAAAGTCGATTTGTGAGAAGAAACCATCCAGCGTCGTCTTATAAAAAGGTTTGAGTCTCAGTGGCCGATTTTGGCTTTTCACTGTTCACCTAAAGAACAAGGAGGATTAGACCGAACACACGAATTTATATGGGTATGATCTCTCGCTCCTTGGCATAGGCCTCTTTCAGTCTTGAAGGACTATAGAGTTGTGCCACTAGGAAGGCACCTGACAGCACCACTGGCGACTGTATAGTCCAATGCGAGAGTGACATTCTTTGTCACAATTTCCGAGGCAAGTCCCTCAGTAAGTGGTTGCATTTTATGTTTGTGCCTCGTATCCTCAATTTGCTGAATCAGATTGCGCTCAAAGAGCACCAGTCCGCTTCGTACATCTCTTATCCATATGTGCCATACGCACAGCCTTTGTATATCTAGTTGTCTCGTGTTTCTGTATCCATCTGCTAGAGATCGGCACATTCAAATCTTGATCACTTATACAGCATTTTTTGTTTTGTTCGTTTAATGCATATTTTCTTAGAACCTTTTCACTAATTGAAGTCACTTCAGTGCATTTGTTGAGTTGCAGAAATGAGCTGTGACATTGTTAATGATTCGTATTTTATAGCACTTTTCTCAGCACAATGTGCATTGAAAGTATGGAGAAAAATTATGCTCAGCGATATCAGAATAATTAATACGAGCTAATCAAATTAATGTATTAACTATTGTACCTCATTGTTTCCTTATGACACTAAGAATGTATTTAACGTTGAAAAAACACTGAAAGATAATAGTTCCATTCTATGTTTCCACTGGCATTTCAATGATTTCTTCTCCAGATTGCAATCACATGCCTGTCAACAGTTTTGTCAGCTGACTTTAAGGCCTCAGAAGTTGAAGTCGGCATTATCTCCAAGGATGACCCTAAATTTAGGTTTGTATGATGTTAATATTGTTGCTACTGCAACTGCTGCTATATCAGTGCTCTTGATATCCTATGCAACACTGTGAACATTGTGTGTTCATCATTATCCAGTTCCTTGATGGCTGGTGTGGGCGATCATGCCTCTCCACAAATTACGATCTCCGACGTCATGGATCGATTTATGTGTTGACTCCCTTCTGTGTCAAGAATCTTCTCACATTGTCTTCTTTAGCTGTCTTTCCACAAATCTTTCTGGTCGTCACAACATGTTCCAGTTTTTGTCTTCTCATAACCTGGCCAAAAGATGAGGACTGCCTCCTTCTGATGTTTGTGATAAGTTGTCTTTGCAACTCAGCTTTCCTTTTCTGTTCACTGACTGCATTTCTAAATTCCTGGCTTGTCTGTGAATTGGGGAACATGTAGGTCACAATAATTCTTCACTCTGGTAGACTGCTTGAACCAGCTTGCAGGATGTCCTCCCTGTAGCATTCTGTCATTAACACTGGTTCTTCATCCCCCAATACTCTTAACGACATCCATGACAATGTTACAAATAACCACACATTTCACATGGTGCATTTTTGCGCAGATATATGCATAAACAACTTTAGATGTTGATGGAAAAAAAAAGTCGCTTAAAAGCCAACAGGGTCGACTTCATTGCAGCAGGTTTTTATCCCATATGGCTTAGTCCCTTTTCACAGTGCGGAAAAAGTCACACCCAGGAGTCTCAGAAAAATTGCACCCTTGAACCAAAGGATGCGGCCAGGAATTGAACCCACAACCTTCGGAGCCCGAGTCAGATGGCTTGACCACTTCACCATGGAGACTCCCCAAATGTTGGTGAAAAGTACCCAGTCAATTGGATGTCTTCATATTTCCTTGCCTCACTTTAATGCGATTAGTTCTAAATACATAATGGTTAGGTACTCATTTCCATGAGTTCATGAAATGTTCAAGTTTAAGTCATGGGAATCTAGTGATTAATACACTGCAGATGTTGACGACTTGATCACTCACCAAAGCCATCAGGAAAAGACAGCTGAAATGTACAGGGCACATCAATAGAAGTGGGAGAATAGAGAAATGAGCTTTACATGGGGAAAATACTAGCCAAAAGAAGCAAACGAAGACAAAGATTTATGTGGAAAGTTTAAACACTTGACCAACAAATAATGCAAGTAACATTGACTTCATTCAAGTGTCAGCAGACAGAGATGATTGGAGAGTCATGGCCACTAATTTCTGCTCAGACCAGGCACCTCAAGTAATAGTAATAGTTATGTTTCTTTGTTTTTAAGAACCAACAGCACAGCATCCTGGACAAACCCATAGATGTTCCACCTCCGCAAATGTCATAAACTGTAGACTATTCAATAACATAATGTTTCCTATCTCACGGCTTGCTGAACACACTTGAATTCAAACTCAAGCATCCTTAAAAAGATTGTCATCTGTTACTGTCTGTGTCAACTAATAGTTGTTCATAGTGAAGTCTACAACCCCCCCCCCCCCCCCCCCCCCCCCCCCCCCCACCACCACCACCACCCAATTGGCATGACCCAGTGGCTGTCTGTCATTGGTGACTAACATGTAGGCCTTAGCCTGTACCAGCCTGTCTTGAATTCACAAATGTAAACACAGGTATGGTTGGTTGGTTACAAATCCTCTGGAACGAGAGTTTTAACTCTTTAAGTTTAGTGCATTAATTAGTAGGTCATGTGAACCTTGTGCATCTACTGGAGTAAGGCTGGTGAAGAGACTTATTTCCTGAACTGGTACCATAGTACATCTGTGGGGACTGTTGTAGAGCTCTCCTTCCCTTTTCCAATCTCAGAAACCAGTGAGGTTTACAAGACCAGTTCTGAACGTTCACAACTGCAGAAAGGCATATTAATAGGATGTAACTAGGTCATGATTCAATACAGTACATGTTGGCTGAATTTAAAGCTAGGTTTGTCCTGTTTCCCCAGCCTGGTTGAATTTGAAGCTAGGTTTGTCGTGTTTCCCCAGCCCAGATGAATTTGAAGCTAGGTTGGTCATTTTTCCCTCAGCCCTGCTGAATTTGAAGCTAGATTTGTCATGTTTCCCTAGCCCGGTTGAATTTGAGTCTAGGTTGGTCATGTTTCCCCAGCCCAATTCCAGAGTAAAAGCCCAAGCATAAATCTCACCATTCTGCTGAGTGAAATTTGGTACCTGTTGGTATACATCATAATATAAAGACTGAAAACAAGAATCTCATGATACATGCTGCCGTCCCTCTTATGCCTTTTATCCCTGAATGGAGCATAAGCCCTTGATCATATCATTTCATGCCAAGCTGTTTTCCTTCCTTCAATATCTTACCCATATAAACTTTCTAATTGTCTTCTCCATGTGTCTTTAGGTATTCCTAGTTTTCTGTAAATGAACACATTAGGAAGAACTTAGAAGCAACAGACATGTGGTTTTTGAGATGACTGTTGCAAATTCCTTGGACTGCCAGAGTAACTAACAACGATTGCCTGAAAGAGGCAATGAAACTAGAACACTATATACAGCAATAAGAAAGAGACAAGCAGCTTTCTTTGGTCATGTGATAAGAAGAGAGGCATTGGAGAACATTGTGACAACTGGAAAGATCGAGAGGAACAGAGGCTGAGGCAGACCAATAGAAATGATGCTGGATGGATTGAGACGGTAACATGGATGAATATCATCAGCAGAGTTGATCCAGAACACCAAAGACCGAGATCTGTGGAACGCCATGAACGCCTACACTAGCCGGCAGGGCACTTGATGATGATGGTGTTTCTTTTGCTTTGTGGATTCCAGAGAAAGGACTTTCTAGTTTTGCTGTTAATAGGTCTTCTCCATGTGTGACCTAACCAGAACCAGTATGCTGTCTTCATCTTTTGATTCACTGAATTTGTCTAAATCTCCCCATGAGTTTCCCATTGATGAATCTGTCCAACCATTTAAGTCCCTTCTATTCCGTACCGGACATCAATTTGTAATTGTTTCTGTTGCTGAGGCTGTGATTCGTCCATGGATGCCTATTTGGTGCTGGAGTTGAACATTCAAAGTTAGATACAGGTTTTAATTTATGTTTTCTAACACAAATTTTGCTAGTGCTTTGAAATCGCCCCATCTCTTTTGTGTTCCTGGTTGGATATCACGGTCTGTTCTTCCAGTTTTGTCTACACACACATATGTCTAGATAGCAATGTTGAACAAGCATGCAATTCAAGTAAAGTGTAGAAGCCTTTTCCGTACCTTTAAGCGTATTGGGTACATAATTAAAACAACAGTCTTGAAGCAGGCAACTGGTATGGGTCTGGTGTGTTAGGATCTTCACATTTTGTAGGCCTGAGTTCACGGAGGAGCAGGTGCCAGTCTTTCCCTCTTGTAGCAAGCGATGAGTCCTCCTCTGACTGTGCTTATGCCATTGTCATCACAGTTTCATAACGTTCCATCAATTTGCCCGCTTGGGTTATATATTGCTAGGCCCATATTTGTATAGACCAATCAGCACTTGATAGGTTATGTGGTCGTTATCATGGCAGCTGTCTTTACATACAAGTCTTTAGATGGGTCAACTTTTAGGCCTAGGTCAATTAAATACAAAATTCCCTGCTTAATGGCAACTTGAACTCATGGCCACCCGTCTAATAGTAATGTGTGCTAGTCACTGCACTACCATAAGCCTGCAGCATGTCAGGGTATACATCTCAGACTGATATGAAAGCTGGAGATGAGTGACGCATACAACATAACAATGGTTTATGGTACAAGCCACACACACACACACACACAAAACCAACAAACTGATCTTCAGAAATGTCTTTGCCAGGGTGAACTTTTATCATATTGTTTTTTTTAGTTTAGTTGGGTTTTCTTAGAGATAACTTAACATGTTTATTTTGTCTTATTGTTTTTTTTTTTTTACACAGAATCCTGGCAGAAAAGGAAATAGATGTCTATCTGGCAGCCATTGCAGAGAAAGATTAACTACCATAGATTAGTTGTTTGTATTTTAATCTTATACTTTAATTGATTCAACACTGGAGAAAATTAATAAGAAATTGGGGTTATATTTTAGGCTGAAGATGTTAGTAATACAGAATGGCTGAACTTGTAAGGTTTCATTGTGTTGTTTTCTTTAGTTTGTAATAATTTTTGTTGATTTTTAATTGGTGGAAGCTATACTACATATGTATGCTAGGTTGCCAATCCAAAGGTCTTGGGTTTGATCCACAATGGGACGGTTTTAAAATATTAAAATAATTGAGCTGGGCTCCCAGGTTGACCCGCTTTAACATGGATACAATGGAAGGTCTTGGAGACTAAAGGCGGCCAGCATGGTACCGAGCACACCTCCCAGTTAGTGCTGTTTTGTCTATAGAAGTATGGATCTGATTCCATGTGCTCAATGTATCTTAGGTATGTAAACAGGGACCATTATGTACTTAGACTGTGTAAGTGCAGGAAGCAGATGTTGCCTGCATGTTTTCCCATGTTACTTTAGAAGTCTTGTCAAGCAAGTAGTCAGGGGAAACATTTCTGGTTTAGCTTATTTAATTGGAGACTGCATTGCTGTTAGACCCAAGCTGCAGAACCTGTCTTGTCATCTGTCTACATTATTGTTAGACCCAAGCTACAGAACCTGTCTTGTCATCTGTCTACATTATTGTTAGACCCAAGCTACAGAACCTGTCTTGTCATCTGTCTACATTATTGTTAGACCCAAGCTACAGAACCTGTCTTGTCATCTGTCTACATTATTGTTAGACCCAAGCTACAGAACCTTCTTGTCATCTGTCTACATTATTGTTAGATCCAAGCTACAGAATCTGTCTTGTCATCTGTCTACATTATTGTTAGACCCAAGCTACAGAACCTTCTTGTCATCTGTCTACATTATTGTTAGACCCAAGCTACAGAACCTTCTTGTCATCTGTCTACATTATTGTTAGACCCAAGCTACAGAACCTGTCTTGTCATCTGTCTACATTATTGTTAGACCCAAGCTACAGAACGTTCTTGTCATCTGTCTACATTATTGTTAGACCCAAGCTACAGAACCTGTCTTGTCATCTGTCTACATTATTGTTAGACCCAAACTACAGAACCTGTCTTGTCATCTGTCTACATTATTGTTAGACCCAAGCTACAGAACCTGTCTTGTCATCTGTCTACATTATTGTTAGACCCAAGCTACAGAACCTGTCTTGTCATCTGTCTACATTATTGTTAGACCCAAGCTACAGAACCTGTCTTGTCATCTGCCTACATTATTGTTAGACCCAAGCTACAGAACCTTCTTGTCATCTGTCTACATTATTGTTAGACCCAAGCTACAGAACCTGTCTTGTCATCTGTCTACATTATTGTTAGACCCAAGCTACAGAACCTTCTTGTCATCTGTCTACATTATTGTTAGACCCAAGCTACAGAACCTGTCTTGTCATCTGTCTACATTATTGTTAGACACAAGCTACAGAACCTGTCTTGTCATCTGTCTACATTATTGTTAGACCCAAGCTACAGAACCTGTCTTGTCATCTGTCTACATTATTGTTAGACCCAAGCTACAGAACCTGTCTTGTCATCTGTCTACATTATTGTTAGACCCAAGCTACAGAACCTGTCTTGTCATCTGTCTACATTATTGTTAGACCCAAGCTACAGAACCTTCTTGTCATCTGTCTACATTATTGTTAGACCCGAGCTACAGAACATGTCTTGTCATCTGTCTACATTATTGTTAGACCCGAGCTACAGAACCTGTCTTGTCATCTGTCTACATTATTGTTAGACCCGAGCTACAGAACCTGTCTTGTCATCTGTCTACATTATTGTTAGACCCAAACTACAGAACCTGTCTTGTCATCTGTCTACATTATTGTTAGACCCGAGCTACAGAACCTTCTTGTCATCTGTCTACATTATTGTTAGACCCGAGCTACAGAACCTGTCTTGTCATCTGTCTACATTATTGTTAGACCCAAGCTACAGAACCTTCTTGTCATCTGTCTACATTATTGTTAGACCCAAGCTACAGAACCTGTCTTGTCATCTGTCTACATTATTGTTAGACCCAAGCTACAGAACCTTCTTGTCATCTGTCTACATTATTGTTAGACCCAAGCTACAGAACCTGTCTTGTCATCTGTCTACAGCACAACCCATCCTTGAGGTGTATTGGGTATATGGTGCTGGTCCCATGTTTGTATCGACCGATCAGCACTTGATGGATAATATGGTCAATATTATACCAGCCGCCTTTACTTGCCATATTTCCTGGTATCTAGTTTAGCCACGTCAACCTGGGAGCACAGAACAGCATGCCTTGATGGGGACTCGAGCACAGGACCCTCAGCCTGGGAGGCAGGCATGCCAACCACTGCCACCACAGGATCCCACAGTAAGAAGTGGCTAGGAATTAATTTCCACTTGAAAAATATATCTCGTGCTGTATGTTGTTTTGTTGTATGAATATTTCTGCCAAGTTGTCACCTGAAAAATGTTAGGATGTGTGAATGTTTGTTCAGAGTTAAATGGGACTGTTTTTATTTGTGTTAATGCTTTGTTTTTGATGCTAGTAAATCATTTTCCATCCCAAGATTTTGTAACATGCCTGGAATAAATTCTGTATGCATGTTGAGCTGATCAATAAATATGTCAATTGGAAGAATATTTTGTGTAGTTTATATAACTTCTCTCTCTCTCTCTCACTCCTGTCACTTTCTTTGTCTCTCCATCTCTTTTGACTTCTGTCTCCACTGCTCTCTCTCCCTTCCCTATTTAGTGTCCATGCACATGGATTAACAAAGAAAAATACAATGTGATAAAAAGAATTTTAAGCACAAAAGATTTAATTTAATTTATTATTTTGCATTCGCTGACTGTGAACTCGAGCGTTTTCCAAACGTGTCCTACAACTTCTAATGTGCTAGACTGATTTTTGCGTGTGTCTGATGGAGAACGGATCCACTAACTTTGTATGTGACACGATAGATGTTTGTGTGGCAAAACAAAGACAATTGATAGCAATAATGACTGTACAAATTTAGTTGCAAACGAGATGTAAATTGAAGCCTTGATTTAGTCACATATTTAACCATCATGTGGAGGTCAGCATGGGTCTTCTGGTATTCTAAGACACTGGTGTAGCTTATATTATCTTATCGGCCACGTTGGCGGATTAGGAAGTTAGGCTGACAGTGGCATGGGTACAGTCGGACAAGGGTTCAATGCCAGGGCTTGACGTTTGTTCTCATCTCATTTAATCTCATCTTGTTCCTCTTGTACCTTGCGGTGTCGAGGTGAAGCATACACAGCAGAAGAGTACCCATTTATGGGCTTCATCTATTAAGATTCCCATGTACTCTGCTATTCCCTCTGTGTATAGTTTGCCTGGCCGGCTTCTTATTCTGCTTCCATTTGGTCTGTACATCATTGCTTGTTGTGGTATACTGCTAGTTGATAATCTAGTTATATGGCCAAACAATTTAACTTGCTGTTTTCTGATGAAATCTTGCCCTGCTGTAACCCCCACTTTAGTCCTCATGTCTTCATTTATGATTTTCTCTCTTCTTGATACATTGAGTATTCTTCTCAGGAATCTCATTTCCATTGGTGTAATTTTTCTTTTCTCTTCTTCAGTCATTGTCCAGGCTTAGCATTGGTAGCATAGAGTTGGTAGGAAGATTGTGTTGCAGAGTGCTTTCTTAGCATCTATTGATATGTGTTTGTTCTTTAGTATTGGTGCCATTTGTCCAATAGTGTCAGGTCTTAGTCAGATATGACTGAGCTACCGTATAACAGTAGACGGTACTACCTGCTTTCTGTTAGCACCAAACGTTGGGCAGCACTTACCAAACCCGACACCCCACATTGTGCCAACGGCTTCGGGCAGAAGAGTGCAAATGGGAGGGTACAAGCCTTACCCTGGTGCGAGGAAATGCAACCTAAAGACAAAATGTCATGGCAGGGCAGACCAGGCCCTAAGCCTTGGTTGGCGGCTCGTCTAGGATCGAAGCTCAGATAGGCGGACAGAGCATTGCTTTGCTGATCCGGCAGCTTCTGCAGCTTGTCTTGTTCCAGATGTAGAGGTGTTACCTTTCCTCTGGAGTGAACTAGGCAGGCGGAATCATGCTGCATGGGCAACACATGATCTCTATATTTTAGCCCAGGCTTTGTGCTATGGAGAGGCAATAACTTCATCCCTGGTCTTAACCGGCCTCGGAATCAAAGCGAGAGGCAACTGTTACGGGTTATAAGTCCCTGTCAATTGGCGTAGACATGGGGCGCCACGCGTTGCCTCTGACGGTGGGAGACACCTACAGGTGTCACTGATCAGCTACCACCTGCCTCAAGCTGGGCAGCCCCCGGCCAATTGGGTGCTGATCCGCCACAGCCTGCCTGCTTCAATGGGTGCTTGGGGCTAGGACACAATCTGATCGCAGGCTGTAAAACCAATGCACCAGGTACTAATAAAAGAAAAATAGAAACCTCAAGCTACGGCTTGCAACCTGGAATGTGAGAACCATGTGTCCAGGATTTTCCACTGATTTGACCAATATTGACGATGTGAGCAAAACGGCTATGATTTATGCCGAACTCAATCGTCTTAATATTGATATTGCTGGCCTGCAGGAGACTCGCCTCGCCTCGCTGAGGAAGGTTCACTCAGGGATAACAATTACACCCTTTTTTGTAAGGGTAGAGGGCAGGCAGAAAAAAGGCAACACTGTGTGGGCTTTACAGTGAAGAATTCGCTACTGGGAATAATTGAAATTCCATCAGGATAAAATGAAAGACTATTAACCCTGCGCTTGGCAACCTCTTGTGGTTTTGCCACCATTATTACTGCATATGCACTGACACTCGATTCCTCTGATGATGTGAAGAATTCATTCTATGAGGAATTAGGCTCCGTGATCAAGGCAGTTCCAAAATCCGACTACATTTATATGCTCGGTGATTTCAATGCTCGTGTGGGCAAGGACTCGAGTTCATGGCCAGTGTGCCTTGGAAAATACAACATCGGTCGCATGAATGAAAATGGGCAAAGGCTGCTGGAGCATTGCACCAGAAATGACCTGTGTATTACAAACTCCTTTTTTAAAACAAAAGAGCTGCATAAGGTCACATGGAAACATCCAAGATCCGGCCATTGGCACCAGCTGGACTTCATCATCACACGGAGACAACATCTGAACCATATATCACTGACTCGAAGTTACCACAGTGCTGACTGTGATACGGATCATTCTTTGGTTGTTGCAAGGGTTAGACTGAGACCAAAGAGAATCTACACAGCTAAACACAAATCTAGCCCCAGGATTAATATTATTAACACTCACGATCCTGAAAAGTGCTTTCAGTTTCAACAGCAACTTGAAGACGCTTTCACTGATACACCAGAAAATTGTACAGTAAATGAAAAGTGGGGTCAACTTAAGGAAACTCTTTATAAAACTGCCGTAGGGGTTTACGGCACTGTGGATCATAAGAGGCAGGACTGGTTTGCGGCAAACAGCCAGACTCTGCAGCCCTTGATTGATAAGAAGAAGATAGCTCTCTTAAGAAACAAGGAAAGACCAACGCGTAACACTCTGAGTGAGCTAAAGCAAGCTAGGAAGGATGTGCAAAAGGCTGCCAGGCAGTGTGCAAATGATTATTGGATCAAGTTATGTGAGTCCATTCAAATCGCAAGTGATAAGGGAAACATAAGAAGCATGTATGAAGGAATAAAGAAAGCCTGTGGTCCAATGATCAAAAGAAGTGCACCATTGAAAACCTTGACTGGAGAAATCATACTGATAAGAAACAGCAGATGGACAGATGGGTAGAGCACTATTTGGAGCTTTACTCAAGTGAGACCAAACTAGCGGATGATGCCCTCAACGCCATAGAGGCTCTACCAACTCTTGACCACCTGGACACACTTCCCACCATAACAGAAGTTAAGTGTGCTATTAATGAACTTGCATCTGGCAAGGCTCCACCAAAGGATGGGATTCCAGTAGAGGTTATCAGGGGTGGGCAAGACACACTCACTCTACAGATCCACCAGCTAATAGAGCTATGCTGGCGAGAAGGACAAGTCCCACAGGATTTCAAAGATTCAAGCATCATAACACTGTACAAGAACAAGGGTGATCGGAGCGACTGCAACAACTATAGGGGTATCTCACTTCTGTGTATTGTTGGAAAAGTATTTGCCAGAATTGTTCTGCGCAGACTTCAAGTCCTAGGAGATCAAGTCTACCCCGAATCACAGTGTGGCTTTCGACAGAACCGGTCTACCATTGATATGATATTCTCATTGCGACAAATGCAAGAAAAATGCAGTGAACAGAATCAACCACTGTTTATTGCCTTCATCGACCTCACAAAGGCATTTGATTTGGTCAGTCGTGAGGGTCTGTTCAAGGCACTAAAGAAGATTGGCTGCCCACCAACTCTTCTGTCCATTGTGGAATCGTTCCACACAGGCATGAAGGGTATAATCAAGTTTGATGGTGCAACTTCTGAAGAGTTTGAAATCAAGAGTGGAGTTAAGCAAGGTTGTGTACTAGCTCCCACCCTCTTTGGAATATACTTTTCACTTCTACTGAAATATGCCTTTCGTGATCAGGATGACGGTATATACATTCACTCACGCTCAGATGGCGGCCTTTACAATGCTCAAAGATTGAAGGCCAAGACCAAAATTAGGAGGGTACAGATCAGAGAGTTGCTGTTTGCAGATGATGCTGCAGTTACGACCCACTCTGAGGAAGAATTACAATGTCTACTATCTGCATTCTCCAATGCTTGTTCTGAATTTGGTTTAACAATTAGCAAAAAGAAGACACAGATTATGTCACAAGGTGCACATGGGGTACCATCAATCTTTATTGACGACGCCGAACTAGAGATGGTAGACCATTTTACATATCTAGGATCAGTGGTAAATAGCAAATTATCCCTAGATCAGGAAATCAACATCCGGATTGGTAAGGCAGCAACAACAATGAACAGGTTAAGAAAAAGAGTCTGGGAGAACAGGAAGCTTACTGCCAAAACAAAAGTCCTTGTCTATCAAGCCTGTGTCCTTAGTACTCTTCTTTATGGCAGTGAAACCTGGACAACTTACTCACACCAAGAGAAACGTTTAAACAGCTTTCATATGCGGTGTCTGCGAAGAATTCTTGGTATTAAGTGGCAAGACAAAATCACAAATACTGAAGTATTGGAAAGATCAGGTTGTGTGACGATACATTCCATGCTCAGTCTTCGTAGACTTAGATGGATAGGACATCTTAGGAGGATGGATGATGGTAGAATACCAAAGGACATCTTTTTGGTGAATTACAGATGGGTAAGAGATCTCAGGGTCGGCCTCTACTACGATACAAAGATGTGTGTAAGCGGGACATGATTGATACAGGCATTGATAATGCACATTGGGAGCAAGTCGCCGCTGGACGTGTTGCATGGAGGGCAAACATTAGAAATGGAATAAAAACAAAGGAGAAAATTATTGCAGATAAGTCGCACACCGAGCGTGTGATTCGTAAGATGGTGCATGATGGTGGAAATGACCACGTGTTCACATGCACCCACTGTGAACGAACATTTACAGCGCGAATTGGCCTTATCAGTCACATTCGCTACCGCCATGGGTAAAAGTTATTATGCCGTTTTGAAGCACAAACTATCGTATGTCAAGGCTGCAAGGTGCCAATGAACATTTGTCCAATGATTTAGTTTGCCGTATTGCATCTATTTTCGATCTTGTCTTATTATTTGCCATTTGATGATATTATACTTACTAAGTAACTAGATGCCGGTCTCCCAGGCCTAAGGGTTCAAGATTTTCTCCGTAATCCCGTATATTCACGTGGGTGACGCAGCTGCATGAGATTCGATAGCGGATCGAGGCGCGTTGGTTACTTATAGGGGTATGTGAGTCGGTCTCTCAGAAAGCAATGGAAAACTACTGAGAGTAATCTTGCCAAGACAACAGTAGCAGCTGAAAAATGCTGGTGTTGACTGCAATGTCATGTAAAGGATATGCAAAAATAAAAAAGTACTTGGATATTATACTTCCTAAGTACTTGCAGCGCTTTACTTGTTTAAAATTGAGTTCTTTTAGATGCATCTTTGTTGTTTTTTCTTGTTTGGATATAGGAAGGGAAAAGCTGTTAAGCAATTCCTCCGTGCACTCAGACATGAAAAATGTGATGGTTCCACCACTTAACATACCCACAGCAGTTTCTAGATTCATCATTGACACCTGGCCGTCTTGACAGACGATCGTTTGCTACATTGTGCTTCAATCAGGCATCATAACTACAACCCTATATAGTTTCTAGCTTTTCATTGGCACCTGGCCATCTTGGCAGACGATAGTTTGCTACATTGTGCTTCAAAAAGTGTATCTGTCTGGTTTGTTTCTCATGCTAATATCTTCATCCTTATCCATTGCAAGACCTTTTGAAACCGCGATATTACAGACATGTATCATCAACAGATTATAGCCATAATCAGTTATTAGAATACTACAAAGACCTGCATCAAACACTGATAGTAGTAGTCTTTCTAATCCCTAAGCACTATTTGAGATGAGGAACTTGCCTCATATAGATTTATCAGTAGATATATCAGCATTGAAGCAACCGTTTATAAGTCAACTATATTTCGCTGAAGAAAAAAAAATGAAATATGACAGCATAATAGTTAAAAGAATGAAACAATATCGATATAAAAGTAAATAAAATTAATAGGAATGGCAGAGCTTAAAATGCCCAATAACCATTGACTAAGTCCTACAAGAAACAAATGAAAATCTTACACTGATTAGAGAAATTAGACGTAGACAGTCACTATTTTTTGGTCACGTTATGAGAAGAAATAAATTGGAGAACTTGATGACAACTGGCAAGATTGAGGGATAAATAACAAGGGGAAAGCAAAGAAGTAAATACTTGGATGGCTTGGCAAAGTGGTATGGTCGAGATAAGAACACTGAGCTGATCCACGACTCTGGTGATCGAGTGAGATGGCGAAACATGACCGCCCACACTTATCGGTATGGCACAAGATGATGATGAATGTTTAAAAGCTAGTATACAAACAGCAAATGCCAGTGAAAGGAAACAAACAAACAAAAAAAAGCAATAATAGGTGAAATTATGAACAAAAGGATTCACAGAGAGCATAGAACACATGAATATACTTTACAAGACAAAGAAATAGGACTCGTGCAGAGCTGCTAAAGACACGTGGATTCAGACAAAAGATAATGAAATAGATAGAAATCACACATTCTAATATGAACATGAACAAATAAACGAATTACAAATGAGAAACATGATATAACAGGAAACTGTATATAAGAGTGAATATGTAACAACTACAGTTGATAAATCTGATATAATAGGAAAATGAACTGAATACATTGAATTGAATTGAATTGAACTTTATTTTAAAAGGGTTACAAAATGGGCACGCAGGCCCGTCTTACATTCGGCCCTTCCAATCACTCATCTTTCGTTCATCAACAGTGCATGATACATAGAAAAAACAAAACAAATGAATGTTGTAAGCATAAACAATGCATATTATCATGTTATGTGGCACATCCCAACTCCAACACAGACATCCTGCACCAATCCACACACACATGCCTCACACACTTACACATAACCCACCCATACCCACACCCCACCCACCACACATCCCTCTACCCACTCACACATCCCCTCACCAACCCTAACATCTCGCACCCACCCGCACAAACATCCCTCACACACACACATCTCCACCCACACACAATTCCCCACTAACACATTCTGGTATAAAACAAAAGTCTTAAAGTCGAGAGGATCAACTTCATTGCACCTGGTTTTATCCCACATAGCTCGATCTCTTTCCGCAGCGCGGTCCTGCCGAAAGCGTCGCACAAAGCACGAATTCCGTAGCTCCAGCGACGACCCCACAGAGTCTCCGAGAAAAATGCTCTCGTGAACGGAAAGACGTAGCCCGGAATCGAACCCACAACCTTGGGAGCGCAAGGCAGGCGGTGTTCTGGTATAACAAAGTCAACAAAATGAAAACGAAACTATAACCCTCATGACGACCCACGTATTTGAAAGGCCTGCAGTAGACAGAGATGGCTATAAAAATGATGGAACAACCAATGGCTGTAGGTTCTGACAAGATAACACATATTTGATAAAATCTCTATCAAACGTTAGCACTGACGCAATTACACAAATCATCATCATCTTTCACATTTGCAGTGAAGTAGCGTAAGGGGGTGGGGGGGGGGGGGGAGAGAAATAATTGGTACTCCAGTGCCCGATGGTTGGCACTGGACCGTGTCACCCCGTGTGATTGTAGAATGTCTTTGATGTCAAAAATTCATTTTCTTCTCTGGCACCCTTTTGCTCTCATTGCAGATCTTCTTTGATGTAAGGCAAGTGCTGGTAGTTGATGGTGTTGCATTCTAACGAGGTGGCCAAACAATTTGATCTTCTGTCTTTCAATATATATGGCACAAGGTGTTGATCCCACTGTCTGTCTGTTAACATCATTCCTTATTCGGTCTCGGATAGTTAAGTTGGCAGCACTCATCAAGCATCTCATCTCACAGATGTTGATTTTGCGTAAGTGTGATTTGGATAATGTCAAAGTTTGACATTGATAGGATACGGTTGGTGTGAATATTACATTTATTTTCAGTCGTTTTGCGGACATTGGTATATTTGAAGTTTCAGTATGGGTGATAGTTGATATATAAACGCAGTAGAAAAATCACTGGGGAAAGAGGCAGAGGCAGACCAAGAGAAATGATGCTGGATGGACTGAGACGGTGCATGGAGGAATATCATCAGCAGATATATCCAGAACGCCAAAGACCGAGATCTGTGAATAGACTTGAAGCTGGTAGGTCGCATGCTGACTATGATGATTCTTACATTGGTCAACATATTTGTAATATAAACATGTACAAATTACATGTGAATACAAACATATTTGTGAAACTGCACAACCCCAACTTCTACTCTGATGTTTGTCATGCGAAAAGTCTGCACGGGAGAACATCTGATGGTAAATAAAATAAAGGGAGAGAAAACTAGATCGATGGAGTCCGGGTAGCAAGATAATATACAGAAAGTAGCGTTCAGCTCGTGGAATCTGCCCGGGCCAAAGTGAAGAAAGATCGCTCCAGAAATCAATATGTTACTACTCTATGTGCATTCCTAGTGTGCTGTTTTCACGAATGCCATCTAGCTAGTACACAAAGCTGTAATCTAAGACATGCTTTCAGTGACTGTATTGATATTATAGAGAACAGCGCTGTTCTAAGACAGTAGAAGAAAATCAAGAAATCTGTGTGCTGTCGACATATTGGCGGTGCCTGCAGATTGTTATATATTTTACTTCTTCGCTGACATTTTGTGATTGCGGTAAATAACTTGAACATACTTTCCGACAAGCGCTCTCTGCTTCCATTTGGACGATATCAAGGTATTCACGACGCCTGGCGGTCATCTTGCTTTTGAGGTGAGTTTTATTCTAAAAATAATGGAGCGATATTGATTTACATCTGGCCGTTCACTTGCCTTCAGGGTAGTCTATTTTCACACACGTTTCTTGTATAGCTTACGACAAAATGGCTTGACTTTCGTGGCTGTGTGAGTCTGTACAGTTAAAATTGTGTTATAGATGAAGGATTTCAAGTGTATTAATCATGTCGAGGTGGTCATGGTCCCTCACAAGTATCTGCTCACGGTGTTCTTGTTAAGCCTTCCGTTTCACTCTCTCACCAACCCATTATTGGCCCCTACGTTGTTTTCATCTCAATCGACCCCAGTCTAACGGATTATCTCAACGTTCGCCATGTCCTCTATGTTCATGTCCATCGACCCCAGTCTACAGATTGTCTCAGCGTTTTCCATGTTCCCTATTTTCACAAAGTGAACACAGTATGAGATATCATCCTCATAATATGGAGAACGCCAGTCTCATCACAGCCAGGTGAAAAGCCTCGCGATCTCTTGCCAGTTCTCCTGCATACTTATGCCCAGTGTCTACAATAACTTGTGTTCATCTTCTTATTTCTCCAGAACCATACCTTCAATCGTTGTTCTTTCCATACCATCATTATGTTTATTATGGCCAAAGTATTTCAGTAGCCAAGGCATGATGCTGTACGTGAGGAAGTTTTCTGCATGTTCTTACGTGGGTAATAATATGTGTTTGTGAATCCGCTTGCAGAGCATACATTGTTGTTTTAGAGTCCCTTCCATTCGAGTTGTTCAATCTTGTACAACTTGAAGAGCTAGTAACTGGCAATGATTTGGTTTCCATCCATGTAGGCAAGCAACACACTCAAACCGAGCGCGGTACCGAGCTTTGCTGGCGAAGAGTGCAAGACGCAGCCGCTGATTGTCTGCCATCATCTTGAGATGTTGCTCTGACTCTCTTGTAATCTCGCAACTTACGAGTTATGTTTAATCACAACATATGCCATTACCGATCCTCCATGGTGGTCTCCGTGTGGAAGTGACTGGGAGCAGGGGGGGGGGGGCGGGGGTCATCACTGGAGCTACAGAGTTCGTGCTGGGCTGGCGGCTTGCCACTCTGCGAAGAGAGGCCGAACCAGATGCAGTATATCTCAGCGCAATAAAGCCGATCCTTTCGCCCGTGACCTTTACCCCCCCCCCCCCCCCCCCCCCTTCCGTTGTTAGAAAAATGAGTAGCCATATCCCGTGACCTTGCAGATGGAGATAAAAGGATGATATTGGTCCGTATGAACACAGATCCTGAAGCTACGTGGCGAAGGGGCTTTCGGACGCAGTTCGTAACCCCGCATACCCGCATTCTAAACACAGCTGCGCGTGATTTGTCAGCAGATCGCCTTGCGGTGTGTTTTTTTTTTTTTTTTAACGAAATGGTATGGGTGCCGGTCGTTCAGAAAGCAATGGCAAACTACGGAACGTAAACTTAACCAAGAAATCACAACAGCAAAAAAGGCTGGTGTTGACTGCGACGTCCTGTAAAGGATATGCAACTAACTTTTTTAAGATGGTGATCTGAATCTACACCTGCACGTCTAAACACATTCACATCATGTTGATATCTATTATTAAAACCTGCCTTTTATGCCTCTATTTGTTGAGATAGAGGCACGATTTGATCCATACTGTCGGCGATCGCAATTTGTGGAGAAGTATGATCGCCCAGGCCAGCCGGCAAGGCATTGGGTGCATGAATGAATGCACGAATGTTGCTTCAGCTAAGTACAATTAGAAAGTGCTTCTTATGGACTGCACGGGGCAAACGATTGACCAAAAAACATAATGAGACAGAGGTTAGGTCAGCACGGCAGAATGAGTAGGAGCGCTCGCTCTTAAACTTCCGGTTTGCTGATGCCGAGGTAACAGGTTCAACCCCTACATCGGTCATTTGGACTGAAATATTGATTTCTTGTCCTTGACTTGGGAACGTAAATTACATGTACCTCAGAAGGCGGAGTGGGTTGGCCCGATGGCGATGGACTGTGTTAACAGGGAAAGGTAATCCACGCGCAAAAATCAGTCCCTTGCACTGGAAGTGGTCACACGTTTATGGACTACGCTTGAGTTCAAGGCGAGCGACATAAAAAGAGGCAGAGATGAATAATATAAGCAAACATGGAGAGAACTGCAAGAGATAGTACACGTTAGGCTGGATTCACAGTGTTGGTTGAAGGCCTGTGCCCCAATGAGAGATACTGGAGACAGAAGAACAGATGATCTAAGATCTAAATGTCTAGTTCAGGGGTGGGTAAACTACGGTCCGCGGGCCGCATGCGGCCCGGCAACTGATATTGTGAGACCCTAGAGGGCATTTAGGAATAACAATTTTTACATTCGTTTTTAAGTTATTTTGTTGAATTTTACATAATTTCATGTACCTTATGATTGTTTCAGTTTTTTTTTTTGGATAAAACTTCTTTCTAATTTTCTGTTTTTAAACAGTCCTTGACTTTCGTAATGTAATGCTAAAATGCGAATTTATCGATTTTAATATAGAGAAATATTTATCGACACGTAAAAATTTAATAATGATGATTTTATGCTAACATAGCAAAAACAAAGGTAATGCATACAGATAAAACTATTATGGAGAAAGAAATATATGTTAATAAGGAAATATTGGAGGTGGTGGAAAATGTCGAATATCTTGGGTCATTGATTATCAATAATGGTGACACAATGAAAGACGTTAAAAGACGAATATCTTTTGCTCTTTAAAGTCTAAAACAACTGAATAAATTGTGGAGAGGGGACAGATAAAAATACAAAAATTAGATTTTTAAGAGCATGCATCTTTCCCATTGCAACATACACCTGTGCGACCTGGACATTTACTAAACAAGCTGAACAGCACATAAATGCCTTTCGACTATAAATGTTATAGATGAATTCTAAGAATATCCTGGATAAAGAAAAGAACAAATGCATCCATACGACAAGAACTGAATATTGAAGAAGGTTGTCAATTAAAGACGATAAAACAGAGACAATTTAAATGACCAAGTCACTTGAAACGTCACGAAAGTTTCGAGGGAACAATAATGGAGGGGTATATGCCTGGGAAGAGAGGAAGAGACAGGCCAAAGAGAAGATGGGTGCAGGATGTGGCAGATGATCTCCAGTTGGGTGTTTATGATTTCCTTATGATAGAGAGATTTTCCAGAAGGTTGTTATGGGAGCGAGATTCTGCAAAGGACATGCTACTGAATGAATGAATGAATGAATGAATGAATGAATGAATGAATGAATGAGGGTTCAAGAACTGTTACACATGTGTTAGAAGCATTTTTGGCCCCTTACAAGTTGCTTTACATAATCCCAACATTCTAATCTTACAATATTTCATTTCTCAGTGGCGAAGGCTTACGGATGCAGTTTGTAATCCCGCATACCGCGTTCGAAACACAGCTGTGTTAGTTTTTTATGAAATGGTATGGGTGCCGGTAGTTCAGAAAGCAATGGCAGCCTACTGAACGTAAACTTGCCCAGCAATCACGAACAGTCAAAAAATGCTGGGGTTGACTGCTACGTACGTAAAGGATATGCAAATAACTTTAACCACTAGCACCATCTTACCCAGTCCATAAATATCTATTCTGCATATGTTTCTATGTGTCAGGTTGTAAGTCTGAGATCCAGATTCTCGAAGACTTTCTCCTCATCGCATCATACTCCATTCAGGAGAAGAGCCTCCTGGCCTTGGTTGACACAATCATTTTGTTTACTCTTTTCTTTAAACTTGTCCAGTGTTTGCAGCTAAGGGTTTCAACTTTATAGGGTAGCCAACCCCACACCAACCTTCCTCAGTAGCCGCGTACAACATGCATGACAGGTTACAGAGTTACTATTAGTTGTTTCCTATATGATGCCCCAATAGAGGACTACTTAACAAAGGTGCTGTTGATTAGCTCAAATACAAGGACATTCTGTGCAAACACAGATCGGTTGTAATCTGCTACTTGCCTTACAACAGTTTATAAATAAACACACATGTAATGTTTGGCGCTTCATAGACGTAGCAGAAAGAAGTAGAGGACTTCATCATCAATCAATCAGGTGCCATCTTCGCAATGAAGGTTGGCTGCAATGATCTCCAACACTGTCTGTCTCTCGCCTTGACTGTACATTCTGTCGGGCTGATGTTCGTCCATGTCCTGATGTTATCTTCCCACTTGTATCGTTGTCTACCTCTTGCTCGCTTGCCCTCAACCTTGCATTCCAGTATGGTTTTTATAAGAGTATCATGTCTTTTAACGTGGCCAAAATATTTCACTTGTCTCCTCTTTATTTCTTTCATCAACCCTCTCTTCATTCCCAGTTTTTCTAGGACCTCTGCATTTGATTGTTTTTGTTTCCATGAAATACGACCTATTCGTCTGTATATCCACATCTCCAGGGCTTCTATGCGACTTTCTAGTTGCTTGTTCAATGTCCAGGATTCCGCGCCATACAGTAGCGTTGAATATACGTAGCATTTGACAATTCTCATTTTTAATGCGTTATTAATCTCTCTAGAAGTTAATACTGATTTCATGCCGTTGAAAGCATTTTTGGCCATTCCTATTAAGTGGAGACTTAAGGACTTGCTATTTACTTGTCTTGCAACAATTCATAAATAAACACACTTGTAATGTTAGGAGCTCATAGAAGAAGTAGAAAGAAGTAGAGATTTGCTATTTACTTGTCTTACAACAATTCATAAATAAATACACATGTAATATTAGAGCTCTAGAAGAGATAGAAAGAAGTAGAGATTTGCTATTTACTTGTCTTACAACAATTCATAAATAAACACACAAGTGATGTTAGGAGCTCATAGAAGAAGTAGAGATTTGCTGTTTACTTGTCTTACAACAATTCATAAATAAACACACAAGTGATGTTAGGAGCTCATAGAAGAAGTAGAAAGAAGTAGAGATTTGCTATTTACTTGTCTTACAACAATTCATAAATAAACACACAAGTGATGTTAGGAGCTCATAGAAGAAGTAGTAAGAAGTAGAGATTTGCTATTTACTTGTCTTACAACAATTCATAAATAAACACACAAGTGATGTTAGGAGCTCATAGAAGAAGTAGAAAGAAGTAGAGATTTGCTGTTTTCTTGTCTTACAACAATTCATAAATAAACACACAAGTGATGTTAGGAGCTCATAGAAGAAGTAGAAAGAAGTAGAGATGTGCTATTTACTTGTCTTACAACAATTCATAAATAAATACACATGTAATATTAGGAGCTCTAGAAGAGATAGAAAGAAGTAGAGATTTGCTATTTACTTGTCTTACAACAATTCATAAATAAACACACAAGTGATGTTAGGAGCTCATAGAAGAAGTAGAAAGAAGTAGAGATTTGCTATTTACTTGTCTTACAACAATTCATAAATAAACACACAAGTGATGTTAGGAGCTCATAGAAGAAGTAGAAAGAAGTAGAGATTTGCTATTTACTTGTCTTACAACAATTCATAAATAAACACACAAGTGATGTTAGGAGCTCATAGAAGAAGTAGAAAGAAGTAGAGATTTGCTATTTACTTGCCTTACAACAATTCATAAATAAACACACATGTAATGTTAGGAGCTCGTAGAAAAAGAAGAAAAAAATAAAGGCTTGAGTACTTGCTATTTACTTGCTTTACAATAACGACCTGAAAAACTGACCTCGCAGCTGTGCAACAAAGACTATCGATCTGTTTCTGTTGTTGAATTCGTAGTCCCGCAAAACAGTTTTGCATGCATTCAGATAGCTGAAGCTATTCAGTGATTTTATGAATACCATTATATTTTCATGTGTCCTTGCATTAGTCGATAATGAGCGTTGTGCGTCCTTGTGCTGTTGGATCTGATATATGTTTTATCTTATTATGAATTTTTGTCTGCATTGTGTGAGAAAATGTGGTTTCTGAGGAGAATGCAAAGAATACAATGGAGAGACAGAAAAACCAACGACCAAATCCTACAAGAAACCAATGAAAATCGTAAACTGATTAGAGAAATTAGACGTAGACAGTCAACAATTTTTAGACATGTTATGACAAGAAATAAATTGGAGAACTTGGTGACAACGGGCAAGATCGAGGGGAAGAGAACAAGGGGAAGACAGAGAAGTAAATACCTGGATGGCTTAATCACGTGGCATGGTCGAGACAAATACACTGAACTGATCTACGACTCTGGTGTACGAGTGAAATGGCGAATCATGACTGCCCACGCTTACTGGCATGGCACATGATGGATGGATGGATTGTGTGAGAGAAATGATGCTGGATGGATTGAGACGGCGGCATCATCAGCAGAGTTGATCCAGAACACCAAAAGACCGAGAACTGTGGAGAAACATGAACGCCCACACCAGTTGACAGGGCACTTGATGATGATGTTTGCTTGAGCAAGTCAGCGTGGCCAAGAGTTTTTTTAAAATGTAATATTACCACATCACCTTGTAACATCAACACTGTAACATTACCAGCTCTCGTCGTTTGCCACAGCAGGGAAAGAAAAAATGGCCATCTATTCCTCCATGCACGAGGGCCTATATACGAGGCGGATTCAAATAAAAAACTTACACGTGAGATACACATTTCAATAACCACACCATTGTCTTGTGACATGTCAATATTGTTATTAGGAATATGAAGAGTGTTCAGCACGTGACATCACGGCGCAGACGAACACGGGGACGTCATAAGGCAAGTTTAAAGATGGCCGCCCCACTTTTGACATGCACTAAAGAGGAACCGAGTTCTGTTATCCGTTATTTGATCAGCGAAGGGGTGAAACCTATAGACATGCATCGGCGAATGAAGGTCCAGTATGGTAATGCACGCCTGTCAGTCCAGCAATTGTGTGAGTTTAGTAGGACGTTTGACCTGCAATCAAATCCAAACGACGTGGA
Organism: Cepaea nemoralis; assembly: GCA_014155875.1. NCBI lineage: Eukaryota > Metazoa > Mollusca > Gastropoda > Stylommatophora > Helicidae > Cepaea > Cepaea nemoralis. Next base: position 396,001 of record JACEFZ010015129.1, read on the forward strand.
CATCTGGGTTAAGGTGTCCTTTTGCAACATGACAATGCTCGACCCCATGCTGCCCGTGCAACGGTTGAAACCACCGAAGACCTCTACTTTCAGTATATGTATATACCACATCGTCCGTACTTGCAGAACCTAGCCCGAAGTGATTTCCAACAATCTGAACAACTTAAAGAGCCGTTGGGAGGTTAACTGTTTTCATTTGAAGCCTCATAGTACATGCGATGTGTATCGGACGCGGGACATCTTGCTTATTTATGATCAAGGACATGCTACTGAATGAATGAATGAGTACATAAGATGGCAATAACAGTTCACATACCCACAACAGGCTCTTGCTACAGAGCTTGTAGTTGTTTTCTTTATCACGTCTGACTCGGGCTTCGAAGGTTGTGGGTTCGATTCCGGGCCGCGTCCTTCGGTTCACGAGTGCATTTTTTCGAAAACTCCTGGGGGTCGTCGCTTGAGCTACGGAGTTCGTGCTTTGTGCGATGCTTTCCGCTCTGCGGAAAGAGACTCAGCCAAATGGGATAAAAAAAACCGATGCAATGAAGTCGACTATATCGACTTTTAAGCGTCTTTTTTTTTTTAAAAACAATATCTGGCCTATGGCTCTACCAGGAGAAAGGCAGGGTAGCGGCTAGACGCTAGCCGTGGAATGATGGTCATGGCTTCCATCCGCTTCGTGCCGAGTTTGTTTGTTTAAAACATTCATGTGGGCTCCCAATTCGACCCAGTCTAAAATAAGCACCAGGAAATCTTTTGGGGAGTAAAAGCTGCCGGCATGATACTGACCACATTACATACCGAGTGTCGATTAGTCTATAACAATATGAACCTAGCACCACATGGCCAATGCGCTTTAACACACATACATGGGACTTTTACTTGACCTTATATAGTACTTTGTGGCTCTGAGATTTTGTAAACAAAGAACTTTGGAAGTTTTCCAGGAGAGGCGTTTTGGCAGAGGATGCTGAGTGTGAGTTGGACAGACCAGACATGGTAGGTTCGTTGGCTGAGAAACCTTTGAAAGACAGCTTTAAACCTTAAGGCTGTTGCACTGGAGTCAGACTGTTCAGTGTGTGTGTGTGTGTGTGTGTGTGTTGTGTATGTGTGTGAGAGAGAGAGGAGAGGAGAGAGAGAGAGAGAGAGAGAGAGAGAGAGAGAGAGAGAGAGAGAGAGAGAGAGAGAGAGAGAGAGAGAGAGAAACGCTAGCTTGACACTGCTTCGTCATCGTACACGGATTCATTAATTACAGCCTTCATACGCCTCGTTATTTTTCACATAAGCGCAGTTATTGATCTATTTCTCCATGCTTAATTTCAAGATGCAATTAAACGCAAGGACGGGACTAGCATTGATCCACACCGTGGGTGTAATGCAAGCATCCCAGCATCTCCGAGGGTGTGTTAGGTGTGCCTCCACAGGTTACAGTCACGGATGTCCAAAGCCGTACTTATATGTTCAATATCTTAGTAGTAAAACAGCCATAATTAAACAAAACACACACATACACACACCCACACACGCGCGCGAGCGAGTACACACACAGCAGGACAGAATGAACTTCTGACGTGTGCAATGACATTTTCTAATGTATGGCGGGCACCGAGAAACAAGATATAATTAAATACGCTCACTTGATGGTATAAACAAGCTTGTATTAGTGAGAACAGAGGCGACTTTTTGGGGTAAGTATTGAGAAAGTGTGTAACATTATATATGTTTGTCCGTCCGTTCGTCTATCTGCCTGCATGTTTACTTGTCTGTCTGTCCATGTATCCGTCTGTCTTCTTGCCTGCATCTGCCTACCTATCTCTCTGTCTATCCATCAATCTCTCTCTGTCTGCATGTTGATCTGTCTGTCTGTTTGTTAACTTGTCTATCTACCTGCCTGCCTACCTGATTATCTCTCTGTCTATCCATCAATCTGTCTCTGTCTGCATGTTGATCTGTCTGTCTGTTTGTTAACTCGTCTACCTGCCTGCCTACCTGACTATCTCTGTGTCTATCCATCAATCTCTCTCTGTCTGTATGTTGATCTGTCTGTCTGTTTGTTAACTCGTCTATCTACCTGCCTGTCTACCTGACTATCTCTCTGTCTATCCATCAATCTGTCTCTGTCTGCATGTTGATCTGTCTGTCTGTTTGTTAACTCGTCTATCTACCTGCCTGCCTACCTGATTATCTCTCTGTCTATCCATCAATCTCTCTCCGTCTGCATGTTGATCTGTCTGTCTGTTTGTTAACTCGTCTGTCTATCTACCTGCCTACCTACCGGTATCTGTCTATCTCTGTCTCTCTATCTCTGTCTCTGTATCTCTGTCTCTCTATCCACCAATTCCTTTTCTGTCTGTATGTTGATCTGTCTGTCTGTTTGTCAACCTGTCTATCTGCCTGCCTAACAGACTGTCTCTCTGTCTGTCTAGCCATAAATCTATGTCTGTTGATCTGTCTCTCTGTTTGTCAACTCCTCTATCTGCCTGCCTTCTAACTGACTGTTTCTGTGTCTGTGTATCCATCTATCTCTGTCTGTCTGCATGTTAATTTGTCTGTCTGTCTCTCTATCATAAAATGACTATCCGAAGGCGTTATAAAGAGACCAATCTAATCTCTCCCCCCCCCCCCCCCCCCCCACCGACTCGATGGACAAATAAGTATACTTCCATTAACAGCCTTGAGGCATTCTGATAATATAGCCTCATATGCCAGTGTGACAAGAATAGCTTTCACTTTTTTGTATTGTTTAATGTGTCCTCAAATCACAACTTGTATCTTGTACTTCAATGTGCATCGATAATTACCTGCCATTGTATTTCTCATGATGTTTCAATAGCCTCAAGAGTTCTACGACAATTGATATTTCTCTGTTTTATGTATGTTGAATGTTACATCCAAGAGTTAACTTACGAAGCTCATCATCATAATCACAATCATAATCATCATCATCATGTCATCTTATTCCGCTTGTACGTTTATGTGCTTCATATATCGAGATTCCCATGGACTCTGTTATTCCCCCTGTCCATGGTCGTTCTTTTCTTCTGGTTCTATTTAGTCTGTTCACCATAGCTTGTTGTGGTGCACTGCTAGTTGGTAGCTTAGTTATGTTGTCGAACAATTTCACTTACTGTTGTCTAAACAAATCTAGCGCTGCTATTACCCTTACATTAGCCATTATTTCATCATTTCTTATTCTCTCTCTTTTGATTTGTTGAGTAGGAAGCATATTTATTACTTTCTCTACACTTAACGCAGAAATATTATTATTTTAAAATAACAATGTGTATATTATAATGCTTAGGTTGGCGTGGCTGAGAAGTATAGCGCACTCAAACTTTCTCTTCTGACGGCGGCGTAGTGGGTTCGTTTCACACGTCGGTTAGTTGGACTTGAATATTGATTTCGGACGCCAGCGTGGCCGACTGGACACGAACGCTCGCGCTTAAACTTCCTCTGTGCTGATGATAAGGTAGCGGGTTCAACCCCTATCTCCTTCGGGGGACCCGGGTTCGAATCCTCGGTAAGGTGTGGAGTTTTTTCTGTCGGGGGCAAAAAGAAAATCCTAACCTGCACAGTTCGCGGCGACTGCACTAGCCAGGCGGCCTTAATTTCTTCGGCTCAAGACCCCTCTGCCATACACCACAAGATACTATATTGGAAGTAAATGGCAGTTTTTCAATGACAGTTGATTTCTCGATCAAAAAGCAATGTGTAACTATTGAACGTATAATTATCTAGAAAATCACAAACAGCCAATTGAGGCTGGATGTAATTGCAATGTCTGCAAAGGACATGTATTTAATTGGTCATTTTTGTTCTTTTTCCCGTGAACCTTACTCCGTTTAACCCCATAAACAAAGTTATAATTAGAGCCCAATCCCGCCTCAGATTGCCCATATCGCCCATCGATTGGCGACTGGTCTGTAACAATATAGGGTTAGCACCATATACCCAGTAGGCCTTATGTCGTGGACAAGGATGTTGTACTTACTTAACTGATTAAGTGCCATTGGATGATTAATCGTCTCAAGCGACTTCCCATATCTGCCATGGCTTATATATCACAGAAATGTCACTGCATTAATAATAGACAGACAAGGTTAGGAATTATGTAGAAGCTACGGAGATGTGGTCTTTTCGAAAAGTAATGAGAATACTGTTTAAGGATAGAAAGATCAATGAAGAAAACAAGGGAAAGACCTTAGATTTGTAAAAACAAACATATATTGGAAATAACAAGCTGCCATAAGGATTGTTGAGTGAGTTGAGTTGAATTAAGAACCGACATCACTGCACTCAGGACATTCCCATACGTGCTCCGTCCCCTCATTCAACAGCCAGCGAAGAGTCATACTACTAATCGTTCCCACCGCTATCTGATTAAAAGTTCTTCTGGTCTTCCCTCTCAGTTTTGAGATTCTTCCAGAACCCCTGCCGATCCCCCGCAATCTCATTCTTTCCACATATGGGTTCTCAATCTGTTCCTCGGCTTTTTCCACCTGGTCCCACAAACGCACGACCACCTTCCCCTTGTCCATAGGGAAAATACCACCAAAAGGTGCCCTCCCTGCTAGCCTATCAACCTGTTCATTCCCTCGTACACCTTCATGGCCAGGGCAAAATATCCATACAATTCTCACGATCTGTGACCTCTGAAGCGACGAGAGCCATTCCACACAAAACATTCCTTTCTCCACCTTGCTAAGCATACCCTTGAATCCGTGTGTTGCAGTAGTCTCGTCTAGCCACCGGAATGCCGCTGTTACTGCCTCCATCTCCATTCTCATGCTCAAGGTCGTAGTCTCATATGCCAGACTCTCCTTTTTCAAGACTCGCCCATTAGCCTTTGCAATAAAGCCCCAGCCACTATGTCTGTTTCTCACCACTGACCCGTCGGTGTAGATGACTATGTCACCTTGATGTGTGTTGCTCTGGATCAGCTGTTGCACATCAAACTCAGTGCGACCCGCTGCCCATTCTCTGCACTCACAACCCAGTTGCCATAAGGATTGATAATGAAGTAGGTCAATATCAGCTTATTAAGAGAGGTGGTAGACAGGGATGTGTAATGTCTCCAGATCATTTTCCCTGTACAGTGAAAATATATTCAGAAATGTACAAGATATGAAAGGAATCATCATTGAAGGAAGAACATCAATAACATTAGATATACGGATGACACAGTATTGATTGCAGACAAAGAGCAGGATCTGCAACATTTAGTAGATGCGGTTGTTGCACACAGTGAACAACTAGGGTTAGAATTAAATTGTAAGAAGATACATATTATGGTAGTCACTAGGAAGAAGGAAATACCACACATGTAATGTACAATTAAGTGGTAATAATATTCTTATGCAAGTGAATCCGTAAAATTATCTCGGAAATTAATGGGATCTGATTGGAGGTGTCTTGAAGAGATTAGAACAAGTATTGCAATGACGAAGGCAGCATTTTGCAAGATGGAAAACATACTGACGAATAAAAACGATGTCATTTGCAACGAGAAAAAGAGTTTTGTGCTACATAGAACCTATATTGTTATATGGATGTAAAGCGTGGACAATGAACAAACAGGCTGAAAAATCTGATGGCTGTGGAAATGTGGTTTCTGAGGAAAATGCAAAGAATACCATGGAGACATAGAAAGACCAATGACCAAGTCCTGCAAGAAACAAATGAAAATAGTAAACTGATTAGAGACATTAGACATAGACAGTCAACATTTTTTGGGCATGTTATGAGAAGAAATGAATTGGAGAACTTGGTGACAACTGGCAAGATCTGAGGGGAAGAGAACAAGGGAAGAGCAGAGAAGTAAATACCTGGATGGCTTGACCACGTGGCATGGTCGAGAGAGGAACACTGAGCTGATCCACTACTCTGGAGATCGAGTGAGATGGCGAAACATGACCGCCCACGCTTATCGGCATGACACATGATGATGATGAAGATATCCTGAAAGAAATCAACTCTGAAAGAAAACTGGTTACTCGCATCGAAAGAAGACATTGCATGTCTGCTGCTATATTCACAACTTGTAAGTCATAACTGTGACACACCTCTGCTTCCCATTTCTCGTCATTCACTCTTGTTTGGTGCAAACCGACTCTTTGCTTGGCACTGAATCTGTATAAATATACGCTACAATTGTGTACTCTCCCCGGTGACGGAATGGGTCTGAACATTACTGGTTGCCAGTACGAGAATCTGTATAAATATACGCTACAATTGTGTACTCTCCCCGGTGACGGAATGGGTCTGAACATTACTGGTTGCCAGTACGAGAATCTGTATAAATATACGCTACAATTGTGTACTCTCCCCGGCGACGGAATGGGTCTGAACATTACTGGTTGCCAGTACGAGAATCTGTATAAATATACGCTACAATTGTGTACTCTCCCCGGTGACGGAATGGGTCTGAACATTACTGGTTGCCAGTACTAAAACGTCATTATTATTCTAACATATTGTCTAAGTATTGAGGGGTCTCATTTCATTGCGGACCCACAGGACCTACTTAACGGTAGCGTTGCTGTAACGATTAAGAAGTTACACTGGCAATAGCACCAGCACTGTCGGACTAGTTTTGTATTCCTGGACTCGTAGTCTGTTACAGTATGGATAAACCCCTCACCTGTATCTCTGTGCACGCAGGTCTACAGAATGTGATGGTTCTAACACATCAAAGACCCATAAAATGTTTCCTTCTTCAAGACTTATTACTGTGTTTGTGTAAAAAAATTATTATTATTATGACCCACTTGTTATCTGACACCTTGGCCAGTCGGCCAATGATTCTCATATAATGTTACTTTCTAGCGTAGTTTGAGACTCATATAATGTTACTTTCTAGCGTAGTTTGAGACTCATATAATGTTATTGTCTAGCGTGGTCTGAGACTCATATAATGTTATTGTCTAGTGTGGTCTGAGACTCATATAATGTTATTGTCTAGTGTGGTCTGAGACTCATCTAATGTTACTTTCTAGCGTAGTTTGAGACTCATACAATGTTACTCTCTAGGGTGGTCTGAGACTCATATAATGTTATTGTCTAGTGTGGTCTGAGACTCATATAATGTTATCGTCTAGTGTGGTCTGAGACTCATATAATCTTACTTTCTAGCATAGTGTGAAACTCAAATATGTTACTTTATAGCGTGGTGTGAGACTCATATAATGTTACTTCATAGCGTAGTCTGAGACCCATTCAATGTTACATTCTAGCGTGTTCTGAAACTCATATAATGTTACATTCTAGCGTGGTCTCTGACTCATATTTGCTGACATTATTGATCCGGACGTCAGACAGAAATATCGACCTGGCCACCAGCAATAATATTATTGAAGGTTTGGCAAAGCTGCACACAATTTTGCAATATTTAATTACTGAATCAAGGATGCAGATTAAGTTTGTTTATGAACAACAATCTCTAAGTATACTCGTGTTATGTCTGAGGAAATAACGATATGATCTATGGGGTAACAGCGATCAGAACACCTGTGTTATTTTTAAGGTAACAACGATAGGAACACGTGTGTGAGGAAACAAAAGATAAGAGTAGTGATATTAGTAGGAAAGACTAGGGTTGCCAGACGTCCTGCAAAGAGAGGACATGTCCTCCTTTTTAGCCTAATGTCCTCTGTCCGGCAGGCAAAGCTTAAAACCTTTAAAATGTCCGGCTTTTCTTATATTTTATGTTATAATTTTTTTAAATAATTTTTTAATGTATTGTTGTTACAACTTACAATGTATCTACCATGTGTTTACATTCTTTATTAAAACTCATTTCTTAATAATATTTATTTAATTTTCCTATTTATACCAAATGTTACACCAATTATTTGTATAATTTGAATCTAACTGTTGCTCTATTCGGCAACACTAACAATGCTGTAGTCTCTATGGTCAAAATGTTAATGTTATTTCCGGTTCCGGTAGAAGAGACGCAAGTTAAATTTTTTTTTTTTTTTTTTTAAATTTGGAAATTTTGCCGTCCATGTTTATGAAAATGGCTTCTACAAGTGACTGCACCCTTATGTAATGATGTACGCCACGAATTACGGTCTTTAGCAGCAGTCTTCCAGGTGTCAAGATGAATTCCAAAAGCTTTCAGTGAGATTTTCAGAGCGTCTCTCTTTCACTACCAAACAAAAACTGGGCTGTGACCAAACAGACATTTATGGCAGAAAATTGGAACTAGGGGTGTGTTACAATAATGCTTTTAAAATGGTTAAGGTGGTAGAAGACCTATTGTATTACATATCAAATTAAAGAGGATTGCACAAGGAACATGACAGTGTTAATAATTAATTGATAGGTTACAAATATTATGACAATAATGAGAGGTTTAATAATAACAAATGAAATTAAAGAGGTAAAAAATTATTTAAAAAACTGCACATATAAGGTGTTTTCTACACTCCTATACTGCTAATCATGTTTAATTTACTGAATAATCAAACAAACACCACTTGTCTTCAAGAATATAAACAGTATTGCGCATTAAAGTAACCCAAAAAGAAGTTTTGGTGCATATTCTGAACCATGTATTTTTCACAAATAATGACAAAAAATAATGGCTGAAATCTTGAAGGTGGGGTCTGTCACAGTAAAGTTATGAAAATGGTTACAATTGTAGCAGAAATGTTGTATTATATATCAAATAAAGGGGATTGCACAAGGAATATGTTGGTAGGGAGAATGTTTGCTTTAGGTTGTAAATAAAATAAAAATAATAATATAATTTGTAAATATTGGACAAAAGTAGGTAAAAATAATGTAAACATTGCACTTAGAATGTGTTTTCTACACTCCTATACTGCTAATCATGTTTAATTTACTGAATAATCAAACAAACACCACTTGTCTTCAATAATATAAACAGTATTGCTCATTTAAATCACCCAAAAGGAAGTTTTGGTGCTATTCTGAACCATGTCTTTTTCACACAAATGACAAAACTAATGGCCGAATCTGGAAATTGGTGGTATGTCGCAATAATGTATGAAAATGGTTAAAATTGTAGCAGAAAATGTTGTATTATATATCAAAATAAGGAGATAGCACAAGGAATATGTTGGTAGGAGAATTTTTGCTGTATGTTGTAATAAAATACAAATAATATATAACTTCTAAATAATTTGTTAAAAGAGGTAAATAATGTAAACATTGTACTTACCGAGGGGGACGTGTTATCCAATATCCTGATCACTGCTAATCCAATTGAATTTACTGAACAAACAACACTATTCTAAACTATAAACACCATTGCTTCCAATCAACCATCCGAAAAGAAGTTTCGCCGCAGATCTGAATCATGTATTTTTTTTCAGACAAAATTAGAAAGCCTTGCAGATTTACATTTAATTGTCATGTCCTGTTTGTTTTTATTACTATATGTGGCAGTCTATTTGTGATGCTGCAACGCAAACTTTGGACACAAGTCTGGTCTATTAGTACAGCCGGAGCAAACAAAAGATGATATGTGTCGTTTAGTTCGAGTGCTGCAAGTGTCGTTTAGTTCGAGTGCTGCAAAAAACGTCTCTATTGACACCGACAAATTCTATTAAATGCTTGGCTCATGTAAATCTTCGGCATAATTCTCCTGCACAGACTAAAATTCTTCGCAGGCAGAGTGTCAAACTTTCAGGAATACTCTGAGCTACTTCCGAATGAGCACTTTCCTTTACTTGAAATCCTTCTGTAACAATTTTTTCTCCTTTCTCTGTTTGCCATATGGAATGTAGGATGTGAGCATTGATCTGTGCATTCAAAGATCTAGTAGTAGATATCTTCCACCACGTAATGTTTTCCTATCATGGATATTATAATATCCACCATTTGTCCATTCTGTCGCAGCCATTCATCGCCGTTTTATTTTCATGGAGACCATCTTCAGCTTGCTTTGCGGTTTTCGCATCCGCTCTCAACAATTCTAACTACAGACTTGTAGAGACAACAATGCATGGTTTTTTTTAGCTTTGTTTAGCCTTCCACCAATAATCATATCATCATGGACACATTTTCAAATGGGTAAAATGCTTCCTGGATATTCTTCAGAGTCACAAGAGGATAATGGTACCTCAGGTTGACATACATGAAACATGGTGTGATAAATATATTATAATTTTCTAATTGATTACTGGGAAACGTAGTGCAGTGCCACATACCAAGGATATATAAATGTGCACTGTACACCGGTAGTCTTTGATACATGGTCTTGGATCAAGTCCCATAGCAATAATGACAGACGTAAACTTCAGCCATTCGTGCTTCGTTGTCAACACTCAGCTGTTGACGAACATTCACTGGTTTTTCTTTATCACCACGTGGCTAAAACTTTAGACACAACTAAACTACTTTCTAAATATTCACATTCACATATTATTATAAACAATATCTAGCTTGATCTCAAGTCATACTACGTGGACGCATACTGGTGGGCGTTTCCATTGTGAAAAACCAAAACAAACAAATTAACACTACCTTAAAACTGAAAATTCACAAGAATCCAATATTAGAATACCATTGACGCACCAAGATGGCGTAGAGATCTTTCGGCTGTACGACTTTTTAGTTACTGTAACTTAAAATTCCGAAACGGAGCAGAAATATGTGAAATAAATCACTGATCATTTTGTGGCACTAAATCGGCGGACTGCCATCTCAGGAAATACAACGTGCCCACAGATGGGATCACGGTAGCGAAAGAGTATGTTACACCAATTATTTGTATAATTTGAATCTAACTGTTGCTCTATTCGGCAACACTAACAATGCTGTAGTCTCTATGGTCAAAATGTTAATGTTATTTCCGGTTCCGGTAGAAGAGACGCAAGTTAAATTTTTTTTTTTTTTTTTAAATTTGGAAATTTTGCCGTCCATGTTTATGAAAATGGCTTCTACAAGTGACTGCACCCTTATGTAATGATGTACGCCACGAATTACGGTCTTTAGCAGCAGTCTTCCAGGTGTCAAGATGAATTCCAAAAGCTTTCAGTGAGATTTTCAGAGCGTCTTTAAAGCGTTTCCTCTGGCCGCCTTGGGAGCGTTTATCACAACGCAGTTCGCCGTAAAAAATTGTTTAGGGAGCCTGTGATCTGTCATACGAGTTAAGTGAACAGCCCAGCGAATCTGATTAGTAGAGTGTGGATACTGGGCGTTGACGCTCTTTCTAGAACTTCAGTGTCTGGGAAGTCTTGCCATTTAATCTTCAGTAGCTTCCTTAGGCAGACTGTGTGGACGTGATTTAATTTCCTAGCGTGTCGCTGATAAACAGTCAATGTTTCACAAGCATATAGCAGTGTGGATAATACAACTGCTTTATAGACTTTCAGCTTTGTTTGCAGGCTTATTCCATTTCTGTCACATACATTCTTGTACATTCTGCCAAAGGCCGCGCTGGCCTTGAAGATTCTTGCATTCACTTCGTCATCAATTGTGGCAGCGTGTGACACAGTGCTGCAAAGACAGGTGAATTTGTCCACATCACTTAGTTTATGACCGGTCACCTTGATATTCGGCACGGTGTGATTATTCCCTGGAGCTGGCTGGTACATAACTACAGTCTTCTCAAAGTTAATATTGAACCCACAGTTGACATAGGCATATGAGAAAGCTGAAACATTGTGTTGCATGTCTGCCTCTGAGTTGGCATATAGAGCGCAATCATCAGCAAACAGCAGCTCACTGACGGTGTTGCTGTTAGTTTTGGTTTTGGATTTCAGCCTGCTGAGATTGAACAACTTTCCACAATGAGGTAGTTGATGTCTGTTCCAATGTCATTTTTCTCGAGGGCATTCGTCTGCATAGCTGAAAACATGAGGCTGAACAGTGTTGGTGCCAGGACACATCCTTGCTTCACTCTATTGGTGACAGGAAAGGGCTCAGACAGTTCATCATTTTCCTGTACTCTTGCCTGCATACCATCATGAAATAGCCGCACTATTTGGACATACTTTTGTGGACAGCCATATTTAGCCATAATCTTCCACAGTCCTTCTCTGCCGACTGTATCAAAAGCCTTGGTAAGGTCAATGAAAGTGGAGAACATTTCAGAGTTCTGTTCCTGACATTTCTTTTGCAGCTGCCTTGCAGCGAAAAACATGTCAACAGTTCCTCGTTCTTTTCTGAAGCCACATTGACTCTCAGGAAGAAGACCTTGATCGAGATGGGCCATGAGGCGATTGAAAAGAATTCTGGCGAGTATCTTCCCTGCGATTGAGAGCAAGGAGATGCCTTGGTGGTTGTCACAGGATTGGCGGATTCCTTTACTTTTGTAAAGGTGGATTATTGACGCGTCCCTGAAATCTTGTGGCATGGTCTCGTTCACCCATATGTTTGTAAAGACTTGGTGAAGCTGCTCTATTAGGACCGGCCCACTTGCATTGTATATCTCTGCTGGGATGGAGTCAGGACCAGGCGCCTTTCCACTGGAAAGTTGCTGGATGTTTTTGTTTAGTTCCACTATGGTTGGCAGGTCATCAAGTGTATCATTAGTGGGAACTTGAGGAAGGCAGTTGATGGTTTCATCATTGAAGAAGGAAGTTGCATTTAAATGTTGCTGAAATGCTCTACCCAGCGTTCAATGATTTCTTTTTTATCAGTGACCAATGTTCCCCCATCTGCACTGAGGAGGGGAACTATGCCTGGTGATGGAGGACCGTAGACCGCTTTTAGTGAGTTGTAGAAGTTTTTCATATTATGTCTGTCAGCAAAGCCTTGAATTTCATCAGCTTTGCTGCTCAGGCAGGAGTCCCGCATGTGCCGAAGTTTCTGCTGCACTACTCTTCGAATGTTATTGAAGGCGTCTTGTTTTGATGTTGACTTCGGGTAATTCAAATGTGTCTTGTGGAGAAGATGTTTCTCGGCCAGAAATTGGTTGATGTCTTCAGAATTTTCATCAAACCAGTCTTTATGCTTTCGAGGGGGGTGAGGGTGGGGGGGGGGGGGGGGGTGGGAGGGGGGGGGGGGGCGCCGCCTGAACCCAGGATTTCCATAGCATTTCCTGTTTAGCTGCAGCATTTGGCTTGAGGCGGTCTTCCAGTATGTTTTCAAACGACAGCTGCATTTTTTTGCTGTTTAGGCGAGTGACATTTAGATTTATTTTTTTTTTTTTTTTTGCATTTTTACCCCTCGAGGACGCCGTGGTGGTTTGATGTGTATGTTTATTTTCGAGATAATGAGACGATGGCCTGTCTAACATTCGGCACTACACATGGATTTTGTCACTCGAACGTCTTGTCTGTCACTCCTCTTGACGATGACATAGTCAATGAGGTACCAGTGTTTCGAGCGAGGGTGCATCCATGATGTTCTATTTCTCGTGGGAAGATGACAAATTGTGTTGGTGATCAGGAGATCAGTGTTCGGCACAGGTCTGAAGGAGGAGGAGCCCATTGCTGTTACAATATCCGACTCCGTACTTTCCAATGATGCCACTCCAAGAGGCGGTGTCCTTGCCTAATCTGGCATTGAAGTCCCTAAGGAATATAAGTTTGTCTCCTTTGAGAACAGATGTTAATACATTGTGCAGGTCTTCATAGAACTTATTTTTGACGTCATCTTCATTTGTCATGGTTGGTGCGTAGACACTCACGATGGTTACATGCTTCTTTCCTTTCAGCAGGGGTAACTTAATAGTCATAAGCCTGTCATTTATAGCCTTCGGAAATTCAGCTAATTTGCCAACCAGGGCCGACTTAATGGCAACTCCCACACCGGATTGGCGTCTTTCCTCGCTTTGCCCTCCACTCCAGAAAAATGTGTAGCCGGCACCTACTTCACAGATTTGGCCTTCATCTGCAAGTCGTGTCTCGCTCAAGGCTAGCTGGTTAGGTAATGATGGGGCAGACAATGCTTAGGGCAACTTTTCTAGCCCCTCCCTGATGCTATGGAGGTGAGCAGTGCTTTCCTATAGAGCAGTGGTTCTCAACCTTTTTCAGAACGTCATCCCCCCCCCCCCTTTCGTATTTCTTACCTAAAAATTGGCCCGTGCCCCCCTTCACAATATTTTCAGAACGTCATTCCCCCTTTCGTATTTCCTACCTAAACATCCCGCCCCGCCCCTACACAGTATACGTAATAATGGAAGCTAAATTTAATAGCACATACTAAAACAAGTCTAGACCATATAAAACATGATTTGTGGGTCTACTTACTTTATAAATTGAATTTTAGAAGGGTGAGATGGACAGATCCGTACAGTATGAAGGGAAAAAAACAATATCAAGTAATCGGTTCTTGTATTAACGCGATCTTGAAATAATCCCCCCTGGAAACCCTAACCCCCCCCCCCCCCCCCTTCCCGGGGGGATTTCTCCACCGGTTGAGAACCACTGTTATAGAGGGCTGCCCAGTCACTCAAGGGGCTGCCGAATCCCACTGCTGCTCCGGTCAGTAGAAGACGACCATATGGCCTGAGCCGCCTGTGTACAGGTCTGCGACTACGGCTGCCAGCGTACCCACGCCTACCGCTTCACCGCTCGCCCATCGCCACAGGGCTTGAAGGTGAAATATGTAGTTGGATTAAGAATGACTTGCGCGATGAATTGGATTAACGTGAGGAAGAGCTGAGCAATTCATCGACCTCACTCTGTCGCCTGAGTCCATCTGAGTCCAGTGGCAAGACAAGTCAAGACGAGTGGAGACGAATGCAGGTGCAGTGGATGACCAGGGTGCTCTACGTGCCTTGCCGTGCTCATTACTTTCCACAACGCTTTGCAGGTAAACGCCGTCTTGCCCATTGAATCAACAGTGATTTCATCCACGCAGTCTGCCGAATCCTGTCTTCAGATGCTAGGTAGGCATAACCTAGCTCACTGCTTGGTTTGACACCAAATCGGCTACCTAAGTCATGGTTTAGCCAGCTTCCCACAGCTGTTGCCCGAGTGGGGGGGGGGGGGCGTTGTCGCATGCTAACAGCTACTAGGAGCCACAGGCGTGAGCTGGGTGTCAGGCTTGGACCAGTGGGGGATGGGTCCTGAACAGGACATGAGAGTCATCCTTACCAAAGGTACTACCAATGCCTGACACCCCGTACCCCTGTGTGTGTACACACACACACCCACACACAACACTAGCTATGTTTCTGGAAGACTCCGCTATAGCATAAAGGGCGACTACTAAAGTTTATCAGGCATACCAGGGATACCAGAGACAATGGAGATGAGACATAAACCAGCCAGGGATACCAGACACTGTACAAGATAGTTCTAGAATCGTTGCTCAGGTTTGTTCACAAAGGCCAGGTCCGCATACCAGGACATCTGAGTATCCCCCATATATGTTCCCTCCACGCATGTGTTGGCTATCCGTAGACTAGATGTAGACTGTGACGATTACTATCTTTTTATGTCATTCCATTTGCTGCCATCTATCAAACGCCGGGGCTGGTGATTTATAAGTGTGTGTGCGCGCGCGCGTGTGTGTGTGTGTATGTGTGTGTGTGTGTGTGTGTGTGTGTACATGTCTGTGTATATATAGTATACCATATTCATTCATTCATGCATTCATTTATTCATTCTTTCAGTAACATGTTCCCTGCACAACATTGCGCCCATAACATCCCTCCGGAAAGTATCTTGTCCATAAGCAAGTTGTCCCGCGTCCGATACACCCATCTGCCACATCCTGCACCCATCTTCTCTTTGGCCTTTATCTTATTCTCTTCCCGTGCATATACCCCTCCATGATTGTTCTCTCCAGACTTTCCTTGACGAGAGAAAGGCCACCGGGTCCAGACAATATTAAGTTGACGAAAATAAAGTCATATTAGATTTTTTAATCGAAATATTTAGAACATGGCATCTGTAATAGTCCTAGTCATCTGTTAAAACCCATCAATATAGCTCTGCCAAAGAAACCAGACGATTTAGAATGTGAAGATCATTGCAGAATAATTTTTATGAGTCGCGTCACAAATCTGTTGCCGAGGATAATTATGAACGGAACTGTACTAATGTCTCATTAACTATTCTTATGAGACTAGGTCGACTTCAGAGCCGTTTTGGTTGGGGAAACAAAATCTGACATCTTTTGGAGTATTTCATCCGGATAACTGTCCGGATAGGCAGGCACACAAACCACTATCCACTGCGGACAGGCCTATGCGACTGCCATGACATCACCTATACTCGTTTTATTTCCCCACTTGTCTATAAGATAACCTGTCATTGTGTACTCTTCTTTGAGACAGACACATAAACTGCTCTATACAATTTATAGCCGCTGTGGCATAGTGTTACATATTCTTGCTGTCCTAGACGGTTGTTGAGGTTCAATCCCCAGCCCCTGGCTAGCGCAGTAGGTAGCGCGTCGGTCTCATAATGTCTGTCCAGCTGTGGTATGACCCGTTTGCTTTCACAACAATCACGACTCTCCGGTCGAGCCAGCCCAAATACACTGCACAGATAAAGGATCGGTTTACATTGCCTTAAAGCGTACTGTCACGTGTGCTAGACCCACCGTTTATAGAACACTTGGCACTCGGTGGTTGATGTAGTGAATATCACGCCGTTTATAGAACACTTGACACTCGGTGGCTGATGTAGTCAATATAACACCGGCCGCCTTTATATTCCAGGACACTTTCTAGTACTCATGTAAGCCGAGGTCCACCAAGGAGTCTTGATCGATGTTTAAAATCCGCCTCGATGCTGACTCGAATCCATGACCGCTGGGCAGACAAGCGAGCGTTAAGCCGCTATGCCACAGCCTCCCCCCCCCCCCCCCCCCAATAAACCATCTTGCTGGTATTTTTATAATGCCCTGCTAGTTGTCTGGGACAGACTGCCTGTGAGGATGGCACCGACCGTCATGACGGGAAATGGAACATGTGAAGGCGAAGTAGTTCAAACACATCTGCAGAATTCGACACGTCTTGACCTAAAGTGGTTGTGTTATTTTTTATTCAGTGGGGACACTTGTATAGAATACACTGAAATGACACAGAAATCAAGCGTGTTTGTAAATCTTTGAGATTCTGAACGAACTCCTGTAAACATTCTTGTAAAACTCAAAAGAAATATTGCCGATTTGTGCAATGTTATATGTGTATAATCCTTCCATTCACGTCTGTGGAATTTCAGAAGGCAGAAAACCAGGCCCTGGTTCATCTGCAACACCTAGACAACAACAAGGTTGTCATAAATAATATATGATAATAATTGTTCGCATACCTTTTACAGGACACTGCTGTCAACATCAGCATCTTTCAGTTGGTTGTTGATTTCTTGGCAAGATTACGCTCAGTAGTTTGCTATTGCTTTCTGAGCGGCCGGCTCACATACCCCGTAAATTACCGACGCGATTCGAACCACTGCTGATTCTCACCGTCGTCACGTTACTTACGAGGGTATACGAGATTACGGAGAAAAGTCGTTAACCTCTAGGCCAGGAAGCCGGCATAAATAATATATGACCGTGTAAAAAATAGTAATAAGAAACTTCAAGTAATTCGTGTCACATTCCAACATGATGTAATCCCCGAGTGTTAGTCTTGCCCTGATAAGCCAGCAGATCCAAGCAAAACGACAAAGAAAACATGTTGGCAGCGAGTCCAAGTGACAAGACAAAGTTATTGACCATTGAGACTAGGCCTTGGTTGTAGATGTAAAATAACTAAATATGATCGATGTGCAACTAGTTAAAAACACACATGCATTGTGCGTGAGTCTACTAGCCTTAACACCGTAGAAATATATATGTATATCTATATCTATAAAACAAAGTGTATGTATATATATATGTATGTATGTAAATATGTATGTCCTTTATTTGTTCGCGAACGGCCCATCCGATTGAGATGAAATTTTCTACACGCCTTCCTTTCATTCCAGAGCTGTCAACTGTCATAGTTCTTTTTTCTTCTTCCTCCTCCTCCCTCCTTCCCCTCCCAAAATACGTACGTAAATATATGATGATGATGATGACTACACAGAATCGTCACACGGCAATCATCATCATCAAGTGCCGTGCCGGCTGGCGTAGGCGTTCATGGCTCTCCGTAGATCTCAGTCTTTGGTTTTTTTGATCAACTCTGCTGCTGATATTCCTCCATGCCACGGCAATATCAATAACAATTCATCTTTTTATGTGTAAGGAAGTTATCTACAGTGGTGTAGAAGGGAAGAACTAGACGAGTATGAATTCGGAATGGCGAACTCTCTCCCCATCTCTTCTCCTCCCTCTACCTCCTCCCTCCACCCTTCTCCTCTTCCTCCTCCCTCTCATCCCTCTCCCTCCTCCCTCCTCCTTCTCCCTCTTCCCTCTTCCTCTCCCCTCCTCCTCCATCCTCCTCCCTCCCACTCCCTCCGCCTCCTCCCCCCTCCTCCCTCATCTTCCCTCCTCCTCCCTCTCCCTCCTCATCCCTCCTCCTCCTGTTTCCCTCCTCCTCCTCCTGCCTCCTTCTCCCTCATCATCCTCCCTCCTCCTTCTCCCTTCTTCTCCCTCTTCCCTCTTCCTCCTCCTACCTCCTCCCTCCTCCCTCCACCCTCCTCCTCCCTTCTCCTCCTCTTCCTCCTCCTTTCCTTCCTCCTCCTCCTCCCTCTACCTCCTCCTCCCCCTACCTCTTTCATCCTCCCTCCTCCTCTTCTTCCACCTCCCTTTCCTTCCTCCCCTCCTCATTCTCCCTCTTCCTCTCCCTCCTTCCTCCTCCTCCTTCCTTCTTCTCCCTCTGCCTCCTCCCTCCTCCTCTCCCCTCCTCCTCCCTCCTCCTCCTCCTTCTCCTCCTCCCTCCTTCTCCCTTCTTCTCCTCCTCTCCCCTCCTCCTCCTCCTACCCTCTTCCTCTTCCCCTCCTCCCTCTCCCTCCTCCATCCTTCTCCTCCCTCTTCCTCTTCCTCCCTCTTCCTCCTCCTTCCTCTTCCTCCTCCTTCCTCCTCCTCCCTCTTCCTCCCTCTCCCTCCTCCATCCTCCTCCCTCTTCCTCCTCCTTCTTCCTCCTCCTTCCTCCTCCTCCCTCTTCCTCCTCCTCCTACCTCCTCCTCTCTCCTCCTCCCTCCTCCCTTTTCCTCCCACCTCCTCCTCCCTCGACCTCCTCCATCCTCCTCTCCACTCTTCCTCCTACCCTCTTCCTCTTTCCCTCCCCCTCCTCCCTATCCCTCCTTCTTCCTTCTCCTCCTTCTTCCTCCCTCCTCCTCCTCCCTCCTCCCCCTCCTCCCTCCTCCTCCTTCCTCCTCCTCACATCCTCCTCCTCCCTCCTCCTCCTCCCTCTACCTCCTCCCTCCTCCTCCATTCACATTCCTCCTCCTCCCTCTTCCTCCTCCTCCCTTCTCCTCATCCCTCCTCCTCCCTCCTCCTCCTCCCTCTACCTCCTCCTCCCTTCACATTCCTCCTCCTCCCTCTTCCTCCTCCTCCCTCCTCCTCCTCATCCCTCCTTCTCCATCCTCCTCCTTCTTCCTCCCTCCTCCTCCTCCTCCCTCCTCCCCCTCCTCCTTCATCCTCCTCCCTCTCCTCCTCCTCCCTCCTCCTCCCTCTACCTCCTCCCTCCTCCTCCCTTCACATTCCTCCTCCTCCCTCTTCCTCCTCCTCCCTACTCCTCATCCCTCCTCCTCCCTCCTCCTCCTCGCTCCTCCTCCCTCCTCCTCCTCCCTCCTCCTCATCACTCCTCCTCCCTCCTCCTCCCCCTCCTCCTTCCTCCTCCTCCCTCTCCGCCTCCTCCCTCCTCCTCCTCCCTCCTCCTCCTCCATCCTCCTCCCTCTACCTCCTCCTCCTCCCTCCTCCTCCCTCTACCTCCTCCCCCCTCCTCCCTTCACATTCCTCCTCCTCCCTCTTCCTCCTCCTCCCTCCTCCTCCCTCCTCCTCCTCCCTCCTCCTCATCACTCCTCCTCCTCCTTCTTCCTCCCTCCTCCTCCCCCTCCTCCCCTCCCTCTCCGCCTCCTCCCTCCTCCTCCCTCCTCCTCCTCCCTCCTCCTCCCTCTACCTCCTCCTCCTCCCTCCTCCTCCCTCTACCTCCTCCCCCCTCCTCCCTTCACATTCCTCCTCCTCCCTCTTCCTCTTCCCCTCCTCCCTCTCCCTCCTCCATCCTCCTCCTCCCTCTTCCTCCTCCTCCCTCTTCCTCCTCCTTCCTCTTCCTCCTCCTTCCTCCTCCTCCCTCTTCCTCCTCTCCCTCCTCCATCCTCATCCTCTTCCTCCTCCTTCTTCCTCCTCCTTCCTCCTCCTCCCTCCTCCTCCCTCTTCCTCCTCCTCCTTCCTCCTCCCTCCTCCTCCTCTCTCCTCCTCCCTCCTCCCTTTTCCTCCCTCCTCCTCCTCCGTCAACCTCCTCCCTCCTCCTCTCCACTCTTCCTCCTACCCTCCTCCTCTTTCCCTCCCCCTCATCCCTATCCCTCCTTCTCCCTCCTCCTCCTTCTTCCTCCCTCCTCCTCCTCCCTCCTCCCCCTCCTCCTTCCTCCTCCTCACTCCTCCTCCTCCCTCCTCCTCCTCCCTCTACCTCCTCCCTCCTCCTCCCTTCACATTCCTCCTCCTCCTCTCTTCCTCCTCCTCCCTCCTCCTCATCCCTCCTCCTCCCTCCTCCTCCTCCCTCTACCATCCTCCTCCCTTCACATTCCTCCTCCTCCCTCTCTCCTCCTCCCTCCTCCTCCTCATCCCTCCTTCTCCATCCTCTTCCTTCTTCCTCCCTCCTCCCTCCTCCCCCTCCTCCTTCCTCCTCCTCCCTCTCCTCCTCCTCCCTCCTCCTCCTCCCTCTACCTCCTCCCTCCTCCTCCCTTCACATTCCTCCTCCTCCCTCTTCCTCCTCCTCCTCCCTCCTCCTCATCCCTCCTCCTCCCTCCTCCTCCTCCCTCTACCTCCTCCTCCCTTCACATTCCTCCTCCTCCCTCTTCCTCCTCCTCCCTCCTCCTCCTCATCCCTCCTTCTCCATCCTCTTCCTTCTTCCTCCCTCCTCCCTCCTCCCCCTCCTCCTTCCTCCTCCTCCCTCTCCTCCTCCTCCCTCCTCCTCCTCCCTCTACCTCCTCCCTCCTCCTCCCTTCACATTCCTCCTCCTCCCTCTTCCTCCTCCTCCCTACTCCTCATCCCTCCTCCTCCCTCCTCCTCCTCGCTCCTCCTCCCTCCTTCCTCCTCCTCCCTCCTCATCACTCCTCCTCCCTCCTCCTCCTTCTTCCTCCCTCCTCCTCCCCCTCCTCCTTCCTCCTCCTCCCTCTCCGACTCCTCCCTCCTCCCCCTCCCTCCTCCTCATCCCTCCTCCTCCCTCTACCTCCTCCTCCTCCCTCCTCCTCCCTCTACCTCCTCCCCCCTCCTCCCTTCACATTCCTCCTCCTCCCTCTTCCTCCTCCTCCCTCCTCCTCTCTCCGCCTCCCTCCTCCTCCTCCCTCTACCTCCTCCCTCCTCCTCCCTTCACATTCCTCCTCCTCCCTACTCCTCCTCCCCTCCTCCTCTTCTCTCCTCCTCCTCCCCCTCCTTCTCCTCCTTCTCCCTCTTCCTCCTCCCTCTTCCTTCTCCCTCCGCCTCCTCCCTCCTCCTACTCTCTCCTTCTCCTCCCTCCTCCTCCCTCTCCCTCCTCCTCCCTCTCCTCCTCCTGCTCCCTTCTCCTCCTGCGTTCTCCTCCTCCCTCCTTCTCCCTCCTCCTCCCTCTTCCTCCTCCCTCCTCCTCGCCTCCTCCTCCACCCTACTCCTCCCTCCTCCTCCTAATCCCTCCTCCTCCCTCCTATTCCTCCCTACTCCTCCTGTCTCCTCCCTCCTCCTCCCTCCTCTTCCCTCCTCCACCTCCCTCTTCCTCCTCCCTCCTACATTTACCCAAGACAGATGCCATACGGCGGCACGACCCACCACGAAAAGTATAAATTGGGAAATGGGAATTTCCCACTCGGACACGAAAGTGGACGTAAACAAATGAATCCAAGGAGAATGTGGACAACGTCAGTAGACAGCAACGGGAGACGCTGTGATTGTGCTGTAGAACAAGGACGTGTTTTTTCTAAGGATCTCTGTGAGGTGACCTCTGGACGCGATGATATGAGCGTGAGACAGCTATGAGTCAGGAGAGGGGGATCTGTTGATGATAATACTGCAGTGAAGTAACCGGGGGAAAAACCTAGAGTGGAATTACAGCTTAAATGGAATCAGTGGATCAGGGCGTCAAGCAGAGCGCAGTAGACTGAACACTCATCGGTGGATTAGTAAAGTAGGCGCCGACCCTGTCTATAGGGGTCAACCTACAGGTCTACGTGAGTTTAATGTTCACATGTCTGCCACGGAATAAACTTCTGGTAGCGCTTTGAGATCTTGACTTGTACCGTTGATTATCATTGTATTCAAGGTAAGGACGCAAATTAATTCCTCGTCCTTCGTTGCTGTTTTTGCATTATTACGAGTTGAGTCGATACCTCGACGGTTGCCGGTGTAGGCACTTCGAGGCATATGGGGGTCGTCACTGGACTCGCTGCATAAATTGTCAACACGAAATTCCTGCCAGATTCAGTCAGCTGAGCGTAGAAACATTTGCACGCCAACATCTTGAGTTGCACCGCACTACACAAATCACACACAAGTTCGACGTCACAAAATGGAGAAGAGCAGGAATGGGTAAACTGGACGATCATTCAGTTTGCAGGTTACAACAGTAAGTTGGAAGGTTATATTTCACAAGAACAGTGCAATGAGAATTAACATGTCAAGACAGTGAGAAAGTAGTAGTGTAATAACACCGTTGCGTATAAGAGTTGCAATAACAGTATAATAATTACGCAGACAGAATGCACCGTACGCGCAAAACTGCACTATATTAAACACAGCACAGTGCTATCAAAGAGTTCTGAACAACGAACATTAAAAGAGATTATAAGATATTTAAGAACATTATATTTAGAACAAATGTGTGACACTTATAGCTTTGATGTTACCTTGGAAAAGAAGATAAACAATAGACACAAGCCATACAAAACGTTTGACACCATGGTTGATATGGAATATACTTATAACCATCATAGTAGGCATTGAGAACCTGAGAAACACTGCGCTGTCACATTAAGCTATTAACAGATTGACATTTCACAGTAACTGATCGTTGGAAACTGCTCAGGAGTTAGTAATTGTTTATTCTCGCAACTCCATTGCTGAAGTAATACAATAATAACGATTTGTGGGTTGAATTGTTACATACCCCACATTATCGAGGAACTCCGAAACAGAAGACATTATATACGAATTATCCTATCAGAATTTGGGGACAGAGCAGAGCAAGTTACACTGCAGTCAGAGATATATATCGTATACTGAACATGACAACGTTGAGGAGCGTGGGTCACCGGTAAATTTCGGAGGTGCACTTTTATAATCTGTGGAAAACGAACATACTACTTTGTAATGAACGACACTACTCCCAAACCTTGTCCCTCCACATAACCCTTTCAGGACATTTTTCCTCACTGACACTGCCCCACAATATTCCCGCACGCAACCTTCACTATTTCAACTTCATATTATGATGCCGTTATCGGATACTAGACTCACATTGCGCCGCCATACCAAGTGAGCAAGGATTTACTAGCGACATTTCAGTCGTCACGGACACATTGTTGCTGACTATTTACAGTTGGCGAAGCAGCATTTCGGTTGTCTCACGGTGCCAGTTCATTATATTAATCTGACACCTCACTGGCATAGGATCAACGGACACGAAGTTTTCTGCACATAATATCGCATTCTTTATCGCCAACACTACATATGAGACATTACGGAGACACTACACACGTCATCATAGAGGAATAGAAGGACGGATAAGACAGCTCACACCAGTCTACTGTGGGTATCGTTACAATCATATACCCAAATTTAACTCAAAGTTCGACGGGTGCACCATAACCGACTAGGTTTTTGTCAGTCGGCCACAGACCGCGTGGTCTAGGTGCTGGTGTAAGTGCATTACACCATCGTGTCAATTTACCTGATATTGTGTTTTGAGGAGAACCTCCATTAATTGTCGACTGCAGAAAACGAATATATTCGAGCATTTGGAACAGTCGAGCATGGAATGAACATTTGGAAATTCGTAGAGGACACCGACACCGCAATTTTCTTAAGGCCAGTACCTGTTGTAATTGTCAATTGGTGTGACATTGATTTTGTTTTTAAAGTTTAATAAGGTGTCGTATTTTCAATTATGTCAAAATTTATTATAAATTAACAACCGTTTGTTTTGTATGATAAGTCAGTAGTATGTTATGTTGAATCTAAGTCTGAAAGTATTTGTTGTCGTGTTGAAACATTGATTGGTATTTTCGTCTCTCGTTAATCGTCTACTGTAACTATTGATTATCTAGTGTCATATATATATATATTTTTATATTCTCACATTATTTATATGGTTTACATATATTTCATTCAGTATAAGAGTATCGTAATTGTAAATAGTATATAAAGTGTTTATTGTGTTGTTACTTAAATTTTTTAGGAGCAATAATTTTGTCTGTTGTGAATGAAAATATGTATTGTCGTCTTGCGTCAATCGTCTTTTGTCAATGTTAGTATTGTGTCGCTGTACTTTATATTGAATATATATTTTTACTACTAATTTCTAGTGATTACGTTTTGTAACGGTTAAGACGTTATCTATCTTGCGCCGAGTTGCTATTCTTCTCGCGTGTTTATACTCTTCTATATTATTGATTTCGAGTTGACTTCTCATTCAACTTGCATATATATAATTGAATACGCTTGTCATTGTCTACCTACGCATTCTATCGGCTGTGTTTCACATATCTACTATTGTAGCGGTATAATTTACAGATCATTAAGACAACATGTCAACACTTCAAGACTTCATGGACATGGGTGAGAAGAATGGATTGGCTGGAGCAGAACTTAGGAATTGGGTCATACAGGAATTTAGAGCTCAAGCTGCACGTGAGAGGATGGAACGACAGGAGAAACTGGCAACAGAGCAACTTCAAGCTACGCGTGAACGACAAGAACGAATAGCCCTGCAACGCGAACGAATAGAGTCCAGAGAAAAAGAAATGGCTTTGGAACGCGAACGAATGGTGGCTAAGGAAAAAGAGTTAAAGGCCAAGACAATTAACCGTAGAGACAGAAATCATGCAAAAACGACTCACACTTGAAAATGAGAATATTGCAAAGGAAGCAATGTGGAAGGAGCGTATAAGACAAATGAAAGAAAGTAATCACACAAGTAAAGTATGTGCTACAGTAGTGAAAGAACCAAACGCCAGAGATTTCGTTCAGAAAGGGAACTATAGAACACAAGTCTAACGAAACACTTACAAATACAAATGCCCAAATTGAAACAACACAAGAAGAAGAAGAAGAAATTAAAGAAGAAAACACGCAAACAGAACAGGGTACATCAACTGTAGACATACGTGATAAGACAACGGTAAATAATTGCGAATTGTACAAAGTCAACGAACCCAAACATGAAGAAATAACTGTTGTTACAAAACAAATCAAACATGATTACATGTTTCTCAATGACATTTTTGTTAAAAATCCCAAAAACAGAATGAAAGTTACACGCACTCAGTACAAACATACGTCGTTACAGCGTATGCATTACAGAAGATACACAAGACTGAAGACAATAACATTGTTTCAATCAATACAATGTACAAATATTGGCATGAGTGCAGAAGAGAGATTTTACAGGTTTGAAACAAAGAAAGAAAGAAAGAAAAAAAATTGAATGGAAGAAATAAATAAAGGAAAATAAAATGGGATGAAAGGTTAGGGTCAAATCAACACATAATACACTACAGACACATTAGAATCTTAGGTCTTATTACTTAGTTATGCAAGGTATCACTTGTCAGAATTGTTCACACTAGCTAATAATTCTATAATTCAACTTAGAAATAATTCGATTCTTTATTCTTTGATAATTATGTCTATAATAGAGAACATTACTAAATTTATATGAATATTATTTGATTTCAATATTTATTCTTGTTGAATATTATATTCCTGATTTAATTTTTTTTTAGATGTCTTGAATCTTTAATAGGTATGATTCTTCACAACTCTATGTCTGCAAGATTTTAATCAGTCAATCAGAGACATTCTCAGTCGATTATAATTAATAGAGGAACAGATCTATGTTATAGGTTCTTTAATGATATTTTAATGTTCTGTTCTTTTATGAGTGTTATAAAATTTAATAAACATAAATTCTAAACGCACCTTATTAAATAACAATGTTACATTAATTGACAAAATATATAATGTAATATAAGATGTGATTTAGTAGATATAGATACACATGGTAGCAGTTTTTCCATATTGACAGAGTGTATGAATGAATAACTACGCCATCGGAAGTATCTACTCAATGTGTGATCGCTCGGTTGTTCAAACATTGGTTATTCGGACACGGATTCGAGCATACAAGTATTGTAACTGTGAAGTGAACTTATGGACAGTGAACATTTTAATTTACATGTTGTAATTCTGTGGTTAAATAACAAATGTTAGTTAATTGAGTATTGATTAATTGAAATATTATAGTATGGTTTTGGGTTAATTAATCATTGTTCGGGAAAGTATTTGA